>CM053604.1:18736650-18774008 GCA_028646535.1 Procyon lotor
GATTCGAATAGCATCATAGTTCTCTAGGTATCTGGCTCGTTCTTCAGGACTCATTGACACAGACTCCTCGAGGAATTTTTTCAAGGTTGATCCAGATTCAAAGTGCATTTTGTCTTTATTGTTGGCAATAGCATGGATCAGTCCAATTGTTCCACAGGCATTGCTGATTGTTTGTTTCATGAAATATACTGATGATGTAACATCTTGTCCCTGAGATTTTATTTTTTCCTCCTCTTCTGTTCTGAATACTTCATACTTTTCTGTAATAGGGAAGAGAAGTAACACTGCACACACCGGTCTTGGTACCATGCTAAGGAGTTCAGGATCCATTCCATATACATCAAAAAACTGCCAGTTAGGATGTAGACCTAATTGTTTGAGAAACTGGTTGGTGACCTCGGGATTGGCCTCCAGCGGCAGCCAGCGCTGACCCTCCATTGCCGCTCCGCCCGGCCCCTCTCCAGGTCTGACAGCAGCCGCGGTCGCAGCTGCCGCCGCTTCCGCCCCCGCGCTTCTTGACCTGGAAAAGATACAACTTTTAAGCAAAAAAAAATTCTGTTGGTTTCATAAACATGTTATACCTTTGTGGCATATCAGAATGGAGATTGGAATAATTCAAAAAGACCACCCTCTTTCAGACCATATGCTATTGTTTCCTAACAAAATTATTTCTTACATTTTCACAGCAGGTGACTTTTATAGGTACAAATATATTTTTGCTTACTAGTGTTTCAAAGTCATTCTTAAACAACAAATAAACTTACCTTGCACAATTGCAGATATTTCAGGTGTCCTCCAGCCAAACATTTCTAAATATAATTTACATAGACTTTTTTCTGCTTTCCTTCAATTTCAAGTATAGCCATAAATTGTTGTCTTCAAATTCAGGACAGTGAAAATAAGTTCATCATACATCAAACTTTAACCATTTTGAAGAAAACATGTGAAAATCATATATAAATTTTATGTATGAACTGTACGTATAAACATAGATATGTATATATATATGTATGTATGTATGTGTGCAGGATGACAGCAGTAACAGTACCCAAACCACCAGTGATTCTTCTCAATTCAATTTATTTATCTATTCATTCAACAAATGCTATCAAACCATGATATTTCTAGGCAGTATTTTGTGGCCCAGAAGTGGAGGAAAAAAAAGATAAACATAGCCTTTGTCCTTAAGGTGTCAAAATTTTAGTGGAAAAGATAATGAATAAACAAACAACAAAAATCATAATATAATATCAGATAGCTTTTGAGAAGAACTATGAAGATTAATCTTAAAAATACTAGAGAGTAAGGAGTGTCCTCTTTTAGACGGTTTGGTAAGGGAAGTTCCCTCTGATGCCGTGAGATGTATTCTCATGTAAGAATGAAATGAGGCAGAGCCGGAAAGCCACGTGGAGAAAAAGCATTCCACACAGAGTTAATTAAGGCTTTGTGGTCAGAAAAGTACAAGGGACACATGTCCAAGGGGCAGCAAACATACCATTGTGACTGGAGCATAGTGAGCAAAAAGTAGAGTCATATTTGATGATGTTGGAAAGATAGCTAACAATAGATAAGGCATCAGAGTGTCTCATATGTTGATCTAAATGTGATGTGTAATGCTCAGGTATTACCACAGTAATTATGGATAACAAACCACTATGAAACCAGTGGCATGCAAAAATTAGCATGTATATCTCATTTCTACATCTTCAGGTTGGATAGGATTCAGCTGAGCTCAGTGGGCACAGTCCCAAGTGGTGGGGTGTGTGCAATATATCCACTGTATTCTCCTTCCCAGGTTATTACATTTACACCTTCTACTCTGCACCTATTCCTATGTAAATGTAAATTCTTTGTGTATTTGTTTTCCTCTTTTTCCCTGGATGAAAGCTATATTGAAGCATGTGCAGTACCTGACTTTTCACTACTGTAACACTTACGGCTAATGCAGTATGAGAAACTGAGGAGGTACTTAATGCCACATTTGCAGACTGGAGAGGTTTTGAATTGAAGCCACTGTTAGGTGGATAGATAATTCAGATGTATTCCTCTCTCTGCAGATACGGTTCACAGGCACAGCTTCTATCTCTGGAGAAAGAAATATCCAGTTTTTGAGGGCAAGCTCAAATCTGGAGAGATACATTGGGGGACCAAAAATAGCCAAGGATGAAACTACATTCTCCAAATTAACCTTAAATATACTTAAATTGATATTTAGCATCTATCTGCTTCATTCATCTTTCAGATATTACAAGAAATTCTGAACTTGGGTGAAGACAAGTATGTAATGTATTAGGTTTCTTGAACTCTAAAGTTTATTGTCCAAATATAATGTCATGAAGCAGTTCAGACGTGCATAAGAGAGAAGAGAAAAAGACCCACCATGATGAAATTACAAAGCAAATTTGGTGTTCTGGTAACTTGAAACTTTACAAAACTGTATGATTGTTTGATATTTTGTGATTATCAAATTAGAAAAATAGTTTTGTTAGTAATGTACATCATTACTCCTTTGCATTACTTACTTTGTTTATTAAAAAATAATTCCAAGAAGCATCTGTATTCATTATGGTGTAACATGTAACATGCAGAAGATGTGCTGAATATTTTTCATCGCATTTGTAAAAGAAATTTCTTTGTCCCAATTGATTTAATAGGTTGCACTACCGTAGGCATAATCCAGCTAGAAATTCCCTAACTGGTGAAGCTGATATGTGAGCATTTTAATGTGTTTTCATTTTCTTAAATGTAAGGTGGAGAAACAAATGAGATTGAAAGTAATGAGGCATGGATTCTTTTCTTTTTTTTTTCTTCCTAGCAGAAAGCATTACATTATAAAGATAATAAACTCTTTTAGGCATAAAGACACCTGTCACTATGGGTTCAAAAAAGAGACAAGCAAAATGACTACCATGCTGGTAAGATTTCATTGTTATTGTTATGTTGAACAACTTATTTTCTTTGCTTCATTTTATGTTGTCTATTAGTGTTTTTTTGTACCATTTTTATCTTCCTTCCCATTCACAGTCTTTGATGTATTTGCTTCACCCTTCAGAAAACCTTGGATAGTGGCCTAATTGCACGCCAAGGTCAAAATCATAGGAGCATACACAAAGCTAGTATTGTGAAAGCAAATGCATTAGATTTATCTAGATCTAGATAATCTAGATTGCTAGATTTCAGGTGACACTGCTAGGTTTGCATTATTAATGATTCTCTTCAAATTAAGTTTACAGTCCAGGATTCTGTTTATGAACATTCTTCTCCTGGCAAAGAATTTTCATTTGATTTTTATGAAATATACATCTCAGGAAGTAAATTTCTATTAACCTGGTTGGGAAAATATAAAATGTATGACTGACCATAATTTGTATGAGTAATTAATATATTTTTAACTAATGTGTCATTTCCTAAATTTACAGTGCAAATCTCATTAAGATTTCAATACCTTAGCAGAGAATACTTTTTTTTTTTTTTTTTATAAAATGCAGACTCTGGTTCAATAGGTGTGGGGTGGGCCTGAGAGTTTGCATTTCCTTTTTTTTTTTTAAGATTTTATTTATTTGTCAGAGAGAGAGAGAGCACAAGCAGGCAAAGAGGCAGGGAGAGGCAGAGTTAGAAGCAGGCTCTCTGCTGAGCAAGGAGCCCCATATGGGACTCGATTCCAGGACCCTGGGATCATGACCTGAGCCGAAGCCAGCTACTTAACCAACTGAGCCACCCAGGCATCCCAGCAGAGAATACTTTTATATGTTATTCAGGTATTATTAATCTTTGAAGTTAAAAGAGATTCGAAGGTGTTTGCACTTCTTGAACTGCTACAAGAGTTATTCTGAAATTTAACACTGTACAAGACTTGTAGACAATTGAAAGTATAAATTGGTCTTGGTCTTCTTGCTAGTAATTCTTTTGTGTAATTCTGTGACAATATCTTATTTTCTTGTCCTTTGATTTCCTCTTAACAGCATTAAATGTATAGTGAAGTAAATAAGTAATATCATAGGGAAACTTTATAGACATTTGTATTATATTCACTAATGTGTATTTATAAATTTAATTTTTTACATTTTATAGTGAAATCAGAATATTTCTTAGGTCTTACATCTTTTGTGAGGGATAGCAGAGGTCCAATGTCAAATTGGGAAATGGGGTATATTTTCGAAATGAGTACAATTCCTTTCAGTTATAAAAACAGAAAGTTAGAATACGATTACAGCTTCCATGAGGTTCCAGACTGATTTCTGTCATTAAACTAGCTGCATGTAACCATGGGTTTGAAAAAGAATTCATAATGACACACTGTATCATTAGCAAAGCAAGTAGGGAACAGAGGTTATGTCATTATTACATAACTATCCACACAAATGAGATGTTCTGCTTTGTTCACGGGTGAGATTCATTTTCATTTTCTATTGGAAAGTCTTTTTTTTTTTTTTTTTTTGCTATCAAGGCATAGTATGGGTAAAGCAGTCAAATATGGAGACAAATTTAGTAGGATGCTAAATTTTAAGTGAAAGAAATTGATCCCCAAGTCCAGCTTTGCTGATTAATTGTATGACTCTTAATGAAATACATAACAAATAGAAAAAAAAATCTGAATTTGGAGCCAAATCCAAGTTCTTCTCTGCATTAGCTACACAGTATAATAACAGATTAAACTGACATGGTAATACCTAACCAAATTGTCCTGGGTACTGGGACACCTGGCTGGCTCAGTCAGAGGAGCCTGCGACTCTTGATCTCAGGGTTGTGAGTTTGAGCCCTATGTTGGGTGTAAAGATTACTGAAATAAATAAAACTTAAAAAAAATTTTCTGAGTATTAAATAAGTTTATATATGTATCAGTGGCACCTGTAACACAGTGTGTGGGTACCTGTATCAGATACTATGTTAAGTTTTATTTTGTTTTTATTTTCTTTAGATAGTATGTTAAGTTTTAATAAATTATATCATTATTAAAACTAAGTGGTGTACCCATGCATTAATATTTTTAGTTAATCCAACAATTATTTATAGGACCTTATTCTTTTTTTAAATTTATTTATTCAATACTTAATAATATGATTATGAATTTGTTTGAGTAGCTATTGCTTCAGAATAAAGAATGTGAACAAGGAACTCTAGGAATCACTGGTCAGAGGTTGCCTAAGTGGGCTGCTAATCCAAATTACAGGGAAAGTTTTTAAGAACATTAACTCGTATGCCCTCAGAGGATACTAACATAGTAATCCAATACACAGCGAGGTTTGGGACCCCCACCCTAGCCCACACAAATCTTGTCACTAAGCTTAGGTGTGTGTGCTTTCCTTTTCTGTCTAACAAAGAAGTGAACAGGCATACTATTCATTCATTTACAAATAGTATCTGGGATGAGAAGAAAACAATGGATCTGTTCCTCTTTTCATGGTGTTGCTTCATTTTCTTTATTTCTTTCAAGAAATCAAAGGATCGTTCAGTTTAACATAACAAATATGGAACTAACAAAAATGGCACCTAATTTCATCCTTTATTCAGATAACCCTTACTAACATTAAGCAAGTGAAAAAACCTCAATGGCACTGAAATTCAATCATAAGTTAGAAAGATGGAAAGTGAAAACCTCCTCTCTATCTAGTCTCTTGCCCAAATTGTCTAACAGGACTCCAGAGGACATGTCTTACCTTGCCATGTTGAGAGGCCATGTTTGTTTGTTTTTCTTGTTTTTTTATTTGTTTGTTTTTATGATTTATTTATTTATTTGAGAGAGAGAGAGAGAGTGAGAGCAATGGGGAAGGGCAGAGGGAGAAATAGAGGGAGAGAAGCAGATTTTGCTAAGTGGGGAGCTTGCCATGGGGCTCAATTCCATGACCCTGAGATCATGACTTGAGCCAAAATCAAGAGTCAGATGCTTAACTTGAGAGAGCCACCCAGGTACCCTGATTAGCCATGCTTTTAACATTTCTTTGTTTGTCTTTGCCCCTTCATCCGACTCTATTGCCTTAAATTTCATCCTTCTTAAATATATCAGTGACCTTCTCAAGTAAGGTCAGTTTCACGATGTAAATAAAAACTAGGATCTTGAATAAGAGATAAACTCCACATTAATGTAAATAAAACCCCTGTTCATATTCAAGAAGAGGTGATGGATTCCTCTTAACAAATCTAGACAGTTTTAATATTATTCATGTGATTTCATTTTATGAATTTTTTATTTGAATGGAAGGAGGTAGAATTGTTTTTAAATTTTGTTTTTTGTTTTTTTTTTAAAGATTCTTACCCATTTTATTTGACAGAGAGAGAGAGATCACAAGTAGGCAGAGAGGCAGGCAGAGAGAGAGGAAGAAGCAGGCTCCCCGCCGAGCAGAGAGCTGGATGCAGGGCTCGATCCCAGGACCCCCAGATCATGACCTGAGCCAAAGGCAAAGGCTTTAACCCACTGAGCCACCCAGGCACCCCTGTTTTTAAATTTGATTCCCACTTAGACTACTAGCTTCATATTACATAAAATCTTCCTAAACACCCACCCCTCTCTGGTAGAGCTTAATACAAGACAAAACAAAAAGAAAACAAGCAAGTCTAAGTCCGTATTGGTTTCCAAGGGCTGACTTTGCAAAACACATCAAACTGAAGGGCTTAAAACAATAGAAAGAATTTCTCTCACAGTTCTGAAGACTGAACACCAGAGACTGAAATCAAGGTGTTGGTAGGGTTGGGTCTTTCTGGTGACTGTGAGAGAGAAGCTGTTCCATGGTTCTTTCCTAGATTCAGAAGGTTGTGAGCAATCCCGGTGTTCCTTGGCTTGTAGATAAAATTGTTCTATTATCTGCTTAATGGTATTTTCCTCTCTTCACAGTTTGGTATTCATAGAAAAGCAGTTTGGGACTCACCGATTTTTAGTTCAAAAAGGTATAAATATCTTCTGGTTTCTTTTCATTAATACATTTTGCATTGATATCTCAATGTAGGCTCACAAACTTTTCTGGTAGATTTTGTTTTGTGGTTGACTGGTATATATATTTATGGTGTCACATGGTCTATTTTTTCCTAAATACTTTTTGGAAAAAACATATTCAATGTTATTTTATTTCTTAAAGATGTATTTACTTATTTTAGAGCGGGGGGAGGGACCGAGGGAGAGGCAGAAGAGAGCCTTCAGCAGATTCCCTGTGGATCGAGGAGCCTGATTGCAGGGTTGGATCCCAAGGACCCTGAGATCATGACCTGAGTCAAAATCAGGAATCAGATGCTTAATCAGCTGAGCTACCCAGGAGCCTTTTCAATGTTATCTTTTAAAAAAAATTTTTTTTAAGAATCCACTATTCTCCCTTTGCCATCTATATAAATGTAGTTTTCCTTAATTTGTTAAGGTTTAGTATTTTTTCCTCTCCTGATTTTTTTCACTATAAATTCAATTATGTATATAGTACTCAGTAAATTTATATTTTAAAAATAAAATAAAAATTTTAATAATAAAATAAAACTCCATTTTATTATTAAAACACTGCAATGTATCAGCATATAGCCTAGCAGAGATTCCAGGAAAAGTAGAACTAAATTTATCTAATGACTAAGATACTTAATTTAATTTGCATTCTCAGTTACTGCATTCTGAATAGTTACAGAGTATAACTTAGGTAGTAAATTCTGAAAGAAGTCTTTAATTTTCTTTAATTTTTAGGTTACTTTTTTATTCCCCTCTCAGGTAAGAACAGGATTTCAGGAAGTCCCTTATTGTGGGTTAGAGGTGAGATTTTTGGAAGAGTCAATGCAGTTTATATGGGGAAGAGCTGGTTCAAGTGTTGAATAAAATAGAGAATTCAAACAGGTGTGGGTGCTGTTTGAATTCTCTATTTATGCAGTGAGTTTCAGGGAAGGAGTTAGTGTTTTGTTTCATCCAGTTGTAAGAGCATAATTCAGTGAGAGATTCTCCAAGGACTTTTGGGAATCTAGGACCTCTGAGTTCCCCAGAAATATATAACCAAAAGTTTCATATGGAATAAAATATGTGATCAGGCCAACTCACGTGCCCTACGGCTTCTGTTCTTTCATCAAAATGTGTTTTAGGGACTCTGGAGGATTTCATGCTCTCATACAAAGATACCAGAGAAGCCCTAGGGTGCCACTGGCTAGAAATGTATTTGGCAAAATGTCTACAGTGCATTCTTCCATCTGCCAGGAGTTACCTATCAGACTAAATCCCCAACCAGATGGACTCCTAGGGTCATCATTGCCCTAGAGATATGTGATTACGTAGTAGAGATCTGCTGGTGGTGATGGCAATACTTGGGAATCTCAAGAGTTCTCTGACTGCAGCTTTCAGTGCTCCAGGAGTATCTAGATCTGTGAGAGACCAAGATGCTGAGAAAAACAGGATGAGGGAAGGGTAGTTCATACTCTCATATAGCTAGTGTTCTTCCATGTCCAGAGAGGCAAATTCCTTCCTGTGATATGTACTATCTTGGAATGGATGTTTACTAAATTACAAGATTGAGACTTCATTTTGAATTCTTATCATTTACAACAGTAACAAATATTTGAAATGTGTTTTATGGAATATATTTTTGGTGCTAAGCCACTCAGCTAGTAACAGAAAGCACATCCTCTTATTCATTATTTTGACATCAGTTTATGTCCAACTAATACTTTTATATTCACACAAGACTATATAAAGTATTTATTGAATATATATATTTATAAGTATACATATACTAAAACTATGCCAAAACAAGCTGAATTATATTTCAGGTACAATAAAGTAAGTTATAAATAGAAAGGAAAATAAGATTTTATTAACATGGCAAATTATCTTCTTTTTCTTTATATACAACATTATTGGACAATTATTAGAGCATTTAAGTAGGCACTGGATTTTATACTTTATTTGGTAAATACTTTTGATGGTATAGCAACAAGAAGATAAAGTTAACTTGTAATAGATAGAGGTCCAATATAATATGCATAGGAATATCATTTCAACAGTTTTCCTACTGTTTAGGAAATGTTTATATATGTTTTGTTTATATACGCTTTAATTGTTCTTTAGACTTAATAAAACTTAAATCATTTCTAAACGTATATGGTCAAATTTCTATTAGCCAGTTCTGTGTTAATTATAGTAAGCTAAGTGTTAGCAAAGTCAGCTTTGAATTGACATGGTCCAAATAATTAATATTCACAAAGTTTACAACTTCAGCAATGAACTAGATATGACAGTTCAATATTTTAAACCTCTTCCACATATTCTTGACTTATAGCAAATCCTGTGCATATGTTTTAGAATCAAGTTGTCTACATCCATTACTAAAAATGGAATCTAAGATTTATTCCAGTGCCTTGTCCATTTTCCAATTTCTCAAACCAATAGAAATATTCGAACAGGCAACATTGCATGTCTGAATAAGCAATTATTTTCTTTATGTAACTGCATTAGTTTGCTAAAGCTACCATAACAAAACATCACAGACTGGGTGGCTCAAAATAAAAAACAATTTATTTTCTCACAGTTCTGGAGGTTGGATGTCTAAGATCAATGTGTTGGTAGATTTGGTTTCTTCTGAGGCTTTTCTCCTTGACTTGTGGACTGCTGCCTTCTCACTATGTTCTAACATGGCCTTTCCTTTATGTGTATCCTTGGCATCTCTTCCTTTTCTTATAAGGACACCAGTTCAATTGGATTAGGGCCCCATCCTCATGACTTCCTTTAACCTTAATTACCTTCAAAATGTCTTATCTCCAAATAGGTCACATTGGGGGTTAGGGCTTCAACATATCCATTTTGGGATGACACAATTCCTTTCATAATGCAATAGATTATGATGATTATATTATATTTAGAATAAAGAATGTTTTCAATAATTTTTCTGATCATATTTATTTTTACTAACTCATCATTGGACTTGTCAAATATGATAACAAGAATTCCAGATTTCTTTGTTTTCTAAGCATATTAAGTGAGTGGGCATTTCTTACCCATTCCACAGAAACTTCCAAGTTTAACTATTAAGAATGCATGAATATTGGTATAATTTTTGTATAGATTTTTAAAGTAAAAGATAAATATTTTCAATGATATTGTAATAGTGATGTATCAGGAGAGCTGGTAGCTACACATGTGAGGGTTGCATAATGTAAAGTTGTTGCATGACTATGTTGTATACCTGGGACTAATGTAACATTGTATGTCAACTAGAATTAAAAAAATAAAGGATACAAGATTTCTTGTTCATGCACCACACCCAGTGCTCCATAAAAAAAAAAATAAAGGATAAATATGAAGTTAGTTAAATAAGTTGGATTTTGTATGTCAACATGAACCTAAGTATGCACCTATTTGCCCACTGAAATTTCTACTTGCTATTCACAGACTTGGAAATCAAATTTCTAGGATGAGTCTTGTTTGTGGCTGTTATATTCTTGGAAATGAGTGGGAGAAAATGGTTAAACACGTAGGCATCAATGTGGTTCATATGGAAAAACTTTGCCTTAGTAAGCCCCGTCCTGAGCCTTTCTTCTTTCTCATGACTCGCTCTCTACATACATGTGAAAAATCTGAGTCAATTAGCTGTAGTAACGTGGTACATTTCTTGACTAGGACAATGCTGTAGAAATTGGCCTGTTGTTTAGTACAATTTTTAGGTGTAGATCAGCCTTACAGCTGAAAGGTGAGTGTGTGCGATCCAATGTATAAAACCAAAACCAGTTGACGAAAACTATCTGAAAAGGACGGAGAGAAGTTTGGGGGAGGGGAGTAGGGGAATGCAGAGACCTGATAGCTTTCCTCCAACTTCATTCCCTGTGTTGGCTTTAGAGAGACAGTGACTCAAACCTCTCTCCTGTTCCTGTAGAATGTGCAAAACACTAGGCATAATTAATTTCACAAACAGTATCTGATACTGATCTCAATATGCCACAACTGTGTTTATATAAACTCTAGCAGAAATTTTTCCGGGAGCATACTCATAACCTTCCACAGAAGTATAGTCTTTCATATTAGATTTATTAGAAAATGCATTGGAGAGAGTTCTGACCTTTATCTATGTAATTTTTTTTTTCTAGTCGTACCTACTAGATCCTCTCAAGCAATGTGGAATTAGCCTAATAATGATGCTTTGTGATTTTTTTTTTTTATATTTGAAAAAAAAAAACATTCTCACTGCTTGGAAACCCATTGTCCTGTGCTCTTTTCATTTTTTTTTTTTTTTTTTTTAAGATTTTATTTATTTGACAGAGAGAGAAAGACGGCACACAAGCAGGGAGACTGACAGAGGGAGAAGGGACCCTGGGATTATGACCTGAGCCAAAGGCACAGACACTTAACCAAATGAGCCACCCAGACACCCCATTATTTCATTTTTCATTAAAAACATTCTTAGTTCTCTCAGTTTCTAAATAAAGTTTGAAAGAACAGTCATTTTGAACTTGCTTTCTCTGTTCTGCACTTATATCAACACAGATCTCAATCTGGGTGTTATAATTACAGTTGGTAAACTATCTCTGGGCTCTATCACACTTTTGGCTAATCTTGTCTATAATATCATTCAAGAAAGCATAGGACACTTCTATACTTCTTCCGTAGAGTAACATGAAGGGGTCTTCCCATCTATGAGCCAAGATCACAACCCAGCTCTAATACTAGGCTAATAGTGTATTTGAGGAGTATTTGAGGAACATTTTCTAATCTAGTTTGAATTCATGGTAATAAAATTAACATATTTTTCCAACACTTTCATCAAAAAATTGCCACTTTTTCATTAGGGTTAACAACTTTTTTTGGACAACCCACTATGTTCATATTTGAAAAGAATATACTTTCATTCTGTACTATATCTTCTGTTTCTTTAAAGTACAAAATTGAAGTAACTATTCCCTTTGTGATTAAAAATAAAGGAAACATTTGTTTATAACATACACAAAGACTATGTTCTTTCTTCCCTTTGCAAAATCAAGGATGTAATTTATCTGCTAAATAACATGATTGATCCTTTCTTACCATGGTCTTGTCTGAGTTAATAAATCAGGACACAGCTACCACCTCCAAATGTTCAATTCTGACCCTACAATTAGCTTTCCACTGACTCTGGTTCCTGATTATCAGCACAAACCTCTACTTTAAGCTATCCCATAATTAGTCAGACAATACAGTGTCATGTGCTAAAATATCCTAGCTGGTAGAACACTTGCTAACCACTGATCTGTCACATCCCCTGGATGAATCTCCTGCTCTTGTTTAGATAAGAGAATCATCAGGCCTACTTCCCATTACATTGACATTAATGTGGCATCTGAAATTTAGATGCAGCAATTAAAAGTTTTTTAAGTTTTTCTTACATGGCACCAGGCCAAATCCTACATGCAAAATGTTTGACGGTCTTTCTTAAGTATGCATAAAATTTTCCAAATGTTACACAATTCTGAAGGTGCTACACCAACACACATATGTACGGAATTTTGGTTTTATTGTGAAAAAAGAGAAGAGCAGAACTGAAATAGAGCTCTCCAGCTGAATTGGAAAAAACTATATACTTTATTTTTTGTTTTTTATTGATATTTTGTGTTATTTTCTTTTAAATTATCTGTAACTTCCTAAAAGAATTTTCTTTTCAACTTGAGATCTCAATATTGCATGATTTCTTAATTTTATTCTACATGTATGCATTTAAAAGAAATTGTAAGAATTATATTCTCCATATTTAGTCTTTTGGCAATGATCAAGGGAAATTATTAGAGGTATTAGAATTCAAAAGAAGATCATTATGTTATTTATAATTGAGGAGAGAAGTATCAGACGTATTTCATGAGCTAACACCATTGTCAACAATAAACAAATTTTAATACTAAGAACATCTCAAGTTTCCATGTTACACTGTCATATTATAGATTGTTAAAATACTACTAAAAACAATTTAACATGAACCTTGTCTAATTATATTAGCCATTTATTTATTTATTTGAATTTTGATTCTAAGATAAGATACAGTATAATTGATCCTTTTTTTTTTTTTGATGGCTAATTGCTTTTTGACTAAGAAACCAAGGAACTTCAATGAAGAGAGCAAAGTCCGTGAACAATTGATAGGGGAACAACTACATATACATGGAACAACAACAGAAGATAAACTTTAACTCTATGTTACAACATTTGCTAAAGTTAAATGAAGATGGATCAAAGGCTTACTCGTTGGGGCAAAAACTATGATATTTATATGGGAAAAAAATAGAAGTAAGTATTCATGCCTTTGGATTAGTTAAAAATATCCTAGGTCGGACAAAATACTAACCATAAAAAAATAAAATTGATATATTCAAACTTCATCAAAATTAAAAACTTTGACTTCAAAAATTATCATTAAGAAAATGATAATACTGTATTATATAATTGAAACTTGCTAAATTTAAGCAGATTGTAAGTCTTCTTCAAAGACTTTCATCAATAAAAGAAAAAGGTAATTATGTGAGGTGATGGATGTGTTAATTAACTTGATGGTGAGAATCCTTGCACAATGTATACATGTGTCAAGTCATAAAGTTTTACATTTTAAATATATCACAACAGTATCTGTTAATTAGACTTCAATAAAATTGAGGGAAAAAAAGAAAATGAAAATCCAAATTACATATTTTGAAAGAAATACAGTACATTTAAATAACAAGTTGTATTCAGAATATAAAGAATTCTTAATAATTAATGTTTTCCAAAAAATGAGCTTAAGAAAAATGAGCAAATGTCTTCAAAAGAATGCTTATAGTTAAGATGCAAAAATGGCCAAAAATCATATTAAAGGATATTTATCACCATTGACCATAAGAAGAATGTAAGTTAAAACCACAATGTGTTGGGGCACCTGAGTGGTTCAGTCAGTTGAGTGTCCAACTCTTGATTTTGGCTCAGGTCCTGATCTCAGGGTCAGGAGATTGAGCTCATGGCAGGCTGCCTGCTCAGCAGGGAGTCTGCTGGAGATTCTCCCTCTCCCTCTGCCCTGTCCTCTGCTTGCACACTCTTTTTCTCTCTTGCTCAAAATAATAAAATGAAAATAAAATAAATAAAATAAGATAAAATAAAATAAAATAAAACACAATGTGCTATCTCTTAAACAAGCTAAGATGTCTAAAATGAAAAACAATAAGCCTCCAAAATGTCAGTGAGGATATACAATGCCTGGAATGACATACTGCTGGCAGGAGTATTACATTACATTTAACAGCTTTGGAAGAGGATATGAGATTCCTTATGAAGTTAAACATACTCTATTACCCAGCAGTTGCAATTTTAGGTGTTTATCAAAGATAAAATATATATCCATACAAAGATTTATGTGCAAATGTTTATAGCAGCTTCACTTATAATAGGCCCAAACTGGAAACAATTCAAATGTCCATCCCTAAAAAGTAAGCAAACACAGTTTAGTATATTTGAAAATGGACTACTTCTCAGCAATAAACAGGAAAGCATGAATAAACTGAATAAATTATGCAACAACATAAACGAGCTTTCTGAGATGATAAAAATATTTCATATTTTGACTGGGGAAATGGTCACCTGGGTTTTTATATTTGTTAAAACTCACCAAACTCGCAATTAAATTCTCTGCATTTAATTGTGAATAAATTTTATTTTATGCAAGTCTTATGACATGTAAATATTATCTCATTTAAAATAACCAGTCATAATGGTATACTAACAGAATATGAAGAAAACTATAACGTTCTCAGGAGATTTAAGATACAATCATAAAAACAACATCCATTGTTGGATTTAGTATCTGAAAGCTTAATTCTCCATCATCAACATGAAAAAAATTTAGCCAGATTGTTTTGAGTATTAAAGAATTCATGTAAAACATTGTACCTAGATAATAGCCAACACTCAGTAACCTAAATATTATTGTTGTATATTATTAATGCATAATGAAATGAGTTGAATGCTAGCTTTATATCTATTAAATTAAAATGTAGCTTTTTCTTAATCTGAAGGATGAAAAAAAAAGCCATGATAAAAAGTAAAACAGCTGAGAACTGCCATTTAGCACACTTTACAAATTTTTTGGTGGCTTGATCAGTAGGATAATGACATTCTTTTTGCAAAAGCTGTATTGTCGTTATCAAAAATATTGTAAAAAAAATAACAAATCAAGGATGAATATGTATGTGTCTCAGTCTATGAGACTATGATAGCCTTAGAAAGTGGTTTATATAATGTCCTCCTCAAAAAGTTATTTAAAAAAAACTATGATAAAAACAAAACAACAACAAACTTTTGTAAGTAACAGAAAGCCTAATAAAGAACAACTGACTATAAAGAAAAGCCCCATCTTGACCTCACTTGCCCCCCCCTTTTTTTTTAAATTTTATTTATTTATTTGACAGAGAGAGAGAGAGAGATCACAAGTAGGCAGAGAGGGAGGGAGAAGCAGGCTCCTGCTGAGCAGAGAGCCTGATGCGGGGCTTGATCCCAGGACCCTGAGATCATGACCTGAGCGGAAGGCAGAGGCTTTAACCCACTGAGCCACCCAGGCGCCCCTAACTTGCCCCCTTTTGTTTTCTCCTCCCCAAGCTCCCAGCAATTACCATTTTACTCTGCTTCTATGAGTTTATACATTATACAGGTGATATTATACAGGTGATATCAGGTTATCAGGTAGTACATTTTTCTTTCTTTGTCTAACTTGTTTCAGTCAGCGTAATGTCTTCTAGGTTGAACCATGCTGTTGCACATGGCAGATTTTCTCTCTGTATGTGTGCACGTGTGTGTGTGTATGTGTGTGTGTGCTAAATAATATTCCATTGTGGCATGTTTTCTTTATCCTTTCACACATCTATAGACATTTAGGCTGCATTTAGGTGTGAGGTGATACCTCACTGTCTTCTGTTTTTGTTTTTTAAGTTTATTTATTTATTTATTAAATATTCTCTACACCTGGGTGCCTAGGTGGCTCAGTTGGCTAAGCGACTGTCTTTGGCTCACGTCACGATCCTAGATTCCCAGGATCGAGTCCTGCATCAGCCTCCCAGCTCTGCAGGGAGTCTGCTTCTCTCTCTGACCTTCTCTCTTCTCATCCTTTCTCCCACTCTCTCTCTCTCAAATAAATAAATAAAATCTTAAAAAAATATATTTTCTACATCTTACAAGGGGCTTATACTCACTACCTGGAGATCATAGTAACATGCTTTTCTAGATGAACCAGTCAGGTGGCCCTCATTGGTTTTGATTTGCATTTTTCTGATGATTAGTTATGTTGAGCATGTTTTGATATTCATGTTGGCCATTCGTAAGTCTTTGGAGAAATGTCTATTTAGCTCCTTTATGCATATATATTTTTGATAATGTTGATTAGGCCTTCCAGAAAAAGCATTAAATATGTATACCCATCACACTTGTCTTAATGATGGTATTAGGAGCTTTTTATATTTCACTATACATGGGTGTTGTGCCTATTTCTAATAAAGATTCATCATACAAGAATTCTGAATTATTCCTATCACAGAAGTAGGTTTTATTTTGTTGCTGCTGTTGTCTTCTTTTGCTTTAACCAAGAATGGGTTTAGGAGTTCCTTTGCCAGACTATTAATAGGCTTTGTACTCTGCTTTTGCATTTAGAATCTTCTTGAGAAAGACGCCCAGCCACCTGCCAGAAAGAAAGCAAGAACCTTAGTTCAAAAACCACAAGGCACTAAATTCTGCCAAGAAAGTGAGCACTGACTGCTTGAGATTCTTTCTCTCTCTCCCTCTGCTCCCTTCACCCTGCACATCCTCTTTTTCTCTCTAAACTAATAGGTAAATCTTTAAAAAAAATCAACAGCAATTACACAGGCAACTGAGAGTTTCATCACTAGGATAATTTCTTTTGGATACACAATGTATGCAGATTTGCAGGCATATTTCTCCTAGGTCACAAATGGAACCTGTCATTGTTACATGAATAGGTAATCCCAGGCTGAATACCACTGTCAGGTAATGGCAGCTCTGCTAAGTTAACGGCCTTTTGCATGTTTCAGTCCTAGGCATTTCTCTTCCTTCACTACCCAGCAGCCAGATGTGGCCATAGATTAATACATTCAGATAAGCTATATCTGATATCTCAGTCTCAAGAGGCGTGAGGCCAGTATGGTTAATGTGGCAATTCATACTTTACCCTCATCATAGAGTATATCCATATTTCATAAGCTGAACCCAAAGTTAATGAGTGAGTCTGAAAGCAAAAATTCTAGTTATTAAAGCAAAAAAGGTTAGGTGAACATGGTTTAGAGTGAGACAATCTAGCCTAAAATTATTCAACAAATAACTACCTTTCCTAATACATATCATTTCAGGTAAATGAGTACATTAATTGTATGATAATAATACTTGATTCATAGGATTGTATTTGCTTGGCTTTAAGTAGGTGGACAATGAATGCTTACTGATTAGATTCATGTTAAAATCTTGTTATTTTTTCCAAACTCAAATTACTATTTGACTGATTTTCCTGGTTAGTGATTTCTTTTTTTTTTTTCCCCCAAATACGTTTATTTATTTATTTTTTTTCAGTGTTACAAGATTAATTTTTCATGCACCACACCCAGTGTCCATGTAATAGGTGCCCTCCTCAATACCCACCATCAGGCTAGTGATTTCAAACAATTGAGAGAACAGTGTATTTTGGTCTGTAAGTTATCATAGATGTTCCAGATGACAACTGAAGTACTCCTGGGTATTACTATAGTGTCTTCTCCTAAATGTCTTATTCCATATCTATTCTTTCATTATAGCACTATGCTGAATTTTGTGCCTTCTCAATCTTTCTGGGGTTATCTAAACTATGGTCTGTGGCCAATCACCTCCCTCTATGAAGATTGCATTCCAGCAGGTGATCTCCTCACCATCCCACTCTCCTCTTTGACCAGCTCTGGTCATACTTTAATGGGCATGTGACTTCCAGGGCCCATTTTTCATTTTCAGACCTGGCCATTTCACAAGGTTCAAGAGGAGAAGCAGGAAAGAAAAGAAATTCATAGTTATAAGCACTGCAGAAATAAGGAAAAAGCTAAATTAAAATTAGATGGTTCTAACTGTCACATCATCATTGCAGTTTTATTTACATTTTTAAAAAATTTATTTATTTGAGAGAGAGAGAAAGAGAGAAAACATGCAGTGGGGAGGGACAGAGGGAGAGGGAGAGTCTGAAGAAGATTCCACACTGAGCACGGAGCACAACATGGGGCTCAAATCACAACACTGAATCATGACCTGAGCCAAAAGTAAGAGTTGGTTGCTTAACCAACAGTGATACACAGGTGTCCCGATTTCTTAATTTTCTATTGAAGCATTTGGGAAATGGTAAGATTGTGTGCTGAGATGTGTTTACAATATTAATTAGGTTGATTTTGTTAGAAAAAAAGTCTGCAAAATTTCATAAGAGGTAACAGGGAGTGTATGAGCTATTTAATACTATATATCATTTGCTTAATTCTGTATACAAATTAAGATTGGGTCATCAGAATATATTGCTAAAATTATAAAAGTGTTACACCATTCAAAATCGTAAAGTCAATAAATGCAATGTTACTAGAACTTGTGAGCCACAAATGTTCACAATAGCATATTTGAAAAATAGAATATTAAAAAAAATATTTAGCCATTAAATAGAACATTTATTCTATTTTAAAGTAATCAATTTTCCTTTTGTATTGATTTTGAATACTAAATGTTTAAAATTCAAACTCATCCTAGAGTGAAATCACTAAATATATTGAAATTTAATCACACCAAAAAACAGAATCAGTAAGGGAGTGGGTAGAAGCTTGTCTCCATGATCTCACTACACGACAGTTCTATCCATAAATGGAAATCTTACTCCCTTCAATTCATATATGCTTCCCAGAAGTCTCCATATTTCCTAGAATGTACATTAGGGCTCTCATGTAGACCAACAATGGCCCTTAAACATTGCAAATTTTGATGCAGTATTTTAGTTTTCCAAGTTGCTGGGGAAATAATTTGACCAGAGTACTTAAAGTATTTCACCTGATACAAGTCTTTCTGAAACAAGATGAGAAAGTCTCATTTGAAATGAGAGGAGAAGAAAACCATTCCTAGATTTTCTAGTAACTTTTTCCAGCCTTTAGCTAGTATAAAATGAGACTTTGTGTGTACTGAAAAGGGATCCATGAGGACACATGATCATCAAAGAATTAAATAAAGCACTCTTCCTGCTTTGGAATACAAGTTTGTGTCCCCACATAATCTGTATATTGAAGCCATAATTCCAACTGTGATGGTACTTGAAATTCTACCCTTTGGGGAGTAATTAGGTTTAGATAAGTTCAAGAGGGTGGAGGTCCCATGGTGGGATTAGTGCCTGTGTAAGATGAAGAGCCCAAAGCTTTGTAAATGGCTGCCTTCTTTCTAAAAAAGGATTTGCCAGACACCAAGTCCACCTGCACCTTTGTTTTGGACTTTCCAGCCTCTGGAACAGTGAGAAATAATCCTTGTTATTTAATCCACCAAGTCTCTGGTATTTTTTATAGCAGTCCCAGTTGACTAATACACTCCTTTCCTAGTTATGAAAGGTATACTACTATGATTACTCACTCATATTATTTTTATAAATAGAAAATATATTCTGTAATCACAAACTAACAATTTACTTTGCTCTCTATATTTTGCAACCAATTCACTTGAGTAACGTTTGGAATCTTGATCTTTCTTACCACTTTGTACTTTACCATCACACTCAAGGCCTCAAGTAACACAGAACAAGTAAATTTTCCTAGTACATACTCTTCACTACTTGATTCACAGTGTAGGAGTCTTGTTTCCCTTCCTCAATAGAAAATGTTTATTTCCTTCTCTCTCCAGGTCAAAAAATACAGTTTTCTTTTTTACTGCTTAGAATGCTTGTACAAAAGATTCATTAGTCAAGAAAATGAACATCCTTTAGGCTCTACTAATTTATTAATTATCTTGAAAAAATAAACAAAATCTATCTTTCTGGCAAATTTTTGGATACTCGAGAAGAAAATGAAATGTCTACCACTCCTTTCTTTTGCAAATTGGAGGTCATTTTAACTATCCATCTCGTATTTTCATGTATAAGTTTACTTTGAACTTTCCTACCTCCTTGCCTCTGAGAACATTTTTCAATTCAATCTCACTTAACTCTTATTTATTGATGAATAGCTATGAACCAGAAGATCTATTAGATGGCAGGAATCTACAAGCATCAAGACAAAGTGGACTTATTTTTGTAAAGTATATATTTGGGATTGAGAAGAGAAATGGATGAAAAACCCAATAGTCAAAAAATATAATAAATACAATTTTTTAGAAAGAACAGTCAAAAATAACCAGGAAAGGGAGTAACTGGGATAGAATGTCCAATAGAAAACTGAGAGAGTAGGGGCGCCTGGATGGCTCAATGGGTTAAAGCCTCTGCCTTTGGCTCAGGCCATGATTTCAGGGTCCTGGGATCAAGCCCTGCATTGGGCTCTTTGAGCAGCAGGGAACCTGCTTCCTCCTCTCTCTCTGTCTGCTTATGATCTCTCTCTCTGCCAAATAAATAAATAAATTCAAAAAAAAAAAAAAAAAAGAAAAGGAAAGAAAAGAAAATTGAGAGAGTCCTCTTTTTTATTTAAGGATTTCCAATATGTCATTACTAAATCAGATATCTCTTCATTTTATCTTTCTACATATTTTATACAAAAATGGGAATAGGCAGACTATTTTTAATAGAGAAAGTAGTATAAGAGAGAAAATAAACCACATTAAACAAAATAAATTACCATAGTGGTCAGAAGATTTGGATTCTATGGGGTGCTTCAGTTGGTGAAGCAACTGCCTTCCTCTCAGGTCATGATCCCAGGGTCCTGGGATCAAGCCCCATATCAGGCTGCTTGGTCCATGAGGAGTCTGCTTCTCCCTCTGCCTGCTACTCCCCTTGTTTGTATTCTTTCTGTCAAATAAATAAATAAAAATTTTTTTTAAAAAAAGGATTTGGATTCTAGCTAGTCTTAGAGCTGGCACTAATGTACCAATTCAAGCAAATCATTTGTCCTTTTACCTGTTTCTTATCTTGTCAAATGGTTAGGTGGTCTGGGTTAGTGTTTTAAAATTATCCTCCACAAACTCTAGGTTTTGAAGTTTCATGATATTGTTTTATTTGGGTAGTGTTGGGAGTGATCACTTCACTAGTCATCCCTCTGACACTTACTTATTGGACTAGTTCTGTTTACAATCATTATATGTCTAGGAACTAAATATACACTTACTATGAAACTTTTTTAATGTTAAAAATAAAATATCCAATTTTATACCACTTTAAATTATAATGTTCCATGATGCTATTACATACATTGTGAAAGGGTCAATGTAAACATTTATCTTTTTTTGTCTTTGTTTTCCACATAACACCCACTACATTCCATTACTTTCCTCTCATACTGACCTATTGTGAAACGGCCTGTTTTTAGCATGAAATACTTCAAAAGTACACTACAAACTCTATCAATAGTACCAGCAATGTGCTTTGCTTTTCTTAGAGAAAAACCAATCTTGTACTCCCAGAGAACACACAAAGAGCTATTATCTGTAAAGATTCAAAAGAACTCTTCAAGAAAGAGTCAAGAAAAAGACCTTACCAGCCTTGACAATCTAGGTCATGAGCAGTATAGTTCAAGGTTTCAAGGTGGAATGCAGTCTTCCTCAGAATGCATCTTCTTTTCCTCAGAGAAGACTTGAGGATTATAAAATAAGCAAAAGAGAAAAGGAAAGTAAAAATAATTGATACTGACTCTACACATTGAGAAAGGTCATTTGAGGGAGTTTTATGTGTATTCTTGAGAAGAAGAACTGAAGACTATTCTTTCTAATGATGGACTGTACCTACATATCCTTTCTAATGTTACGAGGTCCTCAAGAAAAGCTATACAGCTTTATATTCAGTAAATATTAACTAGATACTATGGTAGACAATGAGGTGTTAAGACATTAAAAACATTTGAATTCCACCCTCAAAACCCAATAGTCTAGAACTATGATGTACATTAGCCACTAGCTCATATGTTTATCTAAAATTAAATTAATTGCAATAAAATAGGAGTAATAATTCAGTTCATTGGTCATACTATGTGACTGTATCAAAGGCTTTACAATTAAAAGCCTTTAATTGTAAATTACAATTTACAAATTTACAACAAATTTACAATTGTAAATTGTAAATAAAAGCCTGCTGTTTTGGAGAACTCAGATTATAGAATATTGCCATCATCACAGAAGTTTTTTTTGGTTTTTTTTTGTTGTTGTTTTTTGTTGTTGTTGCGCAGAAGGTTTTATGAGCATCAGTAGACTAAAAGACAATACAAGGATGAAATTAAAAATTGCAATTGTAACACATTGAAATAGAAATATAGGACATTTTGGAAGCACAGTAAGCCTCAGAAAAATTTAACTGGCCTATGGCTGGCACAAGTATATGAAAATAATATTTGAAAAGAAATTTTCTTTGAGAAAATTATGGTTAAGGAAAAGCTAAAAATTAGGTTGCATGATTGAAGGATAAAGATTAAATCAAAGTAAGATAAGGCACCACTGTCAGAGAAAACATATTATGTGGTTCTATAGTTATTAGAATCAACAAAGTAAGTATATGAATAGCAAGAAATATTCTGAATCATGTTGGATAATAAAGACTCAAACTTAAAGCATCTTAAAGTTTATCTGAAAAGTCCTAGGATAACTGTAAAGATTTTAAGTAGCATAATGTCATAAACAGTATTATATCTATAGAGATATTTCCAGCAGTAGCGAATAATTGGAAATGGACAAAAGGTGGACTCAGAGATTATGTAGAAGTTAATTGCTCTGATCTACTTGAAAAATAATGCTCATTGGTCGGAAATGATGAAAACTGTGGGTGGAGGATTAATCTGAATGCCCAGCAATTGTTGAAGATTTGGATTTGGGAGGTGAGGGAATAGGAAAAACTGCCCAGTTGGTCAATAGACTATGAGTGTTTTAAGACACTAAGTTTTAGAATGGTTTGTTACATAACAATAACTAAATGATATCATAATATTGAAATAGGGAATAATAGATAAAAGATCATTTTTTTTTGATGAGAAGATGAAGATAATTATTTAATACCTGCATCCTAAGTTTGGAATTTCTTCAAAGCATTGAAATGCCTATGTCTTGTGAATAGTTGGGTGTAAAGTGTTAGAGACTGGTACAAAGATTTAGGGCTGAAATATATGAGAGAGCTCTGCATAGGAACTAATTGAAACCATAGAAGGAAAAAAAATATCCTTGGGAGAAAACGTAGTATGAGAAGAGAGGCAAAGTAAAAGTCTTGGATAACTTTAATACTTAATCGAAACTATTCTATAATCCTTGGAAGGTCAAAATCCTTTAGAAGCAGGCTTACTTGAAAAACTCTGTTCCCATGGAAATATTCATATACCTTAAATCTTTACTAAATAGAGTGGGTTTAAATGAAGAAAGGACAGTTTAAAGTACAAGAAAATAAAAAAGAGAGACCCAATTGAATATTTTCATTCTTCATAAAAAGTCTTAACAATGTAAAATTTACAGTGTACTATTCAACCAATGCTAATGTGCTCATTTCTGCCCTCCTCCCAAAACAAAGATTGTGACTATGCAACTGCATTTTTTCAAGGGGAGGAAATCAACAGCTTTTATTTTAGCTTTGAATGTTTTTTAATTTCCCTCTGATTCTCTTGACCTCTTCTAGCTATCAGAAATTCACTCACTGACAATTTAACAGAAAGAAACCTGTAATCTCTCCTTTAATATTTATTTATTTATTTATTTATTTATTTATTTATTTATTTATTTATTTAACAGAGAGAGGGAGATCACAAGTGGGCAGAGAAGCAGGCGGAGAGAGAGGAGGAAGCAGGATCTCTGCTCAGCGGGGCTCGATCAATCCCACGACCCTGAGATCATGACCTGAGCCGAAGGCAAAGGCTTTAACCCACTGAGCCACCCAGGCACCCCATCTCCTTTAATATTTCTTAAGTACACTTTCACTGTGCTTTTTTGTGAGCTGTAAAACCTTTAAAGATGACTTTTTTTTTGCGCTAAAATTTACCTAAAAAAATGAGGCTGTTGAATGTCAATAATGCACAGTTACACGTAAAATGTTATTAAGTAATTTTAAATAATCTTAATAACTGGGATTCTTAAAAATGTGTATTATGGAAAAGTGAAATATAAATTTAATGTATGCCTTTTATTCATTTATGTAATAATTTAAGCTTTATAAGTTATAGTCTACACAGGTGAATACAATTTTATCTTTCTAAGTTCAATAAGTCTACAGTGATATAGAATTCACTTTAAATACAAAGAGCAAACATAAGGCTGATGATTTTGTGTCAGTTACACAAAATAATATGCAGAAAACCAGGAATACCACCAGAAATTATCTTTAGAATAAAATGTGCTATAAAGAAAAGGCAATAATTAAATAAATCAGTCAATTCAAAATACCAGTTCTACTGAGTAGTGCATGGTCCCAGACACAGAGCATATGCTAAGAGACTAGAGATGATTTTGTTTGTCTCTATAATTCTTCTTGGAGGCACACATATTTGCTTTGGCAAATTGTTTATATCCAAATTTCAAACTGAGTTTAAATTTTGACTTTTCCAACATAATGAAAGACAACAGTCTTTACCCGTTTCAATTAATTGCACTGTCTTCACACCTGGTAATGCTTCTGGTATTACTGTCAGGAAGCCCAGTCTTTCTTAGACCAACCTATCAGAATCTCCCTCATTCTTCAATGTTTGCTCAAAATTTTTGGTTGGTGAAGTTTTCATTAATCTTTCCTTGCATCATCATTACTCTCCCTCTTTTTCATAGTACATTTTAGTAAGTACTATATTTAATTGTACTCATTTGTTTATTCACCAAATACTGGTGGGGATATTACACTGGACAAGTCTCTTGACATAAAGATGAATTCAGCTCCCTACAAATACTAGGGTCATCTGAAGGCTCCAGTTACAATAGTTGCTTACAAGAACTATATGAGGAACAGAAGACAGAAGAGCTAAACCAGGACTGGAGTCAGAAATTATTTAAAACGGTACCCACAAAGGAAATGACAAATGAATTAATTCTAAATTATGTGTAAAAGCTTTTTACAAAGTTACATTGCTAATGGTGAAAAGCAGTCTTTAACAGTGTTTAAGCTCAGGAAACACTATGTACAAGAACATTGCCCATTAATAGACCTTCGTACCATCTTTGACTTCTTCCACATTCTCTGCTGTATTCCAGGAGCTGAACATATTGAAAGCTTGGTTCATTTTGGTATTTTAATAGAAGACACAGAGGCAAATTCAACAAATCTGAAGAGATGTTGTTCCTTAGTCATAAAGGAATTCAGGCTTTTAGCAAAAGTCACATGTGAAACTTTGAGTGGGCATCAGGCATCCTCACAGGAATCAGTGGGATTAGCACTTCTAGTTCCTGAGGTAATTGGTAGTAGTTTCATGTAATTCCTGCACTTCCTAAAATTAGAAATGACTTTTATTTTTCAGTGCCTTTCAGGTACCATTCACTTCATAAAGCACAATAAATATTTACTTTTTTAATTATTAAAATCTTCCCTCAAAGTAGACAGTTGACTTTGTGACCAGTCTACCTTTTGGATAACAGATGTTGAATGCTCAAGGACAAACTGGACTATTACATAATCAGAAAAGGATAAACTAAAAATTTGAGAGTGAGAAGCATGAATTCCTATACTTTTATTTGTATATATAAATATACGTAGATTTTATATATAATAACATTTACTATATATTAATTTGAATCTAAATGTATTTATTTTTGAATTTATCTTCAATATGTATATACATAAATCATTTAGATATATATGATATATAGATACATAGATATAAAATTTATGTAAATGTATAATATTGATAACTTCTATTTTCCGACCAGGGAATAGAATTTCAAGGAATAAAAGTTTATAACTAAAGCCCTTGAATTTAGAGCTGATGTCATTTGCTGAATTTCTTTCCATCAGAACAAAACTTGTAGGGATTTTTTTTAAGTAGCTACTTTAAAGGAGCTTTAAAATTTTTAAATTTTAAAATTTTTAAAAAATTTTTTCTGGACTTTTTTTGTGGGTGCTTGGGTGTCTCAGCTGGTTAAATGTCTGACTCTTGACTTCAGCTTCAGTCATGATCTCAGAGTTGTGAGATAGAGCCCTTGGCATGGAGCCTGCTTAAGATTCTCTCTCTCACTCTTCCTCTGCCTTTCCCTCCTCTCTCTATTTTTTTTCCTGAACTTTTTGCATTAGCCAGGGATTATTTTTCCCCACATACTTGTAGTTCAGGTAATATTTACCTTCTTTGTTTAAAGAAGCAGAGAACAAAACACTAATTTATATACATTTGTAATTAAAATACACACTAAATACTTCACACAATACTATTTTTGCATCTGTCAGGGCATTTATTGTTTTAGTCTTTTCTTATTTTTTCTCATATTAGAGTCTTTAAGAACAGAACATCTTATATGGAAGTCTTTTCTTCCTTCTATTATGTTCTTGAAGAGCACTCTTCAAGGTAAATATGGCCTCAGAACTCCATAAGGCTCAATTGTGTGCTCCCTTTACTTTGAAACTTGGTTTTGAAATTCTGTGGAATGTAGGATATTTTAAATACTCTCTAATTACTTTCTGCTTAAAGTATCTTCTAAAAACAGATTATGAAATACACAAAGATGGGGCATTACAATTTATGTTATTAAAAATAAATCTGGGGTGCCTGGGTGGCTCAGTGGGTTAAAGCCTCCGCATTTGGCTCAGGTCATAATCTCAGGGTCCAGGGATCAAGCCCCGCACCAGGCTTTCTGCTCAGCAGGGAGCCTGCTTCTCCCTCTCTCTCTCTACCTGCCTCTCTGCCTCTTTGTGATCTCTCTCTCTCTGTGTCAAACAAATAAATAAAAATCTTTAAAAAATAAATCTCTCAGAAAGAGCTCGCGAATTATAATTACTATTTAATAACTTTTTATACAATATCATATAAAGCACATGAAATTATAATTTAATAAAATATGAACTTCTTTAATTTCTTGATGTTTTAAGAGAAATGTATAAAAGGGTTTTTCAATGTTCTCTCACACCTTCATGTCATGTAATATCTAACTGATTTTAAACTAAGCAGTCTAAAATAAGTATAAAGGCTCTATGCATACAGGACAATGCTGAAGAATTATGTCTCTGTCCATGAGCAAAATTCAAGTACTATTTCTATCCTAATGTAACTTAGTCTGTCTTGCTCAGATTTTGTAGATTTTTTTAATTAAAAAAGTAGTTGAAGGGACACCCAGGTGGCTCAGTCTGTTAACTTTCTGCTTTTGATTTTGGCTCAGGTTATGGTCTCATCATCATGGAATAGAAACCCCAGTCAGGCTCTACACTCAGTGGGGAGTCTGCGTGGCCCGCTCCTTCCCTCTCAGTCCCCATTCCCTTTCAAAATAAAAATAAATAAATAAATAAAAACTTTAAAAAAAAAAAAGGTAGTTGAAGACTGATGGAC
Organism: Procyon lotor; assembly: GCA_028646535.1. Taxonomy (NCBI): domain Eukaryota; kingdom Metazoa; phylum Chordata; class Mammalia; order Carnivora; family Procyonidae; genus Procyon; species Procyon lotor. The sequence continues at coordinate 18,764,182 of CM053604.1, forward strand.
AAGAATTGGTTTCACTGTGGTTCTTTACCAGTCAATGATAATTCATGATCAATTACTTTGACATTTTTAGTCCAAATAAAACTCAGGTGTAATCAGAAATATTTTCCTGAAGCATATTTTATTTCCAAGTCCAGTGAGTTTGTCTTGTCTACATTTTGGTCATTTTCTAACTCAGTTCTCAATTCCACACCTTCATGATCCACACTTTGTCCACCATTTTCTCCTTTCTTCATCAAGGTTACATCTCATAATACTTGCTTCAGTCTTCTGCTGTCTACATTTTCCTTTCCTTCTCACTTGTACCAAGTTTTCCATTACTGCTCTCTCCTACACTGTTTTAAATTACATTATACATCTGCCCCCTGAACTGGAATAATTTGCAGTTAAAACTACTTGTAAACTTTTTTGAATTAAGATTATAAATTCCTTCAGAATTATTGAATCGTGGGGTACTAAAACATTTTTGTTTATTGGTTTATTATCAATTTCTGAAAAGTATTCATTACCAAAATTGCTTTTCTATACGAAGGGCAATCTATGTGTGGTTCTCAGATGTTCACCCCCCCCCCCATTTTTAATTCTCTCATGGAATAGTCAGTGCTTGAAGTAGAATGGTTTACATCATACTAGTTTCATCTGTTGGATCTCTGTCAGTTCATTGAATTATGGTAGGATGTGTTTATTTCTCCAAGATATCTTTTAAGAGAAATAAAAGGAGGATTTCAGGCCCCCGGTAAATCTACTGAAATGATTCACATGATTTTGATCTCTGTGTAAAAATGATAAATTTGCCACAGAATGAAGAGAAAATTCTACCTGTCCTTACTGATCCATAGAAGAAGCTACCATTGGCCTACAGGTGATTTGGTTCAAGCTGAAAATAATAGGCACCATTTTTAATATATTTGGACCCAATGATTTAACATGTAGGATATTGCTTAAAGATATTAGTTTCTTAGTTGGACAAGACTGAGCTTCTTTTATCACATTATCTGTACCAGTTATGGCAATGATACTTGTGACAACAGATAAACCACTAACTCTCAGTCACTCAATACAATATCTTGCTCTTATAAAGTGTAAAACAGGTGGGGGTATGATCAGTGAGCAGGTGGCTCTACTCTAAGCAGTGTTTAAAAGTAGTGGGGAACTTCTTTCTAATGGTTCCTCCATCTTCAGCCTGGGGTTTCTGTGTTGGTCAAGATGGTTTGCATCAAGACCCAGGAAAGAAAAAAGCAAAATATCAAGTTTGGATGTGGGTCTACATCATTTTGTTAGATCTCAGGCACAAAGGACTAAAGTTAACTGCAAAAACCAACCAGGAAATGTAGTCTAGCTGAATACTTGGAAAGATGGGAAAGTGGGCCCAGTGAGCAGCTACTTATTCTTTAAAAGAAAAAGAGTGTTGGACATTAGGAAAAAAAAAAAAAAAACGGACTGAACACACACACTTGGAAGGGATATTTTTTCCCATAAAATATTTAAAAATAATTACCTATATAAATTATATGGATTAATGACATTAGATACATTTCATAAGATTAAGTAAAACTGGCCATTAAATTGAGTAGCAAGAACTTGGCCAGCAGCCAGCTAGCCAATCAGTTAATTCAACTTTTAAACATCATGTGTTTGGAAAGAATTGTTCAATGCTGATGAGTAGCCTCTAAGGAAATGCTTCTTAAAGTACATTAGCACTTTACATAAAACCCAGTTTTATGTGTAAGAGTGTGCATGTTTTGGAGGCATTGGTGGGGGAGACTGTGGGAGATTGGAAAGGGATAAAGAAATAAAAGAATACATTTTGTTCAAAAAATTGAATTGCATGTTTGATTTTAGAATTCTGCAAAATGTTTTTGAATATGTAATTATATAATTAATTTTATTTCATGATTATGTTTTGCTCTTATTTACTAACTATATCTCTGATAGAAACCATGGAGCTAGGATTTGAAGATAAATATTGTTGTCTTAAATATTGGCTAATGAAATATGAGAGTAGACACTAAAGTTGGATAAATGCATAGACCACATATTATAGGCAGAATTCTTCCTCTTTCTCATTCCCTTCTATCTGGGAAGATGTCCTTGAAATCTATGAATATGTAACATGATATAATGGGAAGAGTTTTGAAGATACAATTAAGGTTACACATTTTAATATAAGGAAAATATCCCAGATTTTCCAGTTGGGCTCAATTTATTATTCACCTTAAAAGTCAATAATTTTCTCCACTGAGAATGCAAAAAATTATAGTAGCAGGGGAAGTCAGAGATATTCAAATACTTCAGATTCTGCCCACCTTTGCCAAATGGAAAATATTGCAAGTAATTGGGACAGCCTTTATGAACAGAGACTATCCCCTTACTGACAGCCAGCAAGAAAATGGAGACCAACAGGAATACAAAGAACTGAATGCAGCCAACAACTAAAATGAGTTTAAAGCAAATTCTTCCCTAGAGCCTCGAGAATATTATGTAGCCCTGCCTACATCTTGATTTCTGCCCTGTGAAAGTTTGCATGGACATCAGGTTGAGCAAAGCTACACTTGGTCTTCTGATCTGCAAAACTGTGAGATAATAAATTTGTGTTGTTTTCAACCACAAAGATTCTTGCAAGTTGTTATGGCAGTGATAGAAAACTAGGCAATTATGAAATAAAAAAAGAACAACATAGTAAAGATGATGAGTCCCATCTCTGTTGTCTGAAAAGCTTCCCAATATCAAGTTGGCATACAATGGCCAGAAACACAATTTATATGGTTCAGTAAAAATATAGATAGACAATTTTAAAACACAGTAATATAACTTCAAGCAAATTTATTTAGAGATAAGAATATTGTTTTGCTTTTCATATGGCTTAAATTTTAAAAAAAGAGTGAAGTCAAGCAAAAATTGCATATTTTATTCCCTTACATACTTTCTCACCGTAGAAATCTAGCTCTTGAAGCTAAACCATTTCAAATGGCACACTTTGGTGGATGCTTCTTTTGGTTTTTCCATCCAAACTAGTCATTTTCTTTCTGTTCCAAAAACATTTCATTTACAGCTCTTTTCTGGAATTTAGTTATATGTTTCCATTATTATTTTATATGTGTGTACATCCTTTCCACTAGGTTGTGAACCTAGTATCAGATAAATATATCTTTTTTCTCCTGATCCATTTTTTTTATTTAAGAAGATATTTTTGTGGTAACTATTGAAAATATTTCTAGGTCTCCTTAAATTGTTACCATTACTTATTTTATTTTATTTAAAGATTTAATTTTATTTATTTGACAGAAAGAGAGAGATCACAAGTAAGCAGAAAGACAGGCAAAGGGAGAGGGGGAAGCAGGCTCCCTGCCAAGCAGAGAGCCCGATGCTTGGACTTGATCCCAGGACCCTGAGATCATGACCTGAGCCGAAGGCAGAGGCTTTAACCCACTGAGCCACCCAGGCGGCCCTGTTACCATTACTTTTAAACTTTGATAAATTATCATCAGGAAATTTTACCTTTACAATGGACATTTTGTATAAAACTTTGACATAGATTTAAAGAAGAACAATGACAAAACATAAATAAAGCAATTTAATTCAACTTTGTACTTTAAAATGTATAAATTATACTTTTTTGTTTGAGCATTTGGATTTAAGCTGGAACTTCAGCTTTTTCCTTCAAGTCATATAGCCACAAGAAGAATAAGAAAATAATAATAAAAAAAAAAACCCTTATTTTTTATGAAATTAAAAGTGACTTTACGTTCCAAAAATAATATTTAAGAGGAAAGAAAGGATAAAAAATTAAAAACAACAAACACTGGGGGTGCCTGGGTGTCTCAGTTGGTTAAACATCAGTCTTTGGCTCAGATCCTGATCCCAGGGTCCTGGGCTAGAGCCCTGCACTGGGCTCCGTGCTCAGTGGGGAGTCTCTGTGCTCAGTGGGGAGTCTTCGTCTCCCTCTCTCTCTGCTTCTGGCCTCTGCTCCTGCTCTCTCTGTCTCAGATAAATAAATACATATATAAATATTTTTAAAAAATCCAATAAACATTGTAAATCAGGAAAGTTATATGTCAGATGAAGCCTAGAAGATGCAAGAGCTTGTCCTCAGAGATATCCTAAAACCCATACTTCTTTACGGTCAGGAGCACAAGCTGAGATTCAAAACCCAAATATCTTATTTGGAGCAACAGGAATGGGAACATGCCTTAATCACAGAAGCTCCCTGGGTTTCTTGTTTCCAAACACCAAAGGGTGAAACCTAAGTGAAGATTGGCATGGACAACTTGTAATTCTAGGAATAGTCTACCTCTGTGGCAATGGAGCCGAAAGGAAACTTTAAATTGCAAATATTCTCTTGTTGAATATTGCTTGTAGGTGAAGAAAAGTGATGTCCAAGTGGGCTTCCACACAATTCTGTCTGTGAAAAATTCATGTTTCAAATATAAACATAACAACAGATTGTGAATAAACAAAAATAAAAATAAAAAATATATAGAATATGAAAAACCAGTTGCAAGTAAATAACACTTTCAAGAAAAAAAATGAGATGTATATGTGTATATGTGTGCATGAGTATCTACCAATATACATCTGAATCTCTCTCCCCGCCTCTCTCTCCTCTAAGTATCCATAGTGAGATAAAATTCTAGATCAAATTATCCAAGAGCAAAAATGACAATAATGGAATGGATCAATTGTATATCTATAATTTTAAGCATGTAACAATGTGGAAACAAGTTTAAGTTGTCATAAAATTTCTACTGTCCAGCAAATGAACCTTACTTTAATGTTATCTATATTTCTGACTCTATTATTTAAAGATGTTCTTTAATTCTGTCATGATTTCAGAGAATAATTCTATTTTTATTGTAATTCTTCTGTGAATTAAATGTGCAACATAAATTTCTCTAATAAAAGCAAAGATATTTTTAAGTGCTTACATCAAATCTACAGAAATTTGCTTTACCTTGCTGATATTCTTTCATTACTGATTTTCTTCACATATTGACATAAGAGAATCCAGAAATACAACTGATAAAACTGTAAATATGAGATAATCTAACAATGTTGTGAAATATTTCAACAAGCTCTTCCTCCTCCTACCTCCAAAAGAAGCATAAATGTATTAAAAACTGAAATAACTATGGCTAATACCCATTAGTTTCAACCTAGTTTCACATAGTATTTAGAAGTTGTCCCAGTTAAATCCATCAAAACACAAACCCTGCTAGGACAGGAGTTTTGTCCCTAAGGGCCTTTTCTTATAATTGCAGACCCATCAGATTTTTAAGTCATATGGAAAATCAATATGGAGTCTCCAGGGAAGTTCGTTCTTTCTCAACTTTTCTATTTCTCTATTACTATGTTCACCTCATTTCAACTCTCATTCAAATTTTAACAACTGCAAGAGTAGGCTTATTTCAGAGCCTCTTGACATACATTTTTACCTGGTAGAAGATTCCAATACCCTTAGGGACCACATCAAAAATGCCCCACTTAAAAAGAATTCGCTGAAGTGCATTTATGAACTCAGTCTCTCTGAATTCAGCAGTACAAGTCTATAATTTTCCTCAAATGAAGCTTGGCCTTTGAGCATAGTTATACTTTGTATCAAAGTCATATGCAATTATAAAAATGCATGAAAAAAATCAGCAGCCTTTAGGCAGCTGTTCAGATCATAGAGGTTAAAGAAACCCTAACAGATTATTTCTTCCAAGCCCCACCTCTGGCCAGAGATCTATTACAACCACCCAGACAGATTATTTTCTCTTTAAAAAACTTTCCAGTTATTTTCTTCAGAATGATATGGAAACACTTAATATCTAATATATTGCTCATGATGTTAAGGGGTAAAAAAAAGATATTTAAGTAAGAAAATGTATGGTTGCTGATTATACATTTGGATCAGGAAAGCCTTTTACAATGAATAGCAAGAGACCATAATTACTAAAGAAGGGACAAATTAGTTTTACTATACTGCAAAAGCAGGTAACTACTATGTGGCAAATTATAATCCATGAATATTTAATTTCCCTTAGGTATTTCTCTCCTGTAACATGGCAGAGGGTATATCAAGAAATGACTCTTCTAAAAATGCAAATTCTTCCCTTGAATGTTTAACTCCTTTGTTAATCTGATGAGCGGTTCTTTTTTCAGTCTTTAGCTATTATCCAAAAGAGAAGAAAAGAAAAAAAAAATCCTGCTGAAAGAAACCAAGCTGAATTTCAATCATAATAGTCTTTTGAAATCCACGCTTCTGTAGATATTTGGTGATATTTTTATAACAAAACTGAAAATTAATTACTTCAGCTGAAAAACTGTTAAAATTTCAGATTACCTATGGAAATATAAATCATAAAATTTTTGGAATGTTATAATGTATCTCAATGATAAATTTATAAAAGTTATATATTTTTGCCATTCATCTTAAAATTAGTTACGGTAAATACAATTACATTCTTTTTATATTTTGTTAATTTTTGTGATGAAATCCAATGTATAGAGCTAACACCTGAATTAGAGTCATATATAAAGATTTATGGAGAAAATTTTTATGTATTTTATTATAAACAACACTGATCACAAAAATGCTATTTTACTCTTTTTTAAAGATCTCCTCTAGATAGATAAACAACAACAACCACCACAACAAAAAACACTTTCCTGAAATAAAATGCCAAGGGCCCAGGATTAACCAATGGAAATATGTATTGTAGCAGGAACCATATATCCTCCTAGAGAGTTCAGCACAAAGTGCTACATTCTGTGTTTATATCTAACCCATTTATCAATGTATTCAAATTAACAGCAAATGTTCACAGTGGGCAACGAATTCTCATAGGTTTCATGAGGATTTCTGTGAGAATGAAAACAGTCCAAGTGCCTATTACAGTGCTTGAAACACATGGATGTAATAGAAATATGACAAAACTAAATGGGTGTGACTAGTAATATTTTCTATTTTCTCTAAAATATCAGCTTATCATGTTTTTGTTTTTACTTCAAAAATGCGTCAAATTGTCATTTCTCCGGTCCCAGGTCTTTATGAACCAATAACTTTCATTTTGTTTCAATTTATTTTAAACATTCGTACTTATCTTTGACAAATATTCATTCTTCTGCCATTTGTGTATGACTATTAAAACTCTGAATTTCTGTTTCCTCTGGATACAAACTGCTTAAAGTGCCTCTTTTGTAATATAAAAATGTAGATGCATATGTATAAATGAAGGTATATTTCTGAAATATTCCAAAAGTTCAAAATTTCAAATCTATTGTTAAGTGTATGCCCCTGTCTGATTATTTCAGAAAGAATATTTGGAAGATCAATGATGTCAGTGATTTCTTTACTTCAAAATATAAAGCACCAACTGACTGACTTTCTGCATATATCCGCTTTGTCCTTCCATTCTCTTTCTTAATTTAATTTTGAATATATTCAATCATGTCTAGTGTATGAAAGTAATATTATAATCTGAGAAGTGGCATAGTGGTCTGAGAAGGCACAAATATATCCATATATATGTGTGTGTGTGTGTGTGTGTGTGTATATATATATATATATACATATATATATATATATACTTTTTGTTTTTTCTCCAGAGTTAATATAGAATGTGCCTGCATGGATTGTGGGATTTTTGTTAGGAGATGATATACTCGGGAGAACAAAAGGAAACAAATAAAAATAAATCAAATAAACGGGGTTTTCAAAAGATGCCTGAGGAGAATGGTGACTGTTTAAATCAAAATTTCTCAAGTCATCTTAAAAAAAAGTTCAAATATGAAGAGAAAATAAAACTAGACCCATATCTTCACTATAACTGGAAGGCAGAGAATGCCAAAAACATAAATTGCACTGTGAAGAGAAAGGCACACACACACACACCCACAGAGACAGAGAAAAGAAAAATGATGGGCCTTGCTAAAAACAAAACAAAACAAAACAAAAGAATGTAAAAGTTCCAAAGATACTCAATATCTCCCCCACTACTTCTATACCCCCCAAAAAAAACATTTAGTAAAGAAATCTAATTTATTATACTGATAGGAGAGGATAGTCCACATCCAAGTTATATTAAAAAAGTATTGTATATACAATTAGACATTAGAAATAAGAAATAAAAAAAAAAAAACCTAGGAATAGAAATTGACCAAAGGTGGAAATAAAATTAGAATTGAATTTATAAAAGAAATAAAGGATGAAAAATCATATAAAAATGAAAACTTGGTTACAAAGTGCCAAAGGAAGACTAGATTTGAATGAAAACTTAACAGAGAATATTGTAAAAACAAAACAAAATAAGAAAATTACCAAAAGATTGAAATTAAGAAAAGTAAATTTTAAAAATTGCCAAAAACTCATGCTAAAAGAAGAAAAGTAATTGAAATGACTATTTTTCAAAAATAATAATAATGAAGTATACATATTTCAGTGTATAATTGAGTTATTTGGAAGAGTGACATGTTTTTATTTATAAACATTTCTATAATAATAAAATAATAAAAATATTTTAACTAAATTTCCATCTCAATAAGTTGTGAAAATAACAGAAACAACAAAGAAAGTAGAAAAAAAGTCAAATTTAAAGATTAAATAGAAATCAGTGATATAGAGAATAGAAACCTCATGAGACACAATTAATAATAATCTCCTTTTAGCGATTAGATTTTCAGTATCTATTTGAAGAGTTAATTTAAATATTATGATTTTTATCTTTCTGGTGTAGTATTCCTGTTACATCAGCTCACCTTTTGGAGGATTGGAATGATTTACATTGAAACATTGGATTTATATAGAATAAGTAGTGGTATTATTTTAGTATTAAGATTTCATGACACGATGGTTGAATATAGTGGCAACAACTCAAATATAATGAGCTTTCCTTGTAAAAAAGAAAACCCCACAATTAGAATTTAGTAGTCATCATGAAGTGTAATATGAAAATAAATATATCAAAGGTGTATGCTGTCCTAGGAGTTTTATCCAATGGGTTTTATGCTTGTCATGGAGAAATAACAAGAGTACAAAACGCAAAAAGGACTTAACACCAAGCAAACAGTGTAAACTTTGTTACGATCTCACTGGAATAGAGGGACCAAAATTGTGTCCAGGGCTACCAATGGATGGCACGTTAGATGAAAACATCTCAAATGAAAGCGAACCTCAGTAAAGCACATGCAATGTTCTGCACTTGGCCTCCTTTTGAGTAATTTGCTGTTTCTAATATGCACATGTTCAGTTGCCACCAAAACAAAACAAAGCAGAAAACAGAAAGAAAGAAAAGCAAGCAAGAAAGCAAGCAGCTGCTTAGGAGCTAAAACAAACAAGCAAACAAACAAACAAAAAACCAATAAAAACCAAAGAAACAAACAAAAAATAATTTAGGCAGCATTTTTTTACAAAGTGAATAATATGGAAACACCCAAATATTAATGGTAAGATGGATAAATAAAATATTGTGTATATTTATAGTGAAAAATTCTACCAATAATAGTGTTGAATAATAATAGTTCAACACTATTATAATAATAGTTACAATATTATTATAATAATACATATGAATATCAAAGACTGTTGAATGAGTAAGGTGAGACATAATGAGAAAATGTGGAATATATCCTTTATAGAAAGTTCCTAAACAGGCAAAACCAATGCTAATAGAAATCAGAATGATTTGTATCTTTGCAGTGTACATAATTACTAGGATGGCACACAAGTAGTGGGGAGGAGCTTCTGGAGTGTTAGCAATGTTTTGTATCCTAATCTTGTTCTGTGTTAGTCTGGGTGGCATGTGTATTTGCAAAAATTAATTAAGCTGTATGCTTAAGATCTGTCATTTTTT
>CM053604.1:18774108-18828760 GCA_028646535.1 Procyon lotor
ATTACTTTGAAATAAATAAAGATATATGGTCCAAGAGTAGCCAATCCATTGACATAGCGGAGAACAAGAGAGAAGATTGAATGGTTGAAAAAGGGATTCCTGAGAGAGTCAATTTACTTGAATAGACCTGTCAAGTTATATTTTATCGTGAGTGAAAAGGTTGGGTAAATACCAAAATAAAAACGCAAAAAAAAAAAAAATTGTCTGTGCTTATAACATGCTTCCATAGACCAAAAGCACTCAGCCTTAACTTAGATCTTGACATGTCTACAGTTTTTCAAACTTTCATTGAGCCCGTGGGAAAATTCTAACTCTCTTTAATGTTTTTTGGTAAAAGGGTGATTTCAAATACCAAATAATAGCAACAAGGCATCAACCAGTGAGTGAATGACAGCCATAATCAACTGACAGAGCCCCACAGAAATGTCCTGGCTAACTATCAGCCAGACTTGTGTCCAGCTAGAATGCTTGCAAAAATAAACATTGGTTATGTAATTGGAATCTGAAGATCACTAATATTACAACAAGAATTTGAGGGATTATGAATTATTTGTGTAAAACAGAAAAAAAAAGAAAAAATCATTAGTGCTTTCATATAAGTCATATTTGAGTAACATTCAAGGATTATAAACTAAGCTTATATTATCTCAGATTAACATTGCCATAACAAATGACCAAAACAGGGCTTTCCATTTATTGAATGCCAGATGAGTTTCCCTTTGCAGATTTTCATGTTAAATGTTTCTATTCTACAAAGCAGTTCCAGTGTTCTTCAATAGAATATATTCAAGTGTTGAAATATCTTGGAAAAGTAATATCTCTTGAAGTATATTACCTGTGCCTGCCAGTTCAGATCATAATCTGTTTACCCAGGTAATCCAGCTCACCTAATAATAGTCTAATGGCAATATAAATAGTTGCCATCACTTAGCGATCCACTTAGCAGTTTTTATCAAAGGTGCCAAAAAGTTCCCTTTTATTTGACACTTGAATTGGATCACTTGGACTTGATGATAGTCCATTCAAATATTTTACTTTTCTGTCCTTATTTTTAATTGTACAATGTCTGCCTCTTCACACCTGCTTTCCACAAATATTGCATAGCTCCAGATCAAAGATTTACATATCGGAGAGGTTTTTTTGAAAAGCTCATTCTCTATCTCAGGTTGGTTACTTATAGATTGGTGTTAATTATTAAAGAGCAGTGAGATCCAAGTTTCATATGTTTATTTAATGTAAAAGAGTATATTAGAAATTTTACCTTGCTTTATTTCTAGATATTGAGATTTCTTTAGAAAATGGGGAAGACTTGTTCAATGCTTAAGTCTAGATCAAAATGGATTACATTGAGATTTGGGGCTGACTTTCATCCATTGTAGTATGATGTCCATCTGTGTTAGTCTGCCAATAGTAAGACTAAATTTAACTAATATTTTCTACTAATGTTACTTATCCTAATAAGTTTGCTGATTTGAAGTATATTATTATATGTTATATTTCCCTTGTCTAATAACAAAAGACAAGTATAAATGGAATAAATTGACAGAGAGAAGCTAGATGGATGGATATTTTAATTAAGTCACAAATATACTGTCTTTAAGGATTAGATTTCCAGAAATATCAAATAAAAAAAAAATGCTTAACTCATTTCTGTTTCAATCTCCGAATTTCTGAAGAGTAAAATTTTTAAATGTGATGCAATGATAGAACTGTGATTGGAAAATGACAGAAGTAAAGATAAAGTAAGAAAATTAAGTCTCTGAGGAACAAAATGGCAAAGATCTTTGATAATTAGAATCAAAGCCTTTCCTAGTGGCCAGTTCAAATCCAGCTGAATTTAACAAAAGTCAAAATGCTTTGATCTGATAGATGTTCAATATAATCCATGAAAAAAGACAAAGAAGTGGCCCTCTCTTGGGTCATTGATAATCACATCTTGAAATCTACAAAAGCAATTGACAAACTTATTACCTAGCTCTAAAAATATTAGCAAGTATTAAAATAGAAAAAGAGATCAATCTATTGAATATAGTACTAAAGGAGATTGTTAGGGAAATATTAACTATTCTGTTCTTTTCCTTTTCCTCCAAGCTGATATTGACCTACTAATTTTGAAATTAAACTGTAGCTTATTAGGCATAGTGTTACACGGAAAATGTTATCTACCTCACTTACCCAAGTATGATGTCTCTGTTAATTAAAAAACTTAATTCTCAACCTAATAGCTTACTGTTGGAAATATTTTTAATTTTTTTCAATCAAGATGGTATTGAAGTTCATGGTTTTTTTTAAGATTATTTATTTATTTATTTGAGAGAGGGTGTGAGAAGAGGGAGGGCCGAGGGAGAGGGAGAAGCAGACTTCCCCCTTCCCCATACGCTTCCCTTTCCCCTCCCCCACCTCAGTCTACTGAGCAGGGACCTCAATGCAGAGCTCGATCTCAGTACTCCAAGATCATGACCTGAGAGTCAGACATGTAACAGGTGCCCCAAAGTTCATGCTTTGAAACTTTCCCTTGATTGTGAAAAAATAGCAAAGAGAGATAAAATATAACACTGAGAGGTAGATTATAACAAAAAATAATTAAAAAGTCATAACCTTCAACAAAACAAAAATAATAAGAAAAAAATGAATAAAAGTGGTGAGTCTGGCTGAAAAATATGTCTATTTGACTCAGAAGCAGCAAAGGAAATTGGGAATTTGTCTCATATGGGTAATAAGATGAAAGGTATTCCCCATGTTTTACTTATTAGGGTTTTGAAGTGGCATCCTCCTTCCTTTTATAAGGAAGTTAATAAAAAGAACTGTTTCAGAACATTGATGTTAAGCCTTATATATAAGAAAGGAAGCAAGAGAGCATAGTTTAAATCAGCAGACAAGATCTGAACGAAAATTTGTTTCCCATATCTTTGATTTCCTTAATGTAACTATTGGCAGACATTTTGAAATAACATTTTAAGACTTAATACTAGACAGCCCAAAAGTGCTAGGTGAAAGTAATGCCAAACTATTAGAAATTATAAGAACACAGAAATAATAACAGAGACAGAGAGAGAGGGAGAAAAGGATAGAGAGGAGGGGAGAGAAGAGAGAGACAGGGAGAGAGAAAGAGATGTAGAAATTCCAAAACAGGGGTACCTGGGTGGCCCAGTTGGTTAAATGACTGCCTTCAGCTCAGGTCATGGTTCCGGAGTCCTGGGATGGAGTCCTACATGGGGTTCCCAGATCCATGGGGAGTCTGCTTCTCCCTCTGACCTTCTCCTGTCTCATGATCTCCCTCTTACTCACACTCTCTCTGTCTCTCTCTCTCTCTCAAGTAAATAAATAAAATGTAAAAAAAAAAAAAGAAATTCCAAAACAAGTGGAGAAAATTGACCCTCAGAAAGATATCCAATAAATTCAAACCTAAGAGTTCAATTAAGTGATAGCAAAATTAAGATAATAAAATAATCTAAAAAGATTTGAATGTAAATATAATAAGATGCAGGAAAAGTCAAATAACAGAATAAATACATCCATAAATACAGTGGTTTTTTTTAGAACAATAAAATAATTAAAGGATATCCTGATATAAGCAGAGAGGATTAGTAATTAAAACTCTAAAAACACACAAAAATACAAAAAACAACTAATTAGAAATACACATGTCTGGCTGGAGACCAGCACTGGCACAGAGTATATTGGACAGTTAGCTCAGCAGTGTGTGTGTGCTTGTATGGAGTGTATGTGGCGTGAGAGAAGTGGTGCTCCAATGAAAAAAAAAATGCAGTAAATAATTTAATATTGTGTTCTTTGTTCATCTAATATTTAGCAAATTTGTTACCATAACAATCACTCACTATTTAAAAGGTTTTAGGAAAGCGAAGGCAAGAAAAAACAAATCTAACAGCAATTCTCATTATAAAAGATATAAATGCTTGGTGTAATAGTACCATCAATGCATCCCCAAATTACTGTGACAAATAAAATTTAAAAGAAAATACATTGTTAGGCTATATGGTCCCTTTGAAAAGATGAAGATTTAATAAAGACTTCAAAAACACCAAAAGTGTTTGTCTTATATGAAAGCTATGTTTCAGTTATGCATTCCAATTGAAAAACAAATGGAGAAAAAAGAGGCATTTTGAAACCAATGGGGTGGATATATTTATAAATGATACACAATGAAGATTCAAAATGAGCAAAAAATGAAGTATGGGAAGAGAAAGATAGAAAGGGAAATGAGAATTGCAAGGAATAATGAAAACATTCTGTCTTGAAACATTGTTTAGTATAGTAACAATTAGTTTAGCAATAAAATATTTTGTAAATGCGCTAGTTTGCACTTAGAAATAGGGAAACATATCATTTCAAATTGATTTTTTTTCTTGTCATTTAACAGAAAGAAAATAGTGCTCCTTTTAACTAGGACCTCATTCATTTCAGTGATAGCTTTAATGATAGTTAATCATGATAATGGCAGTGGCTGATGTAACTGCTTGTGATTAGTTCAGGCTTGTTTTTGTGTATATTTAAAGCAAAAGACAGCTTTTTCCAGAAATTTCAATTCTTTCTGCTCTATTTCCTCTCCTAAGTAAAAATACAGCATTTAACACACACATAGCCATTCTACTTATCTAAATACCAAAGCATATTGCCTCACAAGGTGTTGGAGTACTTTTCAAGTATTTTTTTCATTTTATTTGAATTCAATTAATTAACATATAGTGTACATTTTTTGAGTTAAAAAGGCAATGTTATTAGTGAATTCTAAGATTTCATAAAAAAATTCTGCTTTTTCCCACATATTCTCAGATGCTTCCAACATACAACACATAAAATAGACAGATCCATGCAAGCACCAGAGAGAGAAAGATATTAAGAGAGAGAGAGAGGACTAGAGACCAGGAGAGAAGAGAATGGAAACATTGAGTGATAAGACAAGTATTGTCCCTAATTAGGTATATGATATGTAGTGATTGTCTTTCCCAACCTTTTTTCCTTCTTTTTTATCATTCAAAATAAAAACAAGAGTGTGTCATTAGTTAATAGCTAAATAGAAAATTATCTTTAAAAATCTGGAAATGGGGGCGCCTGGGTGGCTCAGTCCTTAAGCATCTGCCTTTGGCTCAGGTCATGATCCCAGAATCCTGAGATTGAGCCCAGCATCGGGCTCCTTGCTCTGCAGGAAGCCTGGTTCTCCTACTACCATTCCCTCTGCTTGTGTTCCCTCTCTCGTTGTGTTTCTCTCTGTCAAATAAATATAATCTTTAAAAAAAAAAAGAATCTGGAAATGACCACAGAATGAGTGAATTAATGAATTAGTGAATTAATTTATATTAAAATGTTGTTTATTTATTTGAGAGAGAAAGCGTATGCAAGAAAACACAAGCAGGGGGAGGGGCAGAGGGAGAGGGAGGAGCAGACTCCCCACTGAGCCGGGAGACCAGGGAGCTGGATCCCAAGACCCAAGGACCATGACAGGAGCTGAAAAAGAGGCTTAACTGAATAAGCCACACAGGCGCCCATGACCACAGAATTTAAAAAATAAACAAACAAACCAATAACCAGTAGCAGTGACCTAATGATCTGGTAAAGCTATTTCAGTATATACAGGTAAGGAGGAGTACTAACTTTTAAAAATCCAACTTTATTTATAATTTCAGGAGAAAAATTCTTTTTTTAACGATTTTATTTATTTATTTATTTGGCAGAGAGAGAGAGCACAAGTAGGCAGAGAGGCAGGCAGAACGAGAGAAGCAGGCTCCCTGCTGAGCAGAAAGCCTGATGTGGGGCTGGATCCCAGGACCCTGAGATCATGACCTGAGCTGAAGGCAGAGGCTTCAACCCACTGAGCCATACAGGTGCCCCAGGAGAAAATTCTTAAACTGAAAAATATTTGCATAGTTTCTTTCCCAAGCTGCATTCTCATGAAAATCATCAGAAACCTGATAGGTCCTATAATTAATAAAATAGACTTTAAATGCTTAATTATATATTTTATGATTTCAAACATGGGGGAAGAAACTAAGATCATTCCTCTTTTCAGATATATTCTGTGAATGTTTTTTTCTCTCAGCCTTTAATTTTCACTATAAGAAAAATAATTGAACTTCTATATTGTGTTTTCAATCTACAATTCTGCAACCCTCCGCCCACCCACCACCTCTCTCCTCCCCCTCACCCCTACCCCCCCTCCCCCGCCCACCACCACCCTGACTCCCACTGAGATACTTAGATGAACAGGTTTGCCTCTGATAAGTCTTCTCACTGAAGAGAGAGGATTTGAGTAGAAATTACCAAAGAATTTCACTTTACCTCTATAAGTATTAAAGATATACCACATGAAGATATAATGTGTGGCAAGTGAAAATATAAATAGAAAAGTTATGTGTATCCAGAGATAAATGTTTAATTTATAAAGGCATTTCTTGACTTTTTTTATATTTTCTTTGATCTTCTCTTGTAAATGATTTTTCTGCTTTCATACTAATTTTGTCTGCAAGACCTCTGGGAATGACAGAACTAGAGAGACTAACTAGAATGTTCTTATGTACTTCACATATGTTTAGAATGTAAAGAATTTAATAAGTCCTTGAGAGAAAAATATGGTTAAACATTAGGATACCACTGTTAGTTCTCAGATACATGTGTAAACACATACCTGAAAAATTTTCCCTTGATTTCCATTCTCTGCCCTTCAAATTATTCAGCTAATGTTTTATGTGAACTTTCAACCATGTGATTAGTTATCTGAGTAACATATACCTAGAAAACAAAGCACTCTTTGTATAAAATAAAGTATTATAAAATAAAACACTAAACAGAGTGTTTCTGTATTGTGAATTCTAAAGGATAGAATGTGATATATTGTCATTACATAAACTTCCAAATGATTTTGATAGTAATAGCAAAACTCCACATATTCTTATCTAGAGGTGATCCAAAGTTAATTTTTATATACTTAAGCACTCAAAATATTTTTCTCTTACTTTGTAATTCCCAATGTATTGAACGTTTTCCTATCGGGTCTCAAAGTATTATTTGAAGCTCTTATACTTCTATTCTTTATTTCTTAATTTGTTTTTAATACCATGGTTTTTATGTCTGTGACTGTGCTTTGGTGGCAAATATTCTTTAATATCTGCAATATATATACTTTTTCAGCTTGCATCGCATTACAGTTGGGAAGCTTAAAACAAATGAGGCAAAAAGCATGAATAAGAAGCAGCAGGCATTCACATATGCAATTAATTCAAAAATGGATGAAAAATAGAAAAGGGACTAATATTAAAATGGTAACATCTGGGAATTATAGGGATAATGTGTGAAATATACTTGAAGTGCTGTCACCTTGTGATATCAAGAACAATAGGAATCTATTTTGACTTTGAGTAGGAGAGTCGTTTCATAAACATGAAGAGGCAAGATTTAGGACAAACAAAAGGATTTAGAACACAAAAAGGTAAGCTTGAAGATATAGTTTGTGTCTGAGTGAAGGTGGAGAGGCTGCACAGGACTGGAGCAGAAGGTGAATGGCTTTGAAGGCCATAGTTAGATGATACTATTTGATCCAGGGAGCATTGGGAAAGCACTCAAAAGCCTGACTAAAGAAATATGTGGTTAGAACCGCCAGAATTGAAAGGGGTTTAGATGTAGAACAGAGAACACTGCGGATTGGTTGTGTTTGAATTGATCAGGAGCAAGAGTCAGGATTTAGCAGGGGAACTAAAATGGGTAAATTAGAGCAAAAATGAGAATACAAAGAAAAAATAAGGTTAAAAGAAATCCTGGATAACACATCCTAGGGGGTAGAAAGAAAAAAGGCTATCAGAATTGAAGTCACATTCCTTTCAATACATACATTTATATTACCACCTAGGCTAGTTATCCAAGGCAGAATGCTACAGGACAGAAGCACATGGGATTTTCCATGTCATGCCTATTTTGGTCTCAAACTCATTCTGTTAATAGCTCTCTTCACTTGGGCAAGCTAATTAATTTCTGTAAGCCCAAGTTTCCTTACCTGCTAAATGTGAGTGATATTATCATTAATATTACATATTTTGACATGCTATTATAAGGTACAACTAAGAAATTGAATTGAATTGAATATATTTTTTTAAGATTTTATTTATTTATTTAACAGAGAGAGAGATCACAAGGAAGAAGAGAGGCAGTCAGAGAGACGGGGGGAAGCAGGCTCCCAGCTGAGCAGGGAGCCCAACGTGGGGCTCGATCCCAGGACCCTGAGATCATGAACTGAGCAGAGGCAGAGGCTTAACCCACTGAGCCACCTAGGCACCCCGAATTGAGTATCTTTTTGCCACTTGAAAATGATATTATAAATACTAGCAGTTGTTATAAAAGATCTTAAATTCTTCTAGTTTAGATAAAATCAGGAGTTTGTGTTATGTGTATCCATGTGCTTAGTTTATATACATGTTATAGTTTTATTTGCATTATAGAGATAATTTATACATATAGAACAGAATACATAATATATATATAACATTATTATATAGAAAACAGAACAGTCACAATTTCACTGAAGCATGGCCAATGGAGACTTCTACCAGAAACCAAAATCATCAGTCCAAATTCAACCCATAAGGGGTGCCATGATAAGGATAAAGGACCAATACTAAAGTGGCTTATGAAGTTACTTATTTTTAAGTCGTACTTATTTTCTTTTAAAAAATATCCTTAGAGAAAGCATCAACACATAAAGCTCTCTGGTTAAAGAGGGAGTGGAAGGTTAGAGCACGTTTTATTCCTGTGTCCCCGGGCTGTACCTCACCAGGGACAATGTCCTTAGGATCCTCTTCCAATACCATGGGGAAAAGGACCTTCATGACATTAGAAGGCTGTCTCACCAATACCTAGGATGATATGATTTTTTTTGATGATATGATATGATATGATTTTTTTTTCCCTCTGGTGAAAATGTTTTATTTGATAATCCAATTTCCTTTAAAAAGTCACATTTCAACATGGGCCTGACAAACAGAACAAGCACATGATGAGCCCTCCACCGCCCTGCCAAAAGCCTGTGAACAAACACATGGTTAGAGAAATTCCACACTAAGGTCTCACTCAGGAGTCCTCCTCCTGCACAACACTGACTAACTGCTCATCGAAGAGGGACTGTGTGTTGTAGTCCACGGATTCCACTTCCACTGCCGTGCCATCGCCGTTCAGAAGCAGCCCAAGCAGCCTGCCCAGCTTCCCCGTGCAGCCCTGCACCAAGCGGTTCACCTTCGGGTAAAGGGTGAGTCTATTCAGAGGTACGTAGAACTTCTCTCCCACACTGTAAGGCTCAGGAGACAGATCTGTCTCATTCTTTTGAGCTTCGGTTAAGCCGCACGGAAATGTGCAACTGCTGAGTTGTTCGGTTAAGCCGCACGGAAATGTGCAACTGCTGAGATCACCCTGCTTTTTCCTGGGACCGAGGACAAACTGGCGTTTTATTAAGTCGATGGCTCTCATGGACTCAAATAGACAAATAGAAGTCTGTGTCTATTCTGCATTTCTCCTCTCTTTTGCCAGACAAGTATGTTCTATTTTTATGGATGCCATTCATTCATTCATGTATACTTATTGAATCTTATAAATGTTTCAGGTGCGGTATAAATGATCTCTTACAGATTTCTTATCCTACTTTCTGATCTTATCAGGGACTTGACTCTTCTCTGAGGAAACCACTTGTTCTGAAATCTCTATGAGAAGGGCTTATGACCTCTTGCTCGTGTTCCAATGACATTCTTTCAACTCTACAGTTGTCAGTATCTTTGTACTTTCTCGGAAAAATAAATGAAGCCTCTACTCTTTTTTGTGTGATCTGCCCTGGTGTGGTATGTGCTTTCTTCACTTCAATTCATAACCAAGATTTTCAAGCTATTGTGTACGTTCTTGTGAAAGTCATTAATAATTGTGTGATTGCCAAATCTACATTCCCTTTTCAATTATAATCACACCTGACTTTTTTGGTGATATCTGTCATTTTTATCCACTCCTGTTGAATCTTGTCTCCATCACTTCCATGCCTCTATATTCTCCTAGCTTTTTTCTCTACTTCATAACAAAGTTATTCTCAGTGTCCACTTCAAATTTCCTCCCTTCTTCCAGAGGAAAATACTGGTATTACTCAATTTTGCCCTTAGTTACATCTCATCTGCACATTTTCTCATACCATAGTATTTTGCTTTCGATGCCAGTCGTTAATTATAGATTATTTTTTTGCAAATTTTTATTTCTACATAAAATCATCTTCTGATATTTAGGATTTTGTAACATTTTATTTGAAATTCCACTTGTTTTTTCCATAGTAAGTTTTATTCTTCCTTTTCATATACCCTTTTAATTGCCACTGAAATTTGCATAACATTTTGATTTTTTTTTCTTAAATATATGTTAACTGTTTTCCTTTTACCCCTTACCTCTGCACGAGTACAAAATTGACATAATTTAGATTCTCATCATCTATCATAAAGAATTTTACACTAATCTTAATACCTATTTGTTTTATTGAATTGTTCTTTCTCCTAATTTAGCTTCCTTTTGGTGGTAGTAAATCCTTCTATTTGAACTGCATTGCTGCTATATGATCAAGTTTTCCTCTACATTTAAACTGTCAATTGTCAGATGTCAATTCTCCTGAACAAAATATCTTGACTATAACATAACAAGCCCTTGGATATCTGTGTCAATAGATTTTTTTTTTATATATAGTACTTATTCAGATGAAAGTGTATTGTGTTAGCTAATTTTCCAAGGTTTCTGTTGGAAACAATTTACCAGATTTCAGAACTTAAACTCATTTCATTTCACAATTAAGGGGAAGAAAATACTCTTTTCGGTTGGATTCAATAAAGACTTTTGTTTTCTCTGACATAAAATCTTCTCCCCTCCCCAAAATGTGTCAACACAGGGACCAGACAGGCATTTATTAAATCTACATCTAAGCCATAAGTGGGTGAGTTAATGAGGCACTTGAAAAACTAGCAAAGAGAGAGAGAGAGAGAGAGAGAGAGAAAGAGAAAAGTAACAAAGCATAGGAAAAAGTCAATAACCTTTTACCATGAATAAGTGTTCTCCTGATTATGTTCATTTTAATAATTTGTTTTTGTGTATGTTTTTTAAGGAGCCAGAATATAATCATTTCTCCTAATATAGTGAAGGACCTATTTTAGAAAGCTTTGACTTTTTGTACTAATTTTCAGTTTGGAAAGAGCAAATGAAATTGTGTCCTATTTAATGTACTTGTGGGTTATTGCCTTAATGGGCCTATTTCCATTCTGTTATAATCATCAGTTTAGTCTATAATGAACCAGAATGAGAGAGAAAACAGAGTTTGTATGGGTGCATTTATCTTAATCATGAAATTGTTATAACTAGATCATTTAACATGGATTCATTCTCTGCCTCAATCTTAATTGAGCAAAAATAGTTCTGGAGGATTTGCTTGTGTAGTAGGTATATGTGTGATGGGATGATTCAGCTGGGGAACATTTCTACACTGCAAGCCCCCCCCCAAAGCTTATAACACTGAGTTTGTTAGGGACCCCACCATTCTCATTGTCCATATTCCACAAGCCTCAAGTGTGTAGTACCAGAACTCAATCTCAAAGTAAAAATATAAGTTAATATTATATAAAAATGATTGGGTAATGATTCTAAAGCCATTCAACCAACTGAAAAGATCTTTTTAGCTTATATCTAAAACATAAAGAAGAGTACACTATAGAAAAAATTAAGTAGGGGTGTCTGAGCAGCACAGTCAATTAAATAACTGCTCTTGGTTTTGGTTCAGGTCTTGATGTCAGAGTTGCGAGATTGAGCCCCGTGTCAGGCTCTGTGCTCAGTGTCAGTTGGCTTGAGATTCTCTATCTCTCTCCCTCTCCCTCTTCCTCTCCTGCTTGTACTCTGTCTCTCTCAGATTAATAAATACAACTTTAAAAAAACAAATAAGTAGATCAGTAAGGCAACTGAATAGAGATTATAAGAGTAAAGATAGAGGAGATATGTTCCTAGCATTAAGCCCAAAAGGAAAATGGTTTTCTGTAGGTATGAGAAAATACAAAAGAACATCTAATTAGATTGTTAGCTTTCAGCAGATTACAAAATGTTACTTTTTGGTAGTAGATAAAGTAAGAATTTTAAATTAACTATTCTTCTTAGGATAGGGACACTTAATACTGTACATTTGCAAAACAAAGTTTGAAATCTGACATAAAGTAAGGGCTTATAAAATGTGTAATGAATTGAAATTAAATTGATTGTGCATGCTTTCTAAATTTCCCAAAGGTATGGGGATCCAATGTGTGTGTGTGGGGGAAACACTCCATACAAAAACCCTTATGATATCTGAAATAACAAGCTTTCTAGTCAAGCTGCAAAAAATTCACATGTTAAATGAATTTATTTTTAATACATTTTGCCACCAAAATAAGGAATTATCATAGTTTTAAGAATATACTTCCAGGGGCACCTGGATAGTGCAGTAAGTTGAACATTGGACTCTTGGTTTTGGCTCAGGTCATGATTTCAGGATGGTGCTATGGAACCCCAGATTGGGCTCCATGCTCAGCATGGAGTCTGCTTGAGATTCTCTTCCTCTTCCTCTGCCCCTCCTGCTTGTGCGCTCTCTCGCTCTCTCTCTTTCTCTCACTCTGTCTCTGTCTCAAATAAATAAATTTAAAGAATATACTTCCATAATATAGTACATTACTTGAAACCTTCTATGCAACTTATTTTCTCTCATTTTAAAATAAATATAAACTTAACCTTTAGTTAATTATCTATCTATCTATCTGTCTATCTATCTATCTATCTATCTATCTATCTATCTATCTATCTATCTTTCTATCTATTTTGAGGAGTAACGACTGGGATGGATTACCAGGGGTTTTCAACAGAGCAGCTCAAGTTTTATTTCTTAATATGGGTGATAATTACACTGATGTTTTCACTTTGTTTTTGTTCAGGTATGTATTTTTTTTTTTTTGAGGTATGTATTTAAGGTTTTTGCAATTTATGTGTTGGTTACATGAACAAATACAAAAAGTGACATGAAAGCTATAGTACATAAATTCAGAATTAGAGAGGAGTTAAAGGATGATTGTGCCAGTTTGATGTGAAAACACTCAGGGTAGTTGATAGTGGGGATGATTGCAGATAGCTATTTATTAAAAAGAACCAAAAATCCCAAATTCAACGTGAGAAAGAATTGAGAATAGTGGAAAGAAAATTTCAAAATCAGTCTATAGCTGATTGCTCATATACTCTACTGAAATTGGAGAACATGAATGAGATAACCAATTTGTTTGGAAAATAAATGTTATTTTAGCCTACAAACTGGGAAAATATCAAAATGGTCATTAGAATTACAAAGAAGTTTTAATGCAACTGAATAGAAGTTGTCATATGCACAGATGTAACTATAGTTTACTCTATATTAACTGTAATTTTAGCCAGTGAGGTTTCTCCTCTTTTAGTAAAGGCTATAGTGATTTTATTTTATTTTAATTTTTTCACGAGAACCATATGATGTGCAGTCATTGTTCACATGGTACTTTATCCAACTGGAGCATATACAATTTTCCAATTTGAGAAAAAATTAAATAAAAATTAAAAAGCCCTCACTATCTAGAAACCACCCTAGTTTTCTCATCCTCAGTGTGTTAGATATTCAGCAATATGTCTTCTAAATGATCTCTGAGGCCTGCCAGATCAGGTTCAACTATTCTAGTGTTCTAACTCTCTATTTGGATCACTTTAGCCTCCTAGTGGATATCTAGATCATCAGAGACCATCAAAATGACCCAAATCCCATTTCATTTTTCAGGCTACACATTTGGATCATAGGAAACACATTTTGTCTTTCCAATGAAACTCTTATCTTTGCTGTGACCTCTGCAATGCCAACCCAACACCAGTTGCATTTCACTGAATCTAAGATGCCATCAGTCCTAAACTACCTTATTGTTTTATGTACTACCAAAAAAATGCTGTCTGTTGATTAAACTAGAGAGTATAATGAACTGTTATTTGCTTTGAGGGAGCAATTCTGGCTCTTATGGGAGTCTTGGTAATGGTCAAAAACATATTTAAAATTCAAAAGTTATGGTATTGAAAATTTTGTGTTTAATGTAAACATTGGTAGATCCTGCTCTATGAATCCACAAAATTTAAACAAAGTTATTAATAACACACTGAAAGGGGTGCCTAGGTGGCTACTTCGGCTCAAGTCATGATCCCAGGGTCCTGGGATCGAGCCCTGCATCAGGCTCTCGGCTCAGTGGAAAGTCTGCTTCTCCCTCTCCCTCTGTCTGCTGCTCTGCCTACCTCTGCTCTCTATCTCTCTGTCAAATAAATAAATAAAATCTTTAAAAAAACAATAACACACTGAAACACCAATAACTGTCAGTTGATCATTCACTAATGCAAATATGATATTGGGTATTTTCCAAATATTATGTCTTTTCAGTCTCACACAGCCCCATAAATATTGTCATTATTGTACTAATATGTAGAGTTTCAAATTGTTTACATAATATGCTAGAGTATATATATCTCAGAAGATAATATAATATAAATGCAAGTATGGCTGATTCTAATAACCATAGTCTTAGACACTATTTTATACTGACTTGGAAACAGATTTTTTTCCAGATTATTTATTTTGGCATGCCATAAGATTCTGTTTAATTAAATATTAAAATCTTTAATTTTAACTATAAATTTGAGTTTTATTAACTTCTGTTTTCAAATTTTAATTATGTTTTGTATCAGCCATGGATTTTTTTTTAAAGATTTTATTTATGTATTTGACCGAGAGAGAGATCACAAGTAAGCAGAGAGGCAGGCAGAGAGAGGGGGAAGCAGTCTCCCCGCTGAGCAGAGAGCCTGATCCCAGGACCCTGAGATCATGAACTTAGCCAAAGGCAGAGGCTTTAACCCACTGAGCCACCCCAGGCACCCCAATCAGCCATGGATTTTTAAACAGTACCCTGCTATAGTATAGGCATCACAGAGAACTAATAATGCAAATAAAAATAATGATATATAATTTTACAATAAATAATTACAGTAGTAAATATTAACAATAGTGACAACAACGACAATAATAATACTGTTAGTATGTCAGGGCTAATATGTAAATTTCTCCAAGGCATATTATTAAATGAATAATTTCGAGAAGATTATAAAAGAACAATCAAAATCCTTTAGGAGATAACTGGAAGTTTTTCTGGGGCAGAGATTATACTTTTTTGAATAATCGTCTTGTATATTTGAAATTTGTAGTGTGTATATATAGTAACTTTCAATTGAAGACACTGCATTTAATTTTTAGAAGAGTTTTTGTTTTCTTTTTTTATGTGTCTTAACATATAGCAAATCCAAAGAAGTTATTTAGTATGAGATTTTAAGTAGACACAATTTATGGTAGTTTCCTGTGGACACTATCTTTAATAGCCATGCCTCGGGTCTCCTTCCATGTGATTGTATGATAAAAGACTCTGCTGTCCTGGCGGTCCATGGATTGTTCATGTTATTCCTCCTGAGCATCATCCATCAGAATAGCTCAGTCCTTTAGACATATGATTGGACCAGGGACCTATGATAAATGAAGATTTCCCTTGGCAATACCTAATCTGTAAATGAAATGAGAAGCTGGTTTGTTTTTGTTTTTATTTTAATTTTTGGTCATGGAAATGTCAAGAAGTAAGCCTAACATAGGTTGCAACCACCTTCGTTAGCATATTTCTAGTCATCACTAAAAAGTAAATCAAATGCAAACAAAATGGAGAACCTATATAGAATATCCTATCTTATTCTAAACCTTTATTCCAGTGGTTCATAAGACCAGAGATACCATTGACCTTAAGATTATTTAATATGAACAAATAGATTCCTCTTTAATAATTGACCTAGTTTAATTTGTACTTTTATTTTTCTATAATGGAAAGAGCTTGGAAAATTAATAAATCATCAGTATTTTCAGAAGTGGTTCTGAGTCACTCCATTTTTTTTTTGCCAACAATGAAAACACTTTTCTCAATAGATGCATTTTTGACTAAGTTTCAAGTTTGATAATATAATCTCTAAATGTGGTTTTTCATCACATGCTACCTTGACCTCAGACTACCAGAGACAAAAACAAAAACAAAACAAAAAAAAGAACCCAGGATATCTCCCTGAACCCTTTCCATTATCCTTCCTCTCCAGCTTTTCACACAAACAAATTTTAAAACTCACAAATGATTTTTGGATTATTGCAAAGTCAGCACAAGTAATGATCCAATCAGAAAATGTAAGCATTATATTATTCATTTATGTGTTACTGCAGTTTTTCAGTAAGTGAAAGAACAAGGTAAAGAGACAGCAAGAGATTATACATAGTGAACAACAAAAGTAACTATGTTTCTATTGGGATATTCATTCAACAATGGAGAAAACCAGAAAAGAGAAGAAATGGTTAAGTTTGAAATGCACAGGTATTTTGTTCAATTATAGCTAACCATTCAAGAGTCACTCAAAGGCTATAAATTAAATATGCTGTCAAAGTAAAAACATAAATGCATGCCAAGAAATGCAGAATCAAATGACTTTCTCCATTTGGAAGAGCCAATAATGGCTTTTTCTTAATAGTGTAAAAACTGATCTTTTATGCTACTAAATGCCATCATTACTATCACCCTATAAATCTCATTAAGCAATGACTTGCACTTAAGAGCAACATGAACTTGATTTATAATTCAAAGAACAATCATTGGAATAATTTTACTTTAAAAATTTAGACTCAAATGATTAGAGATGATAAATTTACGATCTATGAGTAATCAACAAGACTAGCCTGTCTTCTTCTTTTAATTTTTTTTTTTTTTTTGGCCATTAATTAGACTGGGTTTAAATAGACTGAGAAATAATACCAGCATAACTCTGGTACTTTTTTTCCCTTTCTTCCTCAAAGCAGTAGACAAGCCTGTATATTTAACAACAAATATTAAAGCTGTATTTTTAAAATAGAGCTCCTAGAATTTTAGTTTCAGTCACGACAGAATGTTAATACAGATATTTGACTACACAGGGATGATATGCCTCTTTATTCTAAATTTCTATGAAATTTTGTACTTGGTCTTGGAAGTAATATTTAAACCCAAATAGGGTTTGAAATGAACCAGTTCTACGTTTTCTTACTTTTGGCCCACCATTTAACTATCAGGACTCTATTTTCTTTCTTTTTGTTGTTGTTTTTTAAAGATTTTATTTATTTCTTTTACAGAGAGAGCACAAGCAGGGGGAATAGCAGGCAGAGGGAAAGAGAGAAGCAAGCTCCCCACTGAGCGCGGAGCCCGATGCTGGGCTAGATCCCAGGACACTGGGATCATG
Source organism: Procyon lotor (assembly GCA_028646535.1). Taxonomy (NCBI): domain Eukaryota; kingdom Metazoa; phylum Chordata; class Mammalia; order Carnivora; family Procyonidae; genus Procyon; species Procyon lotor. The sequence continues at coordinate 18,791,482 of CM053604.1, forward strand.
ACCTGAGCTGAAGGTAGTCACTTAACTAACTGAGCCACTCAGGCACCCCAATCATGGCTCTATTTTCTATGTTCTTCCATTCCTGAAAATTTTGTTAGTTAAAAAAATCTGATTTCAGGCTTCTCAGTGTGTGATATTATAACTTCAGGAAGTTTGGAGGATTTAGTTAGCAGGAACTAGTTTTTCTTTTAGTCAACATTACTTTTCAAATGATTATTGTAACTAAACATTTTAAACACTGTAAAATGATATTTTGCGTTTATATAGGTACCCCATCATCATTTGTCAAATGCTTCAATGCTTATCAGTTTACCCATCTCTATGACATGGGTATTGCTGACAAAGTGTATTATTTATGTATGAAAGATGAGATAAATGAATCTTGTAGGAAGAGTCACTGTTCAAGGCACTAAAAATACAATAACCAAACTGGGACAAGAACACAATTCTCCAGTTCTAGATTCCAATCCAGTACAATTAAGTCTATTCAAGGATACCTAATCACAAGGAAAAAATTAAAGGCCAGCCTCCCCCACCCTAGATCTCTCTTTCCCAGGAGTTAGTTCAGCATTTCCTCCTGACAATTTTTCCTATTTCTTCTGGGTCCCTCTTCGTTTTCTCCCTCAAAAGTACCTCCTCACTGTGTCTTGAATCCACATAATTTTGTTTTGGAAGCTGCAACTCAGAGGAGTCAAGCTAGCATAAGCTCTTTCCTCTAACACTGTTAGGGGAATATCAATAGCCACATTCCTTCCTGAGAGTTAAGTATGTAATACAAAATGATTAATTCAGTCTTATCAATAGACAACAAAAACGTACAAACCTGGGTTCAGTATATTATAAATTTTCTTTATCCTTCATCATTAAGCCGGTATGACTATTAATAGTAGCATGATTTGTACAAATATTTTACTTCACATAGAAAATATATCAAACTATATCTTATACTTCTTAAACCCCTTAATTCCAGTTTTCTGAAACTAGTTTTAATAAAATCAGCAGGAGAAGCACACAAAGAATTACAAGGATGACCACAGTGGTTATTTTTAATGAGAAAAAAAGCAATACTGAGGCACCTGGGTGGCTCAGTGGGTTAAAGCCTCTGCCTTCGGCTCTGGTTGTGATCTCAGGATCCTAGGATCGAACCCTGCATTGGGCTTTCTGCTCATCAGGAAACCTGCTTCCTCCTCTCTCTCTGCCTGCCTCTCTGCCTACCTGTGATCTCTCTCTTTGTGTCAAATAAATAAATAAAATCTTTAAAAAAAAATCAATACTATTTTTTGAAAAATATTTTAGAAAAAAGCAATATGTATGTGTGTGTGTTCTTGCGTGTGTTCATGCTCATTTACCGACGAAATGAATGGAATGATGTAAAACAAAATCTGACCCAGATTTCAGGTTTCCTATTTGGTAAAAATATAAATAAATTTAATCTTTTACTTCCACAATTCTGTATCTTCTTAATAGATATGCATTAATTCTTAGACAAAGAACATTCATATGGGGAAGTCACACAACTAAAAAAGGCACACATATTTGCTTACCATAAAAAGGAAATTGAAAAAAGAAATGATATTCTTCATCACTCATAACTTCATTTTTCAAAGTTGAAATATGTGTTAATTTTTTTTCAAAATATGTTGTAAATTATTTGTGGATCTATCTATAGTGCGTGCCATTTTGGAAAACTGAGTGATTGATATTTACTACCCATGAAGTAATAGTATTCAAAATTCTGAAATATCAGCAATCACATTCATAAGTTTACAGAGCTCAATATTCAAATTAAAGAGGAATATACACTACATGTCTCCATGCAGTCTTCAGATGAGCTGAGTGAATCTCTCAAAAGACTAACAAATAAATCAACATGTACTTTTTTAATATTTAAAAATTCAATTCTTTTTGTTTTTCCAAAGTTTTATTTAATTAAATCACTCTGTAGAAATGTGACTCATTTCCCTTATAGAGAAATTAATATACTGAATCATTAATTTACTCATTTATCCACTTGACAAATATGGTTTACCTATATTCATTTTGTTGATCATTAAACTAGTTACAGTACTGGAATAAAGTTTCATCATTATCAAGCTTTCTAAGAGTATGTAGTCATTCAATAACAAATATTTATTAATATTTTATTTTATATATATGCTGGTAGTGAAGAGTAAATAAAAGAGAAACAAGGAATGTTCCTATGGAGCTCAGAGATAAATGTATAAATGAATGACTGGTAGGACCATGAGATATTCAAACTAATATGGCAAGAGTTTAGAGGGGAGAAACTTTGTCTCATGGTATAAAGAACATTAAGGTGGCCTTAGATACCATTTTCTGTACCCCCTGGGCATCATTCTCTTCCTCCCCAGAAAGCACTCAATATACTATGATGTAATTATCTGTCCTTTTCCTAAATGGAGCTTTTTCTGATCATAAATAATTCCTCTCATCTGTACATTTGTATTGATTAGACTCTCATTTCTCCACTCCCTCACAAATTTTTCATTGAGTCCTCTGTAATATTCTAAATATTGATAACAAACCCCTGTGCATCATTTATTTCTTTCTGAATATTATTTATACTTCTTCATGTAACTGAAACCTTGATGCTCCCTTTTTTTATTACCGTTATTGGTGATTTGTATTTTTCCTTGATTACTCGTTAAGGTTTTATTTGTTTCTTTATCTTTTCAGAGAACTAACATTTAGGTTTCTTTTTTTTTTTTTTTAAGATTTTATTTATTTATTTGACAGAGAGAGAGAGAGATCACAAGTAGGCAGAGAGGCAGGCAGAGAGAGGGGGAAGCAGGCTCCTTGCTGAGCAGAGAGCCCGATGCGGGGCTCCATCCCAGGACCCTGAGATCATGACCTGGGCTGAAGGCAGAGGCTTAACCCACTGAGCCATCCAGGTGCCCCTAACATTTAGTTTTGATCATTGTTCTATATTCCAATTTCTATTAATTGAATTAATCTACTGTATGTTTAATTTCTAGCCATTAATTTTATTTTTCTTACTGTCTTCCCTCCACTTTATTTTTTTGTCCTTGTTTTTTAGTTTCTTCAAGTAAAAACCCAGATCTTCAATTTTCACCTCCACTGACTTGTTCATTTAAAATTTTCTCTCTTTGGGGCGCCTGGGTGGCTCAGTGGGTTAAGTCTCTGCCTTTGGCTCAGGTCATGATCCCAGGGTCCTAGGATCGAGCCCCACATCGGGGGTCTCTGCTCAGCAGGGGAGCCTGCTTCCCCCTCTCTCTGCCTGCCTCTTTGCCTACTTGTAATCTCTCTCTCTCTGCCAAATAAATAAATAAAATTAAAAAAATTCTCTCTTTGTCATGCTGTAGCTGCATCCCACAAATTTGGATATGTTATGCCTTTAACTATTCAGTACAAAATGTTTCCATTGATATTTTAAATATAATTTTGATATTTTCAAAGTAATATACTCCTGTTTCTGGTTCTCTATGAAGTATATTGCTAATTTCCAAGTGGAAAGGTGTTATCATTTTTGTGGTTTGTACTTTATTGTCATTGATTTACTTTTGTTGTCAGTGATTGCTTACTTTCTCTCCAGATATTGAATCTCTCAAAATGATGTTCATTCTTTGATAACTGTCTTGTTTTATACATCAGCCATTCTTATTATTAGGTGATTCATTTTATCAAGTATCTGGAGACATGTGCTAAAAACTTGTTAATGTTGGTAAGGAGTTGTATATTTCTCCTCTGAGTTCTCCGGATAACTTTGCTTTTTACTTTAAATATCTACTAGAAAGTACATATATGTTTAAAATACATATGTCATTATAAAATATCATTTTTAAATTCTCAGATGTTTCTTGTCAGAAAGGCAATCTATCTTTGTTAATATACTAACTCAGCTTTAATTTCGCTAGGGCTTGCCTTATTTATATATTATTATTATTGATTACTTTTATCTTGTCATTTCTTCATTGTTACAATGTATCTCATGTAATTGAATATATATATTTTAAATTTGTCAACTTTGTTATTTTAATGATTATTTTTTCTTTTTTCTAACTTTCCTTTTAACTCTCCTTTTCTGACTACTTTTGGGCTAATAATTTTTTGTTTTTTCCTTTGTTTTATCCTCTATTATCTCATTAGTTTTACATTCTTTTATTGTTTGTCCTAGATAATAATTTGTATCATTGAATGATGACAGTTTAACATAGCAGCTAGCAGTTCAAGGTATTTTTCTCCTTTTTCCAATCTTTTCACATGTCTACAATATATGAAGATTATTTTTTTTTCTGTGATTTGTTTGAAGATTTTTTTTATTGACTTGCTTTCTTTGTTCATTAACTCTACTTCTGGCTTTATGTAATCAACTGTCAAAACCCATGAAATTGATGAAAAGTGGTCATATAATGAGTAGTTTGAAGGTAGAATTGGTAGACTCTTGATTTATTGTGTGCAATTAGAATGGAGATTCAACTGTTCTTGGTTCTGAACATCAGGTATTATTTTTGCCAGTGTGCTAGTTTCCCTTGCTAAATCAACACTTCTTTTTTTTTTTTTTTTTAGATTTTATTTATTTGACAGAGAGAAACACAGCGAGAGAGGGAACACAAGCAGAGGGAATGGTAGCGGGAGAAGCAGGCTTCCTGCCGGTCTTGCCGAGCAGAGAGCCCGATGCGAGGCTCGATCCCAGGACTCTGGGATCATGACCTGGGCCGAAGGCAGACGCTTAACGACTGAGCCACCCAGGCGCCCCTAAATCAACACTTCTTAATAGGAAGTGACTGATATGAATAGGAGCCTTATTTGCTTTGATTTGTGGTACAAAAATTGGATTTCTTCATAGCCTGAGAGATTCCAAATCACTGGTATCTTAAGCAATTTAAACTGAGGACCTCCATGAACAAGGTTTACCACTGGAGAACAATGTATCTTCAGGCTTACATTTTCATTAATATTGCCTATTTCTCTTTTGTCCATGATGTTGATAAAGTAAGACACAGCTAACAAAAACTAACATTCTAATTTTTCCATCCATTCTCTTAAGAACTATAGGGTCACTGGTCCACTTTCTAACACACAGCAATTAACAATTTTAAGTGTTTTGGCATGACATCAGAAATCTCCAGCTTTTGGGAAGCCTGAGTGGCTCAGTTGGTTAAGCATTTGCCTTCAGCTCAGGTCATGATCCCAGGGTCCTGGGGTAGAGTCCACATCAGGCTCCTTACCCAGCAGATCTCCACTTCTGCCTGCAACGCCCCTTTCTTGTGCTGTCTCTCTCACTCCCTCTCTCTCTCAAAAATAAATAAATAAAACTGAAAAAAAAAAAAGAAATTACCAGCTTTTAAAATATTCACTTGTATTACTTTTTGGAAGCAATTCTACTCTTAATTATAGTGTCTTTGTTACATAGAAGCTGTGATTCTATAAGAAAGGGTACCCCAAAGTACATGTGCTAAACTAAATAGAAATAACTTTTCTTTCACATACTAGTCTAGTGTAGACATGTATATCTATACTCACAGATTAATCCATGACATCTTTTCCTTCCACTTTATTACATTTATCAACATGGTAAAATATGACTCAAAAATGTCTGCATTAAAAAAAAAAATGTTTGCGTTTTGCCTTTTCCAGGTCAAAAAGACAGAAAATGAATGGTAAATAATGTCCTTTAAAGAAAGCTTTAAAATCTGTAAATTACCTCTATTCATATTCTCTTGATAAGGACTTAGATATATCACTGTACCTTGCTCATACAATGAATAAAATATAATCCCTAGGTGAGGGACCGTATGTGTTGCTAAAACAAGATTTTTTTTGTTTTTATTAAATGAACAAGATGAAAATAAATGATGTAGAAATTATGCAGTTCCTGCATGGCTAAAAACTCATCACTTAATTTGAAAGATAGAAAATAGGCTAGTAAAAACTAAAATAAAACCAATGACATATACAATAAGAGAAAAGAAAGAATATAGTGGAATTCAAGAGATGGGATATTAGGGATACTAGCTGTTTCATAAAGATCTCTGTAAGTGAAAAAACATATTATAAGTTATTAAATACTATTATCCAGGAGTTGAAAAATTGTGGGGAATGCTAGAGTATAGTTAAATTAATAATATACTTACAATAAGTGATGCAGTTATTGTACAATAATAAAATTAATGTTTAATATTACTTAGGAATACTGATACTAAAAAACAAACACATAAACTTATTCAAAATGTATATACTTTTAATTCTGTGAGATATCTTTCTTATTAGACTGGTATATGGATAATATGGAGTTTCTTTTGTTAGGATTGGCTAATGAGAGTAACTCATAAAATTAAATGTCTACCCAGTGATAACAGTTAATGCATTTTGTTGCTAAGGTTGTAATTTTTATCCTCACATAAAATTTAGCCTCACAGAAAAGTTTTAATTTTACATAGTAAGTTATAGTACTTTCAAAATTTAATTTCACCCTGGTAAAATATTTTATCAATTTTTAATAATTCCTATAACAGTGACAAGTTTGCATCATGAAATTTATGAATACTTGAAATTTTGCAAGTCATGATGACCTAAAATAGTTTTTAATTAGAATTTGAGAAGTATATCCTTCAAAATGTACTCTTACATGGAAATGTTTTTATGCAAGTTTCTAAATTCAGAGCTAAGAGATCTTTCTCTTCCAAAAATATTGAAAGACAGAGATTTTTTTCTTTGGTGGAATGCATAATGTTAAATTAAATCTTTGGCAATATTTATATTTTGAAGTGTAGAAAATATAATGTTTCAGTTAGCTTTTGTTATGCAACAAAACATCCCAAACCTCAATGATTTAATACAACAACTATTTAAATCATTCTGTGGGTCATAAATTTGGGTTGAATTGAACTCTGAGGTCTATCTGGTATGGATAAGGCTTAACTTATTACAGTTTACTCATGAATTTGTGGTCGGCTGCTGACATTGTTGAAACTCTTTCACATGATCATTCATCCTCTAATACGATTAGCTCAGACTCCTATACATGGTCTGAGGGATTACAGTAAGCAAAATACAGGAAGACCCTAAGAGAATGGAATTCCATGTCTCTGCTTTTGTCAGATTTGTTAATGTCTCACTGACCAAAGCAAGTCATATGAACAATCCATATTCAAAGATTGGAGGAATAGACTCTGTTTTTTTCAATAAAGCCACTCTGCAAGAGTAGAGATGAAGGAGGAGACATATTTTTCTTTTATTATTTTTACTATGTACTACATGTAACAATTATTTTCTATTGAACAAAATTTACTTCAAAATTTCTTATTTTCTTTAAGTAATCATCACCATAAGATATTAAAATATAATTTACTGGGCTTGTTGTACAAGCATAGGTTATTTGTGAAATTCAAGAAAATAAATACAAATATGATGGTGTCTTCCTAATGCAATAGTAATTTTTTACACTTTTTTGAAAACATAGATATATTAACCCGTCTCAAAGACTAGGTAGTTTCACAAGTATAGATGTTACATGTGAAATATATTTGATACATTTCAAAGTATTTGAAATTTATTTAAATTATGTACAAAATTCTTCTCATTAAATGATTATTTACTATATTCCTTCCTCATTTTGTAAATGGAATCCTGAATATGTATTGGTTTTTCTTCATGTCTTTCAAAATTCCATTAAATCAAATAAAAAGAATCAAAACCAACACAATTAACATGAATGCTTTTAATTCATTAACCTTGTGGATATTTGGAGATATTAAACAATTAACTTTTAAATTAAGCATTTATCTCTTAAACAGCTTAAAGTATATGGTAGAAGTTCTATCTTAATTTCTGCTTTTTCCTTTAAAGAATCTAGAACTAAGATGTTCACCTCTTAGAGAAACTGAACATGTTGATGTTGGGTAAACGTTTGGTTTTGTTTATCATCTAGTTACCTTGGAAACCATAAACTTGGAAGTAAACTGCATTCCTGAGTCTGAACATGTACCATGGAAACCAGGCAAGAAAAACTCACCTGTATGACAGCACATTACTGAAATTGTAGGTGCAAGGGGTAGTAGAAAGCTGGGAATATACATATATTCATTTATAATTGCTGTCCTTTTCCAGTGTAAAATTTTGAGCTAATTAATACACTATAGTATTTAAAATCGAAGGAAAGCCTGAGGCTTCTGTAGTATTTGACCTAGTTCCTGCTGCAGAGAAGTAATAACATATTTATTACAATGATTAAAATCTTCCAGCACCAACAGAGAACTTGTTCTCCAGCAAGTTGTAATCAAGCATTCACGTTATTTTTGTATTGTTCAAAATATAATCATTTTAGGACATTCAAAAAATGCACAGACACTATGTGAATTCCATAAAAAATCCGTTGTCTGATTTACCTTTTAGATTTTATGATTTGGGTATGCAATGTAATATTCTATTCAACTGCACTTATTAATTGCTGGTTCTGGTGAAAATAAAAGAGCTGTGTGGTCAACAAAATTCTAAATATGTTCCCTTTCTAAAGTTATTCAAACAAAAACTATTTTTATAAGTAGGGTCGTGAAGCGATTTAAAGACAGAATTAAGGCTGCTAAAAAGTTGATCTTAAAATAAGGTTATTATCCTAGATTATCTAGATGGGTCCAAGGGAATCCCAGGAACCATTAAATGTAGAGGGCAAGTGGAAAGGAGTGAGTCTGAAAGATTGTGGCAGAAGAGGGAAGCTGCAAGGTCGATGGAGCAGCAGAGAGGATTTGAAGCTTGAGAAGTATTGACCCTAGTTTTGCAGATAAAAGGAAAGAACAATCAAGTAGGAGAATCTAAGAAGCCTCTTGAATTTGAGAATGACGACCAACTGATAGCCGACAAGGAACCCTAAACTCAGGTCTATGACAGTATGGCATTGAATTTAGCCAACAATCTGGATAAGCAAGGTAACAGATTCTCTCTCAGAGCTTCCAAAAAATAACACATTGATTTTGGTCTTCTGATATTCAGTGCTGATAACCCAACAGAGGCCACTGAATTTCTGACATATAGAAACATGTGGTAATAAGTTTGTGTTGTTTTAAGTCTGTAGTAATTTGTTGTGGCAGTAATAGAAAACTCAGATAACTACTTTGACATTTTATGCAACATACTAAATCCATTATTATGCTTTTCATTTGCTAATCCATTCATCTTCCATGCATTATTCTGTTGATTAATTCAGATGGACAAATAGAGAAATATGGAGAAAGAGAAAGAGAAGCAGAGGGAAAGAAAGAGATAATTTTTTCCCACACTTATCACAGTTGTAATTAAATACATATTTTTTGTGTTTATCCATTTATTTTCTTATGTTTGTGGCTCCTGCCAGACAAAATACTCCACAGTTGTTAATACCATGGACTGAGCACCAAGCCAGGATCTGAAAATTGAGTAAATATTTATTGACTGAGTTAATGAACTAATAAACAGATGGTATAAATAAACATAAAATGATAGAGTTTATTTTCTGCATTCAAGAAATTTACAATTGTGTTAAAGTAGAGACTATGGATGCAAATAAATATAAGAAAAGGGTTATGAATTGTTAAGTTCTATGAGGATAGAGAAAACGGTAAAGACCATGGGATTTCAGAGAAGATATATATCTGATTATTATGATTAAGAAAGGTTTTTCAAGTGATGGTAAATGTGCTCCTAATCAAAAAATATGGATTGGATATTGATAATCAGAGTTGATATAGTGTCTAAAGCATTGGAAAGTTCAAGAATGAAGACAATACTTTTTAGAGTATTATTTATAATTATCATTAGGAGTCTATATGGGTTTACATTCAAAGAGTCTTTTTCAACAAATGTTCATACAAAAAGGTAGTTAGGTGAAAATATACATATCTAGTGTAACTTAAAACAAACAATATTTTACATGAAAGAACAGAACTGTGCTTAAAGTACCCCAAGAGCAAACATCAAAGATCAAAATATGTTTGGGAGAGGGGCGCCTGGGTGGCTCAGTCGTTAAGTGTCTGCCTTTGGCCCAGGTCAGATCCCAGAGTCCTGGGATCGAGCCCCACATCGAGCCCCACATCGGGCTCCTTGCTCGGCAGGAAGCCTGCTTCTCCCGCTACCATTCCCTCTGCTTGTGTTCCCTCTCTTGCTGTGTTTCTCTCTTTCAAATAAATAAAAAAATCTTTAAAAAAAAATATGTTTGGGAGATAACAAAGGAAAAAATGTGAGTGAATTACAGAGGTTTTTTGAAGATGGGAAATCAGGCTAAAAATTTAGTATTCAGCCAAACTGTGAAATCCTTTAAATTTCAGGTCAGTTGGGTTCCCACCTTTATAAATTATGCTTATATCCTTAGTTAAAGTCCTTGCTGCATAAGTAATCTCTCTGGTCCTTATTTTTCTTGCCTATACACTAGATAAATAATATTACACATTTCATTTTGGGGGTGTTTGTGTGTATGAGGATTAACTGAAGAACAGACTTATTTATTTATTTAAAAATTTTAGTGTAGTTGACACACTATGTTACATTAGTTTCAGGTGTACAACAGAGTGATTCTTTTTTTTTTTTTTTAAGATTTTATTTATTTGACAGAGAGAAACACAGCAAGAGAGGGAACACAAGCAGAGGGAATGGTAGCAGGAGAAGCAGGCTCCCTGCTGAGCAGAGAGCCCGATGCGGGGCTTGATTCCAGGACCCTGGGATCTGACCTGGGCGGAAGGCAGACGCTTAACGACTGAGCCACCCAGGTGCCCCCAACATAGTGATTCTATGTATCTATATATGATGCTATGTTCACCATAAGTTTGACTACATCTGTTACCATATAACCCTTTTACAATATCTTTGACTGTATTCTCTATATAGTGCATTTTATTTCTGTGACTTGTTAATTACTCATTACACTGTTTACACATTATAAATGCTTAACAAATGTTATAGAATATAATTTCTCTCAGTACAGTCTCAATTTATAGAGAAAGCTGTAAGGAGAATTAATTACGACATTGACATTACTTAGAATTTTTCACATGTTGGGACGCCTGGGTGGCTCAGTTGGTTAAGCATCTGCCTTCACCTCAGGTCATGATCTTGGGATCATGGAATTGAGTCCTGTGTTGGGTTCCTTGCTCAGAGGGAACCTATTTCTCCCTCTCCCTGCACTCCCTCTTCTTGTGCTATCTCTCTCCTCTCTCTCTATGACAAATAAATAAATAAATAAATAAATAAATAAAATATTTAATTTTTTTAATATGTCCATATAATGGAAAATTAAATAGCACATTGGGTCTGCAGTCTTCACAAGTCTGTTGAAAATATCAGGTGCCATCACCTGATGTGTTCCTGCCATAATACAGAATTGGGAGTATAAATGGTCCAATAACAAAGCAAAATGCAATGGAAAGGAAAGACTCTAATTTACCCATAACATTAACTCTGTATGTGTATGTGTAGATATAATTTATTATGTTTCACTGGCTGATTTCATTTTTTAAATAAAATAAAATTGAATTAGTGAAATGGAAGTCTCATGTTTTAATTGATCATTACAAAACCATTAAATATAAATTCTGTCTTCCACCCATTTACTCAAAGAAAGAGTGGGAGAGAGAGTGGGATAATGAAGGAAACATACTGTTAGATAGTGTTGTGATGAGCCCTGGGTGGTATATGCAACTGATGAATCATTGACCACTACAACAAAAACCAATGATGTACTGTATATTGGCTAATTGAAAACAATAATAAAAAATAAAAAAGTATTATAAAACATCAGTATAATACAAACTTTTTTATAATGTGACTATGGAAATTTAATAATTTAGATAGTGTTTAAAAAGTACACAGCATTGCAAATGGTGCAAAATATATGCTTCTCCTTGCAGCAATGATTACAGCTACCATTCATGGAATGTTTTTTACATGGCAGGCACAATAGAAAGTGTGATATATTTTCATACAATCCTCCCCCCAAATCCTCATGAGCAAGGCATTTTAATATTTCCAGCCCTTGAGTAAGAAACATAAAGCTCAGAACAGTTATATAATCAGCTTAACGTCATACATTAAAGTATTTATACTAATACTGGACACTCATGTGTATCTAAAGATCTGGAAACCATTACTTAAAAAAAAAAAAAGACTTTATTTCCTGAATGGCTTTCCTGAATGACTTTATGATGTAGAACCAACCAGACACTGGATGATACAAAGGGGGAGATGCATGCACGATGATTATTGCCATTTATGTATGGGATGTGGCCAAAATCTCATGTCCATTAACCTGTACTCCACATGTTTCAGCTAAAATCAACTATTTGCTACCTTCCCTCTCCAGGCAAGATTTAAAAAAGGCTTCTCCCCTTTCAAATATTCCACGTTGATTTCTTAGATATAATTTTAAAATTGTGTCCTAAGACAAATCTTTTATAGAGCCTTCCCTGAGATTTTGAGGTGGCTAACCTACGCTTCTCCGAGTGCACACAGCATTTTCAATGAATTCCAGTTGCACACATCTGAGCTTCCATCATGATTTTATGTACTTCTCATCTCTTTTACTCTTCTGAAGTTTCTTTGTTGGAAGAGCTTGCACTATATTAATTACTTAAACAATATTTACAGTTCTGACTACCCTACCTTGCACAGAGTAGACCATTCCAAGAAAAAAGTTGCCATGGTGATAGGTTACTAGCTTTATTACAAAAGAATTTTGACTCTCAGTTTTCAGGCATGTGGAAAGATTGCAAACATATCCTTTGAAGTTTGGTGTAACCCCACAGATTGATCTGACCAATGAATATGAGGACAAGACACATGTCACTTTCTAGGTAAAAGGCAACTCACAGTTTGCCATGCCCACTCTCATCTGTCAGAGCACCAGGCTTATGATCCTTGTTTCAGATAAAAAGAAAACCAATAAAAAAGATAACTGCAACTACTTTAATAGGCCACATTGCTACATCTTCAAATATTAATGTGATTGAGATCAGCTGTGACTTTATCATTTTTACATTTTGACAAGACAAGCCTTGGTTGCTTTCTCCTAATGTTCTGTAGCAGGACATTTTTAGACACATGAGTTTTAAATTCTTCGCTTAGAAACCAACTTGCAAAGTGCTTTGGAGTCAAACATCCAGGGTGTATTCTTTTTTTTCTTCTTATACATAATTTGATTTATTTGTGGTCTTCAAGTTCTATTTTTCTCTTGGTCGGATTTGCAAATACTCGGATTTTTAAAATATTCTGTGCAGCTAAGATTTGTTATGACAAAAAGATGTGTTTAAATATGCAATTGTTTTTAGTAACTCACTTATTTCTTTGCAGCTCGGTTTGATCTTGTCAGACATAATGGAGATAATTATAGCAGCAACAATACAAATTAATTACATATGCTCTTGATTTTTATGTTTTGCTACCCTACAATGCAATAAGGTTTTGATTTCACACTTAAAAATCCTTAATGAATAATCTTCAATTCCCTTTACACAGAGTTAAAGAAATAAAAGTAGGTTTTATTATTCCTTAAATGTTTAATTCTAAAGGAATTTTTAAATAAGTATTAAACTAGTTGTAATAAAAATTTCACAGACTTGGAGTACAAATATAATCTTGTCAACATATACAGCAGCTTAGGAATCATAAGTCTGGTTTATATGACACATTAATTTTACTATTCTAACACATTGAAATATGTCATCACATAAGAGAGTTTTTAATTGAAGTGAACTTTTAAAATAACTATGACATAATTTTAAGTAAAATAACTATTAGTATTTTTAAGAGTGTGCATTCCCTGATGACTTAGTCTAATAATTTTCTCAGCATAGCATAAAATGTACTCCTTATGGCACAATGTTTTATAGGAGGAGTTGGCAAACAATAGCCCTCAGGCCAAACTGATTGCCTGTTTTTTATAAATAAAATGTTTTTGGAACACAGCCATACTCATTAATTTACATATTGTATAAATCCGCATGTGAATTCAGAGTTGATTCAGAGCTAACCTTAGCCCTAACCTCAAATAAGGGTTAGAATTGAGTGGAGCAGAACTGAGTAGTTTATGACAGAGACTATTGTAGTCCACAATGCCTAAAATATTACTGCCTCCCCCTTTACACAAAAGGTTTGTTGACCTCACGTTTAGAACATGGGCATTGAGTCAGAAAACATGTTTCTGCTATTTTATAGTTTATAACCTTGGCCAAATTGCGTAGCTTTTACTTAGCTTCATTTTAAAATTTTATCTGTAGTATGAAGATTATAGTAATACTTATATCAGGCTAAACTGATGTTTAAATAAAATAATTGTACATTGCATCTGGCACAGAGAAATTGCTTAAAAATTACACACTATTATAATTGATGCTGTTTTTGTTCCTCTTATGACCTTTTCTCTTCAGACTGCCTGAGCAACATCTATATATATATATGTAAATTGTTAAACTGTCAATGTTTATATAATATAAACTTTGAGATTATTAACATAGTTCCCAACCAGGCAAAGAGATTCTCTTAATATGTTATTAAGAGAACTAAGTACTAGAGTATTATAAAAGCACATAATATATTACAATATACTAATAAAATAATATTAAGTAAATAATATTATAATTAATTTATAATTATATTAATTATATATAATTAATTAATTATATATAATATTAATAATATTATAATTATTACAATTGAATAAATAATAAAATAACAATAAAATATATTACATAATAAAATATATTACTATATTTTGTAGGTACATTTAAAGTTGATATATTTAGTAAATGTAAAGCTAGCTTATATATAGTTTGTGACTGTGAAGACAAAGGTTGATTTTATTTATTTATTTACTTGTTTGTTTATTTATTTATTTATTTTTAAAGGTTGATTTTAGAACAGGGCTGGCATTCGTGTTATAGGCTAACAATGTAGTTTTCTTTTAGGTAAAGTACATATTTATTAAATTCTTGGTGAAAGATTAAAATAAGTAAATGGGTTTCTGAATGAATATTAGGCCTCCCCCTTCTTCCCTATAGAGCACAACCCAACCATAAGCTGAAGCTATATAAAAAAAGATTCCAATACTAGTCTTTAGAATCTTTTTTTCTTTTTTTTAAGATTTAACTTACTTATTTGCGAGAGAGTGAGAGAGACAGCATGAGAGGGGGCGGGGTCAGAGGGAGAAGCAGACTCTCTCCGCTGAACAGAGATCCCGCTGTGGGACTCAGCCCTGTGACTTTAGGATCATGAACTGAGCCAAAGGCAGATGCTTAACTGACTGAGCCAGCCAGATGCCCCTCTAGAGCTATTTTAAAACAACTTTAAGGCCTGACAAAAAGGCTTTATATATTCATTTTTCTTTTCTAAATATAAGAATCAAGTGTACTCTGCACATGACTTTCTGCACAGATGTCCATATTACTGCTGGGTTTGTTGGCTTTACAATGTCCTTCTCCTACCACCAGTGAGGAGTACAAATCTAGAGTACCTCTAGGGGTATGAGGTTTAGGATTAAACTCACAGTGGACACAAGGGCAACCCAGGGGAACATCACTGAAGGATAGAAGAAAATGTAATATTACAGATATTTTTCACATTTCTAATTTTTTTAAAAGATTTTATTTATTTGACACAGAGAGAGAGATCACAAGTAGGCAGAGAGAGAGGAAGAAGCAGGCTCCCTGCCAAGCAGAGAGCCCGATGCGGGCTTGATCCCAGGACCCTGAGATCATGACCTGAATGGAAGGCAGAGGCTTTAACCCACTGAGCCACCCAGGCACCCCCACATTTCTAATTTTTGAAATCAATGACCTAGGCAATTACTAGACAATGGATAGAGAAGTTTTTCAAAAATTAGAATACTATGCCCTTTTGACCTTTCCATCATTAGGTTATTTGCACATAAGTAATGCCTTCCCTACATGAAATTACCCAAACAATTTCTTTCTCCTTTGCAAAATTTCTATTACCCCCAGATTAAACATCGATAGTTTGTCCTTTCTTATTCATATGGACACTAAACTATTTCTCCAACCTTCTGTGAAAATGTAGTGACCTAGAATCTTTCTTGTTACGGAATTTGTCTTTCTGTTTGTTGAGATGAGTAGTTAAACAGCCTAGGATTATGTTAAAATGTGTGAGAATATAGAATCATATATGGATTATGAGTTTGATGATAATATCTTACAAGGTGATTTCTTTCTGTATGCTAAGCATATTTTCGTAGGTCTGCTTAAGAACTCAAGAGAGCTTACTATTCAGCTTACCTCTTCAACCATTATTAAACACCACATGAGAAAGTCAAGTATTCCCAGGGACCCTTTTTTAATTCAGATAGTGCTCCATATTTATTTAAGTTTCTATAAATCAATAAGTACCTTACATGATTATTAACACACCTGGATGCTGACTATTAGAATTTTAAAGGCACTCTAGAAGTAGCATTGCTTAGTATTCATATTTGGTGTTCATATATAGCCCAGGGTATTTTCAAGCAATTTACAAGCTGTCAGGGATCTGTGAGCCACTGATCAAAATTTATTGAAAATTGAAGAACAGGAGAAGGTAAGAGAGCAAGAACTAAATGGAGAAATATGGTTTGTAGCCAAGAAAGAAACTCTTGTGTGGTATTTGCTGCCCATCTGCTCTAGAAAATTAGATAGAATATAGATTATTGAATACACTTTCAAGAAACTATAGTAAAAGAGAAACAAAGGAGATACAAATTCTCAGGGAGGCAGAGAGGTCATTGATTATCATATGGTTATTTATTCATTGTCTCTAATCCTTCTCTCTAAGCTTGAACTATTCTTTAAAAGAATTGGAGAGGAAAGACAAAGTAGTGAGGAAATCAGAATAAATCTGTTGATGAAGTCAGGCAGATAATAATGGTATGAATGAGAATTAAATACACACACCCCTATACACTCATACGTTGCATATATACATAATTGCATATATTGCACTTATACATTATACAAACAACTAGATGATTTTAGATGAAATTATCATTTATTAATTAATTATAAAGTCAAAACATCAGCCATGAACTGGGTCTGCCCGATGCACTTGAAACAAATGATCACCTTAAATCAATTATGAGCAAGTTCTACAAACTACTAATTGCAATAGCATGTCAGCCAAGTCATTCATACCTTTCCATATTCCAATTACCTTACAGACATTTATTTAGAGGCAAGTCATCAAAATATTTTTTTATAAATCAAATTTAGTTTCAAAGACAATATAACCTTTTAGACCATATCTCAGTATTAACATGGGATTTATAAAAATCTTTCTCCCTGCCCTCTAAGTGTTCTTGTCCTTACCTTTGTCTCCGCTCATGTGTAGTTTAATTTGTGCCACGGGAAAGACATGTTCTGATTTGCAATGACTTGAATAACCTATCTGTAGGCAAATTTAACAAAGGAAATACCTGTAGACACCCGCCAGGAGATATGTTTATAAGTGAAGCACAGTGGCATTCATTTGACATTACTGTTTTACAGGTTAGATTTCCAGTCGATGTGCCTCAGAGAATTTTTTTCAGATCTGTTCACCTGTACTTTTCAAAACTGAATAACATTTCCTCGTTTGTGAACCAGATGCCTGACGAACTTATGTCTACATGATTTTTTCCCATTTCATTACTATTTACTTTTTAATAAAAATCTACAATAGACATATTTGCTTTATCACTTTTTCCTACAGGCCCTTCTACCTCATGTAAAATGGTTTTCAAAAAAATATACATTAGCACCAACTGAATATTTGCTCACATGCATCTTTCCACTTATAATTATGTTTCAACTATCATGTACAAAACTCTGCTCAACCCAAAACATAAAATATCTTCTAAATCAAGTAACAAATATTGATTAGATAAGTAATAATTCTGATTTCAATAACAATTCAGTGGGGCGCCTGGGTGGCTCAGTCGTTAAGCGTCTGCCTTCGGCTTGGGTCATGGTCCCTGGGTCTTGGGATCAAGCCCTGCACCGGGCTCCCTGCTCGTTGGGAAGCCTGCTTCTCCAGCTACCATTCCCTCTGCTTGTGTCCCTCTCACTGTGTTTCTCTCTGTCAAATAAATTAAATCTTTAAAAAAAAATTCAGTAATATATGGTCACATCTTCTTCTATTTTAAGTATGAATGTGTTTGTAGAGATGGGTCCTCTTACCTAAGCAAAAATTTTGTGGTCCACTGGGATGCTGTTCCTACCATTACAAACACTATCTGGTCAGTTGGTGTTCTTAAGTCAAAAATTTAGAAGAAAGAGTATCATTTGGGAACAATTCAAACCACATGGACTGCCATCTCCTGAATATGCCATACTATTTTCCCCAACCTTGTGATTCTCTCTGCCCAAAGGGATGCATAGTGCTTCTTTAACCTGTGTAATTCCTTTCCATCCTCACAATGCAACCTAGATGGCATTTACTATAAAAAAAAAAAAATTCTTCAAACTTCTTTCAGGGTAAGAAAGTGCGTGCTTTAAGACAATGACCCTAGCCCTTAACCTTGGGAAATAAAATTTTCTCCATGGTGCTTACTCCTCCATCTCTTCAGAGTATCCTTTGACCCCAATAAAGTGGTCTATCTTAAGTGCTGTCTCTCTGATTTTGCTTTTAACTCTTTGTCACACACTTTGATCTAGACAGTTTTAACTTTTGTAACAAAACACTATTTATTTCTAAAGTCATACATTAAATGAAATGCTAATACACATCTTCTAGTACCACTCCTCATCCCTGACCATGTGCACATATTTTGATATGTTTCTATACTTCTTACATATTTATGTGCAAATACAATAAATACAATGATTGCTTATTAACACTTAATAGACCAACATTATCTCCTCTACAGTTATTGATAATTTAGCCTATCAGTGACAGAAGAGTTCACCTCAGGTTGGGATGTCATTTAATTTGCCCATAAGCCCCTGGTAGGGCGCTCAATGACATTAGGAAGAGACAAATCCCATCATAAACAAACTTTAGGAACCAGTGCAAATCTCATCTGAGAATTAAATAAGTTAACCTTTGATTGAGGTTTGGTCATGTTTTGTCTACAGGGTTTATCTCATGACAATAATGAAATGGTACATTAAAGAGATAATGCTATTAAAATGAACACCAGGAAAAATCTAGGTGAGTAAAACCAACTCATTTTGTAAACACTCAACCAAGTCATATAATTAGTTAATCTAAGTACTA
The DNA here is from genome assembly GCA_028646535.1 of Procyon lotor. Classification (NCBI taxonomy): domain Eukaryota; kingdom Metazoa; phylum Chordata; class Mammalia; order Carnivora; family Procyonidae; genus Procyon; species Procyon lotor. The sequence goes on from CM053604.1 coordinate 18,810,661, forward strand.
ATTACAGCTTTAGAAGAATAATCTATGCTGTGGCACCTGGTAGTCAAGCTGAATATATTTAATTCAAATGTGTAAGTACTTTAGTCTCAGGCCATTTCTGCCTAGCCAAATGGGAGGGACATGACTGAAAGTGGTTTAGCTTTCAAGCCCCTACTAGCCATACACCCTGAAATTAACATGTAGGAAAGGCTTTAGTCAGTTGATTAAAAAAGTTAAATGCAAAAATGACATCAGTTTCAACAGACTGAAACAAAGTATTACCCCTAGATTCAGAGAATCCTATCCTTTCTACACTCTGCAAGCTCTAACAAGGTGATAGAGATTATGTTATTTACAGTACCCCTTACAAAAACAGCACAAGTCCCTGTCATCCAGAGTACAAAATCATGTGAGCTCTGTGCTTTAAGATTTTGCTAGGAAAAAGAAATTCAAGCATTGACTTGAGGGGCACCTGAGTGGCTCAGTGGGTTAAAGCCTCTGCCTTCGGTTCAGGTCATGATCTCAGGGTCCTGGGGTCGAGCCCCACATGGGCCTCTCTGCTCAGCGGGGAGCCTGCTTCCTCCTCTCTCTCTCTGCCTGCTCTCTGCCTACTTGTGATCTCTCTCCCTCTGTCAAATAAGTAAATAAAATCTTTAAAAAAAAAGAACATTGACTTGAGAAATTAGCTAAGATCTAAAATTACAGATACAGATAATAAAATTACAGATAAAATTTCACATCAGAAATTTCACAACAAGCCTAAGAAACAGATATTATTGTTATTTATATGTAATAATATAGAAAATTAAAGCATAGAGAGTGTGCTTTAATTTTCCAGGGAGTCATTGGCAGAATCAGGATTGCGGCCACAGTCAATGTAGCTATAGAGAATGCCCTCTTAAGAGAAGAGTGAAGTTCCTCTTTTCCTTTTCTATGCCCTAATTCCCTCTGCTCCAGGGGGAACTGGGATATATCAGGGGGAACTGTATTAAGGAGAAAAAGTGCATTTTTCTTGGTGAGGCACATAAAGGATAATGGTGTCTTATTTTACTACTTTGCACTGATGAAGAATAGTCCTTATCATTCCCTTCTCAACCATCACTAATTCTACCTTTATAGCTGACTATCATCAGAACTGAGAAAGCTGGGGCTACCTTAAAACTTCATATATCTTATATTACATCAAATTCAATTCTCAGGACCACCCTACTGGCCCAGGCAGTAGAACATGTGACTCTTGATCTCAGTTGGGGTTGTGAGCTTGAGCCCCATGCTGGATGTAGAGATCACTTAAAAAAAATCTTTAAAAATAATTCCTCAACTCACGCTTTATTTTTTAAAGATTCTATTTTGAGAGAGAGAGAAGGAGCAAGGAGAGGGGCAGAGGGAGAGGGAGAAGCAGACTCCTCACTGAGCATGGAGTCCAACATGGGGCTCAATCCAGGAACTCAGGGATCATGACCTGAGCTGAAGGCAGACACTTAACTGACTGAGCCACACAGGTGCTCCTCAACTCACACTTTAAAGGAAAGAAACATTAACTTGTTATCTAAATATCCCTTTGAAAAACAAAGAGTAATCAGTAAAATCTAAAATACTAATATGGTTGATAATGTTAGAGTGGAGTGAAGTTTTCTGAGGAAAACAATAATAAGGGTTATTTTTTCATAATTTCCCTTTTGTCTTGATTGGAAACAAAAGATAATGTATGCAAGAGAAATGTATGTATGCATGTTTCCTACCAGATTATAAATATCACAATATGCTCAGAGATAAGGCAGTTAAGATATTTAAATGATAAACTCTCACTTTTAATGAGTTGGACTAGTTCATTCTAAACTGATCCAATCCTTCTATTCAAAATTAAGCCAATGGACTCCGAAATTGATGCCACAACTTTTACAGTACACATTCCCATGTAACAAAAAGGGTAAAATTTAGTGCAAAATCACACAAATTTCAAATAAGTATTTCTTGGAAAGATATTTGAAATCTATTTGATTCACATAGATATTATAGGATGTCAGTGAATCATGCTTAGAATAGTGGCATCTAGAAATCCCTTCCAAATTTATGTTGATCTTCAATTCCAAATTCTTTCCCAAATCTTCATTCAACTGCATTAATTTATTTCCTTCCCCTCCAATAATATTCTACAGTATGAACTGATCTTTTCCCATGGACTGAATTAAGCAAGTCAGTTTTTTTTTTTTTTTTTTTTTTTAATCTTACTCTTTGGTTCAGAGTTATGGTTAAACTTTCAAAGGATGTTGTTTGTTTTAATAGGTACTGTATATATCATGTTAGGTCCTATGGAGAAAAGACACAATAAATCTAATATATGTGTCTTTTTCCTAATTGGGACTTCCAATGAGCAGAAAGATTCAAGGTTGAATCCTCATTGAACTTTTTTCCTACTCTGCTCCCTATGATTCACTGTACCTGTACAGGCGAAAATAAAACCTATCAGGTTCCCAATAAAACTTGATGAGTTTTAGAACACATTCTACGACTGCTCATTTAAGATATGCATTACACTGAGGTTATTATGACACTCACTAAAAGCTGACTAAATCCATTTCAACATAGCTCAAGCATTTAACAGACTTGTCAGTGTTTTAGAAGATGCCATGGTTAGCACCATCTATTGGTTGACTTTGCAATTATAACTTTTTCTGGATGTTAAGGTGGAAAATATGATCAGCATTTATGGAAAGTAGAAAACACTGAAGCAATGGCTAATCTAAATAATAATAAATCAAATTATATAATGATTAAGAGAATAATGGCATAAGCATATTGTTCTTAAAACTTATTCTGACCTTGTATTTTGTTTAAAAATTTAAGTTGGGCTACTATTAGAAATCGTTTTCTTTCTACTCAGCTTTAATGAAAAAATTAAGAAATCATCTATCTAATTTTATTAATTTTTATCAAATATTTATAAATATTTATACTGAGATTTCCTCTTAGTGTTGGCTTTTCTCACATATAAATATATCTGCTAATAAAGAACCCCTAGTAATGATCTAACATGTATTTTTGTGGCAACATAATTCTAGAAGTAAATAATTTACTCAAAAATACCAATTGTGGAATATCAAAAATATCTGTTATATAATAGCATCCTTGTTGGTAAACTATTTCACAATAATTACACAGTCTGCATTTACTGAGCAGATTTTTATTTGGCTCCTAGTTAATAAGAGGGTTGAAACATGTGGTTGGTGCACACACACACATTCACATGCACATGGAAGAAAAGGAAAGAGGAAAGAGAGAGAGACCGAAAGGAAGAGACTACATGCTGGAGGAAGTGTTGTAACAGATAAAGAATGATAAAGAAGAAAATCCACCTGACATACTTGGTTGTTCCTTTTCCATGTTTGATATTGCATGACAAATATCTTCAATTGCATTCCAATTTTGGAAGTCAATGGCAATTTCAGAGATAAGTTTCATAATGCTAACCAAATATTAAATCATCCCTTTTGGGTTTTTTAACACCCTTGAATGGTGACCGTGAAGTTTAATTTTCTGGCTGCTAAGAAGTCCTTGATTGAATTCATGTTCTGCTTTACTATTGGGAAACTCCTCCAAGAGATTTGGACAAACAATTCATTAATGAATATATTAATTTTTTTGAAAAATTCTTATTAGAACCACATATATTCTATAAGCTTCATACACATGCACACATACACATTATATATTATGAAAAAGTACAGTAAACAACTTTACAGCGTACTCACTTCCTATAGGAAATATTGCTTTATAGATATCTTGTTGTGAAATGATAAGAAATATATGTCTTGGTGTCTGGTCTCTGCTCCCAGTTATTGGCACAGGGTTCTGGAAACACTTATAAATTCCTAAGTGGCAATAGCACTAAGAGCGTTTTTTTGTTCTAAAATTTGGTCTTTCACCCTGGTTCCTGATAGAGAGTTCCTAAATTTCTTAAGAGTTTTCTAGGTGATATTAGTGTCTTTTGTTCTAATAAGGTGACTTTGGGGGCAGGGGGCAGGGGGCAGGGGGCTCCTGATTGAGGACTGGTCACAGAAAGACTGTGGCCAGCTCTCTGTGGCTGTGACCAGTCACAGAAAGACTTCTGATCTCTAAGCAGAGATTAGAAGCTTGGAGTTTCCAGCCCATTTCCAATCCTTAGAGAGGAGGGAAGGGCTGGAAATGGAATTCATGACAGATTGTGCATACATGGTGAACCCTCCATGAAAATTTCAAAAGTATAAAGTTCAGAGTTTCAGGTTGGCAAATATATGGAGTTGCTGGAAGATGTCACGCCTGGACAGGGCTTGGAAGCTCTGTGCCCCTTATCATATATTTTGCCCTATGCATCTGTTCCATCTGTATATTCATCTGTATCTTTTATCACATCCTTTTTTAAATTAATATATAATGTATTATTTGCTTCAGGGGTAGAGGTCTGTGAATCATCAGTCTTACACAATTCACAGCGCTCACCGTAGCACATACACTCCCCAGTGTCCTTTCATAATAAACTTGGAAATAATGAGTAAACTGTTTTTCCTAAGTTCTGTGAACTGCTCTAGCAAATTAATTGAATCCAATGAATGAATGGGTCATGGAAACCTCTGATTTATGGCCCTTGGTCAGACACGTAGACCAGCAGGTGTGATTGACATCTGAAGGATGTGAGGGAGAGCAGGTGTTCTGGTGAGACTGAAGCTGCTACCTCTGGGATCTGATGCTATCTCCAGGCAGCTAGTGTTAGAATTAAGTCATACGTCATCCAGCTGATTTTGAAGAATTGCTTGGTGTGGGGTAAAAAGCAGGTAATCCGGTGTCAGAAGTACTGTGTGAGTTTGATGGGTAGTGTGAGAGTAGAGAAACAGAAAACCTATCTTAATAGTATTTTAAGTTTTATAGGCTATATAGAAACGCAGTATATAAAAAAAGACAGTATATAACAGAGGACATTATATAAACAAATATAGGCTATAAGCTAGGAGTAGCTACAGTAAATAGATCATAGCAGTGCTCAATGGAAAGCAGATATTGGAAGTCCTGAGCATAAATTCTTCCTTTCATCTTACTGGGTATGTAATTTCAAACATTAGGAAAAATAATCCTAATACTAAGTGGCCTATTTAAAAAAACCTTACAATCATACACATGTATATAAACATACATAGGTTAAACAATAAATCTTTAATATAAGAAGAAATAATAAATATTTGACAACTTTTAAATTTACCCTTAAAACATTCCAAGAAGATTGTTATAGAAATACCAAAAAGTCTAATAGATCAATCAAAATCATTAAGAAAATCCACTAGTATAAAAAATGAAAAAGTCTACTGACTATGGCATGGTGTAAATGAATTAAACAATATAACAACCAGATATATATATTTTTTATAATTCATGGTTCATTAGCATCATAGAGACATAATCTTATCTATGACTGACTTTAAATTTAAGTTTTTGCTTATAATCTTTTAATCATATCATTCACTAATAAATAGAATTGACAAAACCAAAAATGCCATGGCTTTGTGTTTTGCAAAAAATCATAAATATGCAGAGCTGGGTTTGAAAAGCACAAATATGCAACTAAATTAAATAACATTGTATAGGCCGAGATCTACTTGGTGGTTCTCTCCAACTCTGGCCTTAAGATACTTTCTTTTCCCTCCTAACTGGTGACTTCAAATTTAAAGCTGTTTAGGTGTCCTAATGACAGCACCTATATCATCCATTGCATTTGGTCCTTCTCATAGCACAATTTATATTTAATTACATCATTTATTTACATTTGTATTTATTCTTAATAAGTAAAGGAATAAACAATTTTCGTGGTGCTTAAAATCTTACTTTATTTATTTTTTATTTTATTTATTTATTTGTTTGATAGAGAGAGAGAGATCACAAGTAGGCAGAGAGTAGGGGGGAAGCAGGCTCCCCACTGAGCAGAGAGCCCAATGCGGGGCTTGATGCTAGGACCCTGAGATCATGACCTGAGCCGAAGGCAGAAGCTTTCACCCACTGAGCCACTCAGGTGCTCCTAAAATCTTATTTTAAAATAAGAAGACTTAAAAAAAAATAAAATAAAATAAGAAGACTTATAGAGCCCTTATACACAAATATTTATAATTACGAAGGGAAAGAGATGACAAGAAATGCAACCTACTCTCTCTTTGTCTCTCTCTCTCTCTCTTTCTCACACACACACACATGTACACACATACACACACGTGGAAGTAGTACATTCATAGGAATTAACATTTTCAGGATTCTTAATATAAAAATATGGGAGAAGGATAAAGAAAACTGAATTTCTTTCTGGAAGATCAAGATTAGATACAGCCATGAATTTATAAATTTCCACATACAAAAATGTAAAAAATGGCAGGTACTTAAGTTTTTAAACAAGCTTGAAACCAGTGGAGTTACTATCATTTTGGCCTGAATGGCCAATGTAAAATTTTAAAAAGGATATAAATTCATATACTTTTATTTAAATCAAAGTTAATATAAATAAATTATATAATTAGTCCTATTAATAGTGTATTTAACAGAACCTGCATTTCACTTCTTAATATCCATTCTTGATGACTTTTGAGATGAATGACACCGTGGAGGCTGCATATTAGAAATAAAATCATTGCTAATTATTTCAAGTGTGGCTGTCATTTGCTTAGTATAATTAATGACTCTGCAATCAAAACATTAAACTTTAACAGAATAATATCTGTCATACTTTGCTTTTTATATGTACACATAAAATAGAACAAAATATTATTGCAAACCTATATTCAACTTAGTTTTCCAATGACCTCCACTAGAATGATCCCAAACTCAAAATAGTATTAATGTATCTACAAAACAACATTTGCCAAAATACAGGGGTGTGTAGAATTGCTGTACTTTACCTCACCTCAACTTCTGGTCTTTTCTCATATTAATAATTCGACAAATTCTTTATCAGCTGAGCAGCTACTTTTCCTTAATCTATTGCCAAATAATTATCTAGGTTTGTTTTTCCTCTTTATGCCATACATAAAGAAATTTATGTGAAAATAATTACTCACACTATATTTCTATTTCAGGCTTTATTGAATAAATATATCTACATTCTATAATCTCATATAATCTCATAAATTCTGAATTTTATGGGATGCATGTTCTATAATTGTGTTTTCTGCCCTATTGTACTTTTCCATAGACTTGCACTGGTTCTTAAAAATAAGGATTTGAGGGGCACCTGGGTTGCCCAGTGGACTGGTTAAGTGTCAGACTTGATTTTGGCTCAGCTGAGTGTCGAATCTGCTTCTCCTTCTCCCTCTGCTCCTCCTCCAGCTTGTGCATACTCTCTATCTCTGAAGTAAATAAATAAATCTTTAAAAAATAAACCTAAAGATCTGAGCAGAGGTATATAAAGTAATTCTCCATATTGTATATCTTTTTTTTCTTTTTCTACTTTAATTCTAAAAAAAAATTGGTATTGACAAATAATTCTGAACTGATAAATATCCTTTTCTTTTGCATTTAGTGATTCTATCCAAGGTTTTCCTTTACAAGGAAATTCTGTCCTAGAATTAAGGTTAATTAGTAAATTAATATACGGGTGGTAAGGTGTTTTATGTGTGACTTGCTGTGAGTCAAGAGATCTGGGGTTGAGAAAAGTCTAATCCTCTACAAATATGGTCTCACTATATAATAGGTCTATATAGTATATAATACTATATAATTAAGGTCACTTGACTTCTCAAATCTCAAATTTCTTCACAGGCTATGCTGAGACACATTAAAATAAGTGGGACAAAGCAGAGGTGACTACTGGCAGCTGATAAGGATCTTGTCATCTGCATCCACATTGAGCTTTTCAAAACCACTGTGACTGACTCTAGAGGTAAACCTAGCTATAACCCTGTTTAAAATTCTATGACCATTTACTTCTTGCCAGGCACTGTGCTAATTATTTATATTTGTTATTTCTTCAAATTCTCATCACTATCTGTGATTTAGAAGCCATTGTCATTTCCAGAGGAGGAGCTAATTGCTTATTTAAATCAAGTTCAAATCATTTAAGTAGCAGAGCTGGGTTTTGAGCATGAATGTCAAACATAAAGTAACATGAACACCCATGATGAAAATGACTGAGGAAACACCTTCCCATTTACTAGCAATGCCCTTCTCCTTCCATGTTTTTCCCCCAGATGGGGAACCTGATACCAAGAGAACAACATGCACATTTACTGTCAGGTAAAAGTAACAATTCTGCCTCCATGGTTAATAGCTCTGAGGCCTTAGAAATGTTGTGGGAGGGATGGGGTGGCTGGGTGATGGACATTGGGGAGGGGGAGTTTGTGCTATAGTAAGTGCTGTGAATTGTTTAAGACTGGTGAATCACAGGGGCACCTGCGTGGCTCAGTGGGTTAAAGCTTCTACCTTCCGCTCAGGTCATGATCTCAGGGTCCTGCTCAGTGGGGAGTCTGCTTCTCCCTCTCTCTCTACCTGCTGATCCTCTTGCTTGTTCTCTCTCTCTGTTAAATAAATAAATAAATCTTTAGAAGAAAAAAAAAAAGAATGAGACCATAATGATGTCTGAATTGATAATTTCTAGACCTTTGGGCTGCAATGACCGTGACTCTATGGTGTGGCAATTGATGCTTCAATAGCTTTGCATTTTTTGATTGCCAACATTGTCAAGCATTATTTTATATCCATTGATTTCAAAAATGCTTTTTCTTTGTTTTCAAGGATGATCATAGTGTGAAGCAACAACCCTATAGAAAACCGGGATTAGTGATTTTCTCTTGATTTCTCAATTTTTTTCTATCTTCCTTTTAAAAAGGATTACCTGTAGGAAGAATATTGTTACATGCTCATTCCAAGTGTCCTGATTTCAACTAGATTATTTTTTTTTAAATTTTATTTATTTATTTGAGAGAGAGAGAGCACCAGTAAGGGGAACAGCAAGCAGAGGGAGAGGGAGAAGCAGGCCCCTTGCCAAATGGGAAGCCTGATGACAGGCTCCATCCAGGACCCTGGCGTCATTACCTGAGCTGAAGGCAGACGCTTACCTGACTGACCTATCCAGGTGTCATTAAGCTAGATTATTGATAACGTTTCTAGTCTTAAAATCTAAGTTTGAGAACTATTGAAAATGGGCCTAAGCACAGGCCAGGGTGTTGAACATGAAAAAAGTTGTATTATTATTTTTTATGAAATGTATTCGTGGTTATTACCAGATAATTGATGATAGTATCTATTTATAAAATATTCCAACAAAATATTATATGTAATTCTTTATGATTTTCCTAAGATTCACATAGGCACGCTTGCCAATTAACCAGAAATTTGTAAAATCTCCTACTCATAAAAATGAGAATAATGATTGTTCCCAATATATCTCACAAAGATGATACAAGAATTAATAATTTAATGATTATGTGTCAAATAACTCTGAGGAGGAGATAATAGGGGATTTTCTTCTCCTTAGATCTTTAACTTGAAAATCAAGACCTGTCATTTGAGTTCTTACTAATAAAGGTAGTCAGTTAATGCATCTGTACCTTCCTTTTCTTCATTGCCTCTGAACATGCAAATCCCAACTGCAATCAGGAAAGTTGCTCTGGCATTTTGTCAACATTTTTTCTATCCTAACAAATTAGAATAAAGGATTAAGAGTTTATAAAATTAAAGCAAAAATATACAGAATGTTCTAGGTCCTAAGTTCAACATTTTAATGGAGCATAAATAATTTTTTAAATAATATTATATTTAAAGTTTAATTTATGTTCATGGGCCTGGTTTTGTCTGCATAGGATTTATTGAAATTATCTGAAATGTTCAGTAAGTACAGTTTCTCTATAAGAATAAAATTTATACAAATGGCTGACTAGCTGCCTGGACAAAGTGGAGAAAAATCAACATAGCTTGTGACTTCATGTGTGAAACCCTAAAATGCAAAGCATACAAGGTATAGACAGCAGTAAGTTCTGCCAGAGAAGATCCATTGAAGGGCAAGTGGCACGGCGAGATGATACACTTGAATGAATGTTTCTCCAAAGTGAAGGTAGATAACACAACGGCACTTTGATTTTTGGCAACACAATGCATGTAAAGAAAATAAACAAGGTTTTTATGTCAAAGCATAACTTGAAGTCTTATTCCCTGATAGCTGTCATGCTATATGTTTTACTGACCATGTATGTTCAACTTCTGACAGTGAGGGTCTAACGCATTTAATATGGGTATGTTCTTGTCAGAGCACACGAGACTTGATTCATTTCTGAGTGCTCCATTACCAACTCTGACAGCCCTACAGCTCTGCTGGGAAATGAAGTATAACATCAGGTTACTAAGCAACTCTGCAGCTTTTTAAAAGTATGTCTTGGAACTCACTTGTTTCTCCTAATTGATTCCATCCACATAATTTTGAACATAAATGGGACATCATGTTTAGAAATATGCTGGATTGCTACTTTCAGCTAACATGTCTTGCTACCTCTGCATATCCAAATCAAGGACTGGCATATAAATGTCACATTCAAAGCAAATTTTTATCTTTCTCTTGGGTTGCACTGAAAAAATATATATATTCTTCTGGCAGTTTGAGCTGGTGTCTGAAGTTATCTGCACACTGTCAGGAAATAACATGAAAGTGGAGGAGTGATTCTCATTTTTTTTTAACTTTTACACAGAATAAAGTTTTAATTACCCAGTCTGACTTACCCCTCAGTACACACTCACGATATAGTACAACAGAATTAATGGTAAATCTATCTCATGGCATGGCAGCCATGTCGACATTTCTGCCATCACTAAACCTTTCAGCAAGATCGTATCTCATCCGGTCTTGAAATATTAGTGATAAACGCATCCATCATGTTTTATGAGGAGCAAAGTGGACTTTTATCATCTTTGACTCCTCTTTCCATTATATCACAGGTGAAGAGTAAACAATAAAATGTTACAAACATTTTATATTTGTTGTATTTTCTCAAGGACCTGTTCACTTTCCACTCCACATTTAAGAATAGTGCATAATTAGTGTACATGGAATATTTTGTGTATGTAATATTTTGTAATTTGACTAGGGCCAAAGATGTAGGAGAAAAGGACAGATTGGAAAAAAAATCTGGATATTTTTAATCAGTGTCTCTTTTGAAATTGTTGAATTGTTTTGCATTTTACTTAGAATATGAGCATTACAGAATCTTTGACAAGAGTTCCTTCACAAGTAGTCACTTTAAAACAACTGCTAGTATGAAAAAGCATGTTTAATTACGCAATTAACTGGAAGAATCACAGGGTCACCTGTGTGGATCAGGTCAGTATCCTGGTGTCCTTGGATGGAGCCCCATATCAGGCTCCCCACTTAGCAGGGTGTCTGCTGCTCCCTCTCCCTCTGCCTCTTCCCCAGGCTTGTGCGCGCTCTCTCTCTCTCTATGTCACTCACTCTCTTTCTTTCTCAAATAAATAAAATTAGAATTAATTAATTAATTAATTAATTTAATCAAATTAAAAAATTAGAAGAATAACTGTAATAGAAAATATACACAGTGATGTACTAATGCCATTTTTAAAGATAATTGTGGAAGTGAATTTTGTTTACTGAAACACAGTGCTGTGGTAGTTATTAATATTGCATGGCTTCCAGAGTCACACAGAAGTGAATATGGAAACCTAACCAAAGAATTGCAATGAAGTTCAACACAAGTGCTTTTACCACAGTAATCTTGCCATAGCCAAAGTGCAATAAATGAAATTTCAATTATTTACATTGTATTATAATTTGTCTAATTTGTCTATATTATTAACACACTGTAATCTAACAGATTATGCCTGATATGTACTTTACATCTAAAATTCTTGTATATCCACTCTGGAAATAAAGGGCACATTATTTTCTCATTACTGGAAAATTCACACAACTGCTATGTACAGATATAAAGTACATATTAAGCATAATGTGTTATAGTACAGTGTGTTAATAATATAGACAAATTAGACAAATTATAATACTTTGTCTTAATAACTGAAATATATATGTGTACATATACATATTTCTATGTTTTTATATTTGTATTTCTAGAAATATTTCTAATATTCTATTAGAAACCAGCCCAATCATTGTTAGACCTATTCAGTTTCATAGCTTGTTAGAAGAAATGAACAGCTAACATCAGCCCGGATAGCTGATATATTTTTTCCCCAAATATGTTTATTTTTTCAGTGTTACAAGATTAATTGTCCATGCACCACACCCAGTGCTCCATGCAATATGTGCCCTCTTCAATACCCACCACCAGGCTCACCCAACCCCCCATCCCCTCCCCTCCAAAACCCTCAGTTTGTTGTTCAGAGTCCACAGTCTCTCATAGTTCATCTCTCCCTATGATTTCCCCCCATTCACCCTTCCCTTCCTTCTCACAATGCCCTCCATGTTTTTCTTTATGCTCAGCTCATAAGTGAGACCATAAGGTAATTGGCTCATTCTGCTTGACTTATTTCACTCCGCATAATCTCTTCCAGTCCCATCCATGTTGATACAAGAGTTAGATATTCATCCTTTCTAATGGAGGCATAATATTCCATTGTATATACGTACCATATTTTCTTTATCCATTCATCTGTTGAAGGGCAATTTGTTTCTTTTCAGTTTGGCTATTGTGGCTATTGCTGCTATGAACATTGGGGTACATGTGAAGGAAACAGTCAACAAAACAAACAGGCAACCCACAGAATGGGAGAAGATTTTCGCAAATGACACTACAGACAAAGGTCTGCTATCTAAGATCTATAAATAACTCCTCAAACTCAACACTCACAGAACTGATAATCACATCAAAAAATGGGCAGAAGACATGAACAGACACTTCTCCAAAGAAGACATACAAATGGCTAACAGACACATGAAAAAATGTTCATCATCTTTAGCCATCAGGGAGATTCAAATCAAAACCACACTGAGATACCACCTTACACCAGTTAGAATAGCCAAAATCAACAGGACAGTAAACAACAAATGTTGGAGAGGGTGTGGAGAAAGGGGAACCCTCTTCCACTCTTGGTGGGATTGCAAACTAGTGCAGCCACTTTGGAAAACAGTGTGGAGATTCCTCAAGAAGTTGAAAATAGAGCTACCCTATGACCCAGCCATCGCACTCCTGGGTATTTACCCCAAAGAAGCAGATGCATTACAAAGAAGGGCTGGATAGCTGATATTTTGAAAGAAAACTGATGAAAATTGAAGTTAAAAAAAATCACTACCAAAACCTACCAAAAAACCCACAAAATGACTACTTCTATCACTTCTATCAGCAGATGACATCCATTAGCAGATTTTACAATGTTTGCTTTCAGCAAAAAAAGGAAACAAAAATCACTAGTCAAACTGCTTTTTACCCTCTGAACTAAGACTCCCCCTCTCCAATATGATTTCTTCCCAAACACTTGGCAACCTATAGTTTTTAGCAGCTTCAAGAAAGATAAATCAATAAGAAGTGTCCCATACAACTGCATCAAATTGCAGCCATAGACTGAAGCAGCCTGAGGTGAATTTTAATTCAGCATTGGTACATTGAACAAAATTTTCTATTCACAGTAAAAGCAGAAAAACCTTGGATTTCTCAAATATTTTCTCAGTGCTAAAAAATTATCTTCCTTCAATCTGTGTTCCTCAAAGAGCACAGTTCAAAATTATGTTGCATAATAAGATATTACAAAAATATAAGCCTGAAGACAAACACAGAGGGTATTAGTTAAAACACAATGTAAATATGCCTTCTTAGGAAACAGAGTCAATGGTCAATATGTATATGCAGTCAACAATTGCATCTCAGTGGAATTGTTTCTGCATTGTTTCATTTTGACTTCTCAGATATTTGACAATAAAGTTGTTCTTTTTTGTAGTCTTACTATAAAATCAGTTGATGTTTATTGGGAAAAGGTTTAGAAAATGCAAATAGTGAAAGAGAAAATTGAATAGAAAAAAATAAAATAGCTCTCAGTTCACCAATGTTGATTTTTTTAAAATTTTTTTAAAAATTTATTTATTCAACAGAGAGGAGAGAGATCATAAGTAGGCAGAGAGGTGGGGGGAGCAGGCTCCCTGCTGAGCAGAGAGCCCGATGCGGGGCTCGATCCCAGGACCCTGAGATCATGACCTGAGCCGAAGGCAGAGGCTTTAACCCACTGAGCCACCCAGGTGCCACACCAATGTTGATATTTTACTACACATAATTCTCATCTTCTTCTATTCTTATGCATATCTATATAGGTATTTCCAGAAAAAAATATGACTGTCCATGACATTCTCCTTGTGTCATTGTTTTTTTATTTAATAATTAATGGAATATAATTTTTAAGCTATTTTTTCCAAAGGTTCATATCAAATGACTATTTTTTTATAGAGGGTTTTTTTTTAAATATTTATTTTTATTTATTTGAGACAGAGACAGAGAGAGAGCATGAAAGGGGAGAGATCAGAGGGGGAAGCAGGCTCCCCGTGGAGCAGGGGGCCCAATGTAGGACTCGATCTGGGGACTCCAGGATCATGACCTGAGCCGAAGGCAGTTGCCTAACCAACTGAGCCACCCAGGCATCCTCAAATGACTATTTTATATAAATTTTAAGTAATTCATTGAATCAGTCTCCTTTCTTTGGATACTCAATATATTCAAGTTTTTGATCCAGCAAATAAAATACTTTGTTGAAATATCTTTCTTATATCCATAGATTTTTTAAAAGGATTATAATTTTTAGGGTATCTTTATTTTTTCTACAGTAAGAGAAATAGAACCTCATCCAAATTAAAAGCATTTCTGTGATACAGAGAAATAAAAATATCCCCAAAATGAATCCAGACTCAAATTCCAGTAAGGACATGAAAAAGCAGTTTATGTCTCCCTGTCTGAATAGCTAACAGAAAAAGTGAGTGTTTCTAACTGCTTTACAAACAGAAAATGCTTTACAACATCGGAAGGGAGAAATAGTATAAAGTATAAGAATAAAATAATAAGTCATTATTAGTTTGCAAAATTCATAACTCAATGAAATTTTTTAAAAATTTGTAGATTTTATTACTTATTTGAGAGAGAAAGAGTGTGAGAGAGCATAAGAGAGGAGAAGGACCGAGGGAGAAGCAGACTCCCCATGGAGATGGAAGCCCAATGCAGGACTCAATTCTGGGACTCTGGGATCATGACCTGAGTGGAAGGCAGTCGCTTAACCAACTGAGCCACCCAGGCACCCCAATGCAATTGTTTTTACTGAGCGTTTATTACTAATGATGAATGAGAGAGTGAAAGTAGCAGAGAAATTAGGACCTAATTATTTATTTCAGTTATAACGTGGTATTTGAAAAACCAAAGAAGGTACAAATAAAACTAAAAGGGTGATAATATGATACAAATACAATGTCACAGTAAGTCAAGGGAGAAAGTGATGAGTAATAGAGTAGGCAGAAATAATCCAAAATCAAAAGGCAAAATTTGAAACCAAATCTTAAAGAACTTTATTTCAGGTGTCACATCCACTTCTGCATAATGTAATCTTATTATCTGTCATTTTACTTTGTTCTTGTCATTAAAAATTATTCTCCTTCACTGAGGATGCACAAAGTATTAAGTAGTGCAAAAATTTTTTTTTAAAATGTGTAAAATAGATTTAGGGAGATGTTTAAAATTCCTATAAGCATTGTATCATCCTACCTTTTAATAATTTATTTGGGAAAATCCTTACACATGATAATCTGGCTATTTTACAATGCATTTTCTTCAATAAAAGTATGTGAAGGAAAGAAAATGCATGCATCATCATTTAGTAAGTTTATTGATATAGACAGCAAAACAAAATCTGGAAACTGTAGTAATAGGCAGCTAAAGGAGGATGCACATAAGTTTGCTTTCCTAAGTTCACAGATGAGAATTTAGAGAATCTCTAAGCAAAAGACAGAAACTGAAAATACGAGAATATGATTGAAGAAGTAATTGTGAAAGTTCTCAATTGGTAATAATATATCATTATCAACTGATGTATGATTATGTTCACTGGATTATGGTATCCTCCAATATTACTTAATTTAAGTCTTAGGACCATTTGCCACAATATGTCTACACATGGCACTTACATAATGCAATTAATCAACTGTGAGGTGAAAAATGGTGGATTCTTCTTGTCGTGTATTAATATAAATACTGAAGTTAATAAATAAATGTGATGTACTAAGATGTGTCCCCCAGTGGTGAATTATCTTCAAAATAATTCTTTTATCAGTAAGTTACAATCGCATTCAAGCACCAATAATATTCTTCAGGGATAGAAAAGAAGAAACCATGAAAAGACCTAAAGTCTTTGACAATCTTTATGGAATAACGTCTGAAGAGTTGGAATAGTCTGATTTGTAAGAAATAGTGGCTGCTAAGTATCAGAGAGAACCATAAAATAGTATAATATCTGTGATTAAGTCTATCACTCACTTACATCCATTCCACAAATTTTTAAGTAATAATGTGTGGCTGAGCTTGATGCCACATGGGAAGCAGTGAATGAAATAACTTTTTTTTATCCCCACAATAACACCAAAAGATAAATGGCATTTTGAAATAAGTTAACTTGGACATTACAGAAAATACAGTGAAAAGTACCATTGTCAGATATACAATTTTGTCAAATGTATTCAGAGAAAATATATTGAACATTGGCTCAGCAGCTCAACATTGTCATTAATAACCCATGTTCTTCCATCTTTGTGTTCTATCACTCTTGGCAAGTTGGCCTTTCTCCCTGGTGAAGATGGCTGCTGCACTTTGGTCACTTGTAAGGAGCAGAAAGGTGAGGGACTTACTGTTTTTCAAACGAAGGTGTGCATGTATGTGTGTGTAGACAAATTCCATTCAGAACGCCTTCTTGGGGCACCTGAGTAGTCAGTTGGTTAAGTATCCAATTTTTTGGATTTGGCTCAAGTCATGAGCTCACAGTAGTGAGATCGGACCCTACACTGGGTTGTGTTTAGTGTGGGATCTGCTTCAGATTCTCTCTCTTTCCCTCCTGCTTACTCTCTCTCTGTCTCTGAAATAAAAAAAAAGAAAACATTTTTAAAAATTCTTCAAAAAGAAAAAAAGAGCACCTTCCTGTATATCTTACTGATCAGAACTTAGTCATGTGGCCAAGGAGAAGAAATTCCAAGACTAGTAGAGATAGATTGCCTTTGTAGGGCCCATGCACTCCTTCCCATCAGAGGCTCTCCCTCTATTACCTATGCCATTTTATGAAGTAGGCATTTATTTTTAACTCAATGGGAAGAATTAAATTGTTTCTCACTGTAGAGTTACATGATCTAATTTTGCTTTTCAATAGTCATTTTAGGTACCCTGTGGAAAATGAATTGTCAAGGGTCTACAAGCAAAAAGGGCACAAGTTAAGTAACCTGAGTAACTTAGGAAGAGATAAGAATGCCCATACTCTACAAGTTGCAGTCACAATGGAAGAAGATATGAAAGATACTATTTGTGACAAAGTTTATATGTCACAATCATGGTTGAATTTCATTGTAGGCTCACCAAGCTGGAGAAAATCTGTTGTACATTGAAAGACTCCCTCTAGCATGCCTTGCTCCCAACTTGTGAATATCAGTTTAACTTCACTGGGATTTTTGAATTCTTCTTGTAGTCTCAAGTCCTATGATAAAAACTGTTAAAAGCATCTCTGAGCCAATCATTGAAATCTTTTGAACATTTTGTGCTCTGAGGACCATACTTCCCTTTGAAACATTTGCACCTCATGTCCCTGTAATTGAAGCACTGTGTAAACCATGCCAGGAGCATGTGAATGAAGAAGAATTCTTCCAGTAATCTGTTGTTTTCTCCATTCTCCTGGTCCCATTGATAAAAGTTCTCTGCCAAAACAGTATGAACGGGATTCTCATTAGAAAAATATCTTTATTTCCCTGATGAAAGATAGATGTTATGACATCAAAGAGCTTCTACTTGCGAAATTGAACTTTTGGGACTTCATCAAGATAAAAAAGCTTCTGCACAGCGAAGGAAACAATCAACAAAACAAACAGGCAACCCACAGAATGGGAGAAGATATTCACAAATGACACTACAGACAAAGGTCTGATATCTAA
>CM053604.1:18828860-18843294 GCA_028646535.1 Procyon lotor
TCTGCACAGCGAAGGAAACGATCAACAAAACAAACAGGCAACCCACAGAATGGGAGAAGATATTCGCAAATGACACTACAGACAAAGGTCTGATATCTAAGATCTATAAAGAACTCCTCAAACTCAACACCCACAAAACCAATAATCACATTAAAAGATGGGCAGAAGACATGAACAGACACTTCTCCAAAGAAGACATACAAATGGCTAACAGAGACATGAAAAAATGTTCATCATCTTTAGCCATCAGGGAGATTCAAATCAAAACCACACTGAGATACCACCTTACACAAGTTAGAATGGCCAAAATCAACAGGACAGTAAACAACAAATGTTGGAGAGGGTGTGGAGAAAGGGGCAACCTCAATTTTTTTCTTATACTATTTTCACCTTAACAGTACTTCTTCCTATAAAAAAAAAAGAAAGGAAAAGAAAAGAAAGAATAATATACATTTAGAGAGTTTGCATTAGTTGCCTAGAAATAGAATCCTAGTGCCCTAGAATCATTGAATGATTTCAGAGGAATTTGCACTTACACAGTATCTTACAGATCCTTGCCTGGCCTAAATCTAATTATTAAATTATTCCTAATTTACATTTTAAGAAGATAGAAGGATGTGAGGCAAGCAGTGGCTCTCAGCAAACAAAGTCAAAGGTAACCCATTGGGCTCTAAGGGCCTCCAGCACGAAGCTAAAGAGAGCTTTCCCAAGGAGAAAATGCCTCCAAGTAATTTTCATCAAACCTAAGATATTCAAATCTTTTAAATTAGCATACATCTCCTAATTAATGGTGCTAGAAAAGCCTCGTTTAACGGGCATTCTATTTTCTTTCAGTGTGGAACACAAAATAATGGACCTCTGACAATTGAGGGCATGTTAGAAAGGATGAAATATAGAGGAAAATAAGAAGGCACATTTTCATGAAGAACCCAAAGAAGTAACATGGTACCACATACCACATTAATGTTCAATGAAGAACCCAAGGGAATGCGTAATACTAATGATCTGAGACATGGCAGTCATTATTTTTTTTAATGTCTTTCTTTTTCAAAATTATTTAATATACATGTATAATTTTATATAGTATATTAATAGTTACTGATTTCTATTAGCTTTTGGTCTTTTTAGTTTTTTTTTTTTTTAAGATTTTATTTATTTATTTGACAGAGGGAGAGAGATCACAAGTAGGCACAGAGCCAGGCAGAGAGAGAGGGGGAAGCAGGCTCCCCGCTGAGCAGAGACCCCGATGTAGGCTCGATCCCAGGACCCTGAGATCATGACCTGAGCCGAAGGCAGAGGCTTTAACCCACTGAGCCACTCAGGTGCCCCTTTTGGTCTTCTTAAAATATTATTTCTTTTCATTGTTTGGCTCTAATTTTGATCCCATCTAGTGATGCATGTCCTTGTAATAATCCCCTGCCCTGGTGTGTTGGTGGGACCTTTCTCCTAACCAATAGAATATTGAAAAGGTGATGGGATGGGATGTCACTCTTCTGGTTACATTCCTTTTTGTAAGACTCCATCTTAGCTGATTTAGCAATAGCAGACTCTCCTGCTGGCCTTGAAGAAGCAAACAGCTATGTTGTGAACAGCCTATGGAAAGAGACATGTGACCAAAAATTGCAGGTGGGCTCTAGGACATTAGGGTGTCCTGGCACCAACAACCAGTGAGAAGATAAGGAGGCCCTCAGCCATATGGTCACAAGGAAATGAATGCCACCAACAGTCATGTGAGCTTGGAAATGCATCATGAGCTTCAGAAGGGAATTCTGTCCTATTAACACCTTAATAGCAGCCTTACTAGATGCTTAGCAGGGGGTTCAACTGAGTAGGTCTGACTCCTGACCCATTAAAAAACTATGAGAAAATAGGTGTATATTTTATAAGCTTCTAAATTTGTGTTAACTTGGTTAGTTGCTGGCCTAAATCTAATTATTAAATTATTCCTAATTTACATTTTAAGAAGATAGAAGGATGTGAGGCAAGCAGTGGCTCTCAGCAAACAAATGAAATGAAGCAGTGGCTCTTCAGCAAACAAAACAAAAAACCCAATACATAATCTTTCTTTTTTTCTTGTCTCCCCACAGCATCACTGCCACCATCACCACCTAGGTAACCCATGTGACAGAGACTCAGATTATAAAATTGTAAGTATTTATAAAATGCACATACATTTATAGTGTGGGGAATCTTACTTATATTTCAAAACTTGGATATTATGCAACATCATTAGCACTTTGCTTTTCTCACTCAACAATACTTCATGGAAGTCCTTCCAAGTTTCCTAGTATGGTTCTATACAGTCTTCGTAATGGCTACTAAATAGTCCATGGTATAAATGTGCTATGATGGGCTTTCACTTTGTTTCCAGTTCTTTGCCACTATGAATAATGTTACAACCAATATTCTGTATACAATCTTCATGGGTGCTATTATTTCTACTGGCTAGATTCCTACAAGAGAGACCGCTAGATCAAAGTCAACTATGCATTTGTTTCTTTTAATAGACAGTACTACATTGCTTTCCAAAAAGGATGCAATAATTTCCATTTTTGTTAGCAAAATTGGAAAATACACTCATCTCTCCATTCCTGGGCAGAAAGTGGGGTTTTCCTTCTTTTTAATGTTCGCCAATCTGAGAGATACACAGGTATAAATTTTATTTACTTTTGCCTGCCTGTGAGAAGTTCAAATCTGTTATTAGGTCTTCTATATTTGTCTAGTTTTAATCTTTGCATATTCTCTTGGATTATCTTATCGTACATTTGTAAGAACTCTTTGTATACTATAGGTATTAGTCTTCTGTGTTCTGCATGCTAATACATTTTCCAAATATATTGTTTTATCTATTCAATTTAAAAAAAAAAAAGCTGTCCTCCTCCCTGCCTCTAGTTTATACCATGTTCTTCTAGAATTTCTTGTGTTTATTATTATGTTTTTGTCAAATTTAATTTTTAATCCATCCAAAATTTGTCTATTTGTCCATGTTAAAATTTGTCTATATGGTGTGAGGTACTGGTACAATTGAGGTACTGGTACAAATGAGGTACTGGTCTATATGGTGTGAGGTACTGATACATTATTTCCTAATGGGTAAACAGTTGGGCTAGGACCATATGGTACAAAACCCATAATTTTCCCAATAAGTTAAAATACCACCTTGGCCATATGTTAAGTTCTTATCCTCACCAGGATTTATTGTCACATTTTTTATTCTTTTCCACTGGTCTGGTCTGATGCCAATGCCATATTGGTGTAAATACAGTGAATTACAGTATGTTCTCAACTAGTAGGGCAAGTTCTCTTTCTCTAGTCCTCTTTTCAAAAATATCTTGCCTTATCTTAAGCATTTATTCCTTTATAAAAAAGTTTAAAACACTTCATCAGATTAAAAAAATTGTTGGGAGTTCTAATTAAAAAGTGAGTTTCATTTTTATATTAACATTTAGAAGATTCACATTTTAATGTTATTAGTTCTTTTCATCCAAAAATGTATTCCAGCCCTTTATTCATGCTATGATCTTCCATACAAATCTAGTTTTCTACATAAGGATAAGTCCAGCACCAGTTCTCCTTGTGACTCTCCCAGGATCTAGGGACTCACTAGAACATAGACATCATAAGCTCAGAAAGGTTTTTCCTTTTCTCCTTCATCCTTTTCCTTTTCTTTTTGATGTTTATTCATTTAATGAGAATTTGTGTCCCTACAATTGCAAAACACTTAAACATGATTAGGTACCATGTATTTGGGGATTTGCTTTAACTGAAGTTAATTTAGTCAAAGCAAATTTTACATAAAGGCAGATAAAAGCTTTTGTAAAATCCACTTTTCTTCCACTCTGGCAAAGTTTTCACATAGAAATATTTCTCTACATTTTTATCAGGTATAATGTCAGGAAATAGTCAAAATTTGCAATATTTGCTGTTCTTAAAAATATAATTTGAGGGGCACCTGGGTGGTGGAGTTAGTTAAGTGTCCAACTCTTGGTTTCAGCATAGGTCATGATCTCAGGGTCATGAGATGAAGCCACATGTCCAGCTCCCAGCTTAATTCCAAGTCTGCTTAAGATTCTCTCCCTCTCCCTCTGCCCTTCTCCACCCCCATGCTCATGCTCCCTCTCTCTCTAAGGTAAATAAATAAATCTTTAAAAAGACACATATATAAGTTGAACTCAAGAGTGCAAGGGAAATGACAATAATTACCATTTGCTTTTGTAATTCCAATAAATAGGAAACATCAGTCAAATCAGTGGAATCAGATACACTGATACTAAATTATAGTTGTTGCTTTCTTTTTCTCTTTTTTATGTTGACTGTAAACAACTTTCAGAGGGTTGTATTCCTTGCCATACTGAAGTATATAAGATGTGAGAGATGGTTGGTTTGGGTTGTGAGGAGACAACTGGCAAAGGAAGAAAGGCTTTAGGATAATAACACATAAATGCATGCACACACACACACACAAAATCAGGTGTATTTTTTCCAGACAAATATTTCATCAGATTTAAAGTCAAACAGTAAGCTTTCTTTAACTGTACCACCATTGAAAACAAAATTTTTAATTGCCAATATATTTTAACAAGACTACTTTTATCCTAGAAGCCAAATAGACAAAATTTGAGATTTTTACTATCAACTTTGCAAGATTTATCATTCACCTGAGTAAATAGAAGAATATCTGCAAGCTCAAAGCTTCCATCTTAAATATTTGACACTAAATTCAAAGATCAACATAATTATATTTCCCTTTTTATTTGTAATTATACTGCTGCTGCTCTAGAGGACTTCTTTCTTCCTCTCGTGATAGGATAGGTCTGTTAGACACCACAAGAAGCAATATTCTTTTACCTTTAAAAATTATGCCTTCTTTCTTTCATATCTCCTTTGCCCAACTAAGTTCTAGACTAAGCAATTTCCCAGTTTTGCAAAGTTAAGAGATAATTTTTTTAAGTATCTCTATAACTGAAAGCAAGTGGAATACAACAAAGAAATGTTTACAGCAATTCAGATTTCATTTTAAAAGATTATTATTCCTATAAATACACAGCTTTGCATAGGTCCCCTAAATTTTAAGTGAAAGGATCAATTTTATGAAATAGGACTATCTCAAATTATGACTACTATATGGTTTCAATACTGCTTTGTTGCTCTCTGAATTTCTTACTTCATTAAATAAAAGGCATATTCTTTCCAGAAACTGAAGAAAAAGGAAAATGATTTTGTGACATCATGGTAAAATCAAACCATGTGACTTGGTAGTCTTCCACTTATACTGTATGCATTTAAGTCTCACAGACTAACTTTCCAATCATGGTAGGTTATAAATAAAGATGAATGTCATGTTGGCTCCATTTGCTATAACCAAAACATATTATAATTAAAATGGCATGATGAATAACTCATACACAGTTAAGACTGAAATGTCAGTGTGATAGCAGGTTGGCATGAAATGGGTAGATATTACAGCATGAATAGGATTTTAGTTGCTCAGGTCAACAATACACAATTGATTTTGTATCAATTGGTGTTTATGTTTTTCTTCCTGTTTCTTACCCACATTATCTTCCAGGACCCCCGCCACTGTCAGTCATTTATACAAAGCCTAAAACTTCATTCATAGTAAAATAAAAACATCTGGTGTTATATCTAGTACTTTCATTTGGAATGTCCTTAACATTACCATGAAAATCTTTGTCCCTTATTAAAACAAACCATGGAGGAAAAAGAAGAGGTGTTAACTTGTGACCTGAGTCATGGATTTCTTCCAGAAGGAATAGGAAGAACATGACTTCTAGAGCCACAGTTTTCTCATTTTGCTCCCACTTCTATGCCATACTGTCCCCTTATTGCATATATTTCATAAATATTTCTAATCAGTTTGCCTGAATCTTAATAAAACATTGATTCTGAAAACACAGTTTTACATATTTCAAAAAACTTGGGCCCAGATTGGAACGATTAAAATGACAGTCATTCAAATTCAAGGTCAATAGAAATCTTCTTATCTGACATGTCAACATTTGTGGCTGGTCAATTAATCAAAACCAGTTGGTGTAAAGAGTGAATCATAAGAGATTCCTAGACTCAAGAAATGAACTAAGGGTGGCTGGGGGGGGTGGTGGGGTAGGGATAGGGTGGCTGGGTTGGGGACAATGGGGAGGGTATGTGCTATTAAGTGCTGTGAAATGTGTAAGCCCGAAGATTCACAGACATGTACCCTGGGGCAAATAATACATTATATGTTAATAAAAATTTAAAAAAAAAAGAAAGAAAGAAAAACCATCTACAAAAAAAAAAAAAAAAAGAGTGAATCATCAAAAAGTATTATGTACATACTATAAACCTTTTACCTGAATTTAAAATATACAGAAATATGTTCATTTTCCAGCTTATCCATGTAGAGCCCAAGCTTCTGTAACTCTAAATCCACGACCTGGCACTCCAATGACTGGAGTTTTGCATGATGTCCTGCATGAATCACACTCTTAATGCAGTCTAGAATTTCCAATTTTCATTTTTTGATATGAAGTGAAATCTCTGAAATGTGGTCTTTCAGAATAATCTGAATACAAAATCATTTTATATTATTTTCTAATGTTTTTACTGTTGTCTTTCCAATACTTAACCTGACAAGATTTTTTTTTTAAGATTTTATTTATTTGTTTGACATAGAGAGAGATCACAAGTAGGCAGAAAGGCAGGCAGAGAGAGAGGGGGAAGCCGGCTCCCCGCTGAGCAGAGAGCCTGATGCTGGGCTCAAGCCCAGGCCCCTGAGATCACGCCCTGAGCCAAAGGCAGAGGCTTTAACCCACTGAGCCACCCAGGTGCCCCAACCTGACAAGATTTTTAACTGACCTTTGAAACTGAGTCTTTCCAAAGTATTCAGTTTAGTTATCATGGGGACATAAGTTTCTTTTCACTCCTGTTAGCTTATAGAATAATTAATTAAAATTATGTTCTTGTGATTACCCCAAAAATGACATAAATAAAGTATGGGGACAAACTCCCTGAACTAATGTAAGTATTCGACTGTCCAAAAAGAAGCAGAACATGACAGAACAATCTTTAGTTATCCATATTCAGCTTGCTCTGGGCATGGTTATATTTTGCAGAGGGAATGTCGAGTACCAGTTTAACTGGCAAGTTAGATAAATGGAAGATAAACTGAGGTGCAGAGCCTCTATTCGGGTACAAAGTGATGTCATAGACCTACATAACTCCAATAAAGCTTGAGCCAGACATAGAAAAATCCAGTTATCCCAGAGAGTTCTCTCAGGAGACTTTCTCTGCAGAAGAAATCAAAAACAGAGGATGCACTATGACCATCTCCAGTATGTTCATAATACTAAGATAATAAGTATTAGAGAAAATGAAAATGACTCCAAAAAACAGGGTAGACTGAAGAGCACAAACAACTGAAACAAATCAGGCAGTAACAAATCAGGCAGTAACAGAAGAGTCCTGCTTTGCTGAAACTGGTTTTTAACTGTCAATTTTGTAGCCATGAAACTGATTCTGTTACCATTTTCTGTGATACTAAGGATTGCAGGTGTCACTATTATAATGCAAACTCCTCATCTCACATGGGTAATGTCTTGTGGTATTTAGAGGGAAAAAAACTTTCTAATATGAGGACTACATTTTATTAGAAAATAAAAGTCTACAAAATACTTGATGAAATGAGAATGAATTGTTTTAACAGCAGTGGCATATTAGAGTGATCAAAATTCATGTAGCATATATAGATGATGATTCATCTTTAGTAGACCCTTAATTACTACATTCATCTTAATGATATGAACCTGTTCCAGAAATACTTAAAACAGGTGCAAAATAAAAGATAGGATAAAATGTCATTCCATGTGAAAATAAACTGCAGTTACAATTATTATAAGTAGCACCATGCAACTTAAAGGATGTCAATAGCATAATCTGAATTTTAAAATTCAGAAGAATAAATCAATTAGATACACTTCATTATGAAAATATGTTCTCAGTTCTAATTGTAAGGAGGGGAGAATGAGATACATAGCTACATTTTGAATGAAGAAAAGACAGACTTTTTTATTTCATCAATAATAAATTCCTTTATTTTTTTAGAATTTTTTATCTTACACACCATGACTAAGTGGAATTTATCCCAGGTCTGCAAGGCATGTGAACATTCAAAAATCAATTAATGAACCTATCATATCAACAAGAATAAAAATAATATGACCACGTTAATAGATGCACAAAATCATTTGACAAAATCCAACACCCATTCATGGTTAACACACACACACACACACACACACCCCTCAGCAAACTAAAAATACAGTGGGACCTACAGTGGAACTTTTTTAACTTGATAAAGAACATCTACAGAAAACTTTCAGCTAACATCATAATTATGAGAAACCAGAAGTTTCCCCTCTAAAATCAGAAACAAGCCAAGGTTGGCCCCTCTCACTACTCCTGCTCAACATTGTACTGGAAGTCCTAGCTAATGTAATAAGACAAGAAAAGTAAGTAAAATGTATACAGATTGGGAAAGAAAGAAAGAAAGAAAGAAAGAAAGAAAGAAAGAAAGAAAGAAAGAAAGAAAGAAGGAAGGAAGGAAGGAAGGAAGGAAGGAAGGAAGGAAGGAAGGAAGGAAGGAAGGAAGGAAGGAAGGAAGAAAGAAAGAAAGAAAGAAAGAAAGAAAGAAAGAAAGAAAGAAAGAAAGAAAGAAGAAAGGAAGAAAGAAAGGAAGAGAGTAAGAAGAAAGGAAGAGAGAGAGAAAGAAGGGAAGGGAAGGGAAGGGAAAAGAGAAAGAATACTATCTTTTTTCACAGATGACCTGATTGTTTATGTAGAAAATCCCAAAGAATCAAAAAAAGTCACTCCTGGATTTAATAAACAATTATATAAAAATTACAGGACATAAGGTTAATGTATAAGAGATGCATTAACATCAAACCAAGACTTTCTCATTGATATAACTGAAATTAAAAGAAACCTGAAAAAGGTCTTCAACACAAGCTTGACGTTACTTAGCACCCTGTGTGCGTACATTCCTTCCCAAACCAGGTATCATTGAACCAAAAAACCAACTAAACAATCCTCCTTTTGTACCAACCTTTCATTGAAAATTCACAGCACATGTATTTTAGACAATTTAAATATTTCCTCATTGATTCTTAGCTCCAGTTGAGACCTTATGCCTTCCTAGCTCCATTCTTGGTACTTCCCATGGCTTGGGAAAAGAGGCTGCTTTCAGCTTGGATGTGAAAGAGCTAAGGAAGAACGGTTTAGGATGGGAGATATGGTTGAAGGTTGAGATGACAGAGATAAGTTTTCATGAGAGATGAAGCTATGGTCTTTGATTTTGCTTTCTACCTTAGTGAAAAATTTGCCATTTCTACATGATTTCAGATTGAATAAAGCCATGTTGTGGATTTTTAAAAAAGAATTTTATATCAATGTTGCTTTTAATTCAGACTTTTAAATATATGATAGATAATTCACATGATCAAAAAGTTACAAAGTTTAAAAAGATATACAGTGAAGACTCCTTCCAAAATTATCTCCAACCCCCAGGTCCCTATTGTTTCCTTCCCAGTAACAACTGTTTTATATAATGAATATATATATATATGCATATTCTCAATTTACACAAATGATAACATATTATAATTTCCTGTACGTTATTTTTTCATTTGACACTATATCTTTAAAAACTTTCTAAGTCAGTATATAGAGCACTTTCTGGTTTGTTTTTAACAAATGAAAACTATTCCATTGTATTAATGTACTACAAATTATTTAATCAATATACCCTATAGATTTGTACATCTTTCATTTCACAGGTGTAAGAATTTATCTATGAGACATAAAGTTACTAGTTCAAAAATGAAATGTACATTTGTAATTTTGACAAATGTCAAATTGCCCTTCATGTGAAGTTACCTTTATTTACATCCCTATTAGCGATGAATAGGAGTGCTTGTTTCCTGTTACCAATAGATTACATTATAAAGCTCAAAACTTTGCCAGTATGACAAAAGAAATGATACCAGTGTAGTTTTTGTATACATGTCTCTAATATTCAGAGGTTACTACTTTTTTATATTTTTTAATTATTTGTATTTTGCTAATTGTATAAAGCTATCTTTATATTTTTTACATTCTTGTATTTTGGATTATCAGTCTTTTGTTCAGCTCTAGGACCTTTCTGTATAACAGTGAGATTAACCCTTTGTGATATGGATTGCAGAATTTTTCCAAGTTTGCAATTTGTCTTTTGATTTACCATCTGGTGTTTTGTCCTGAAGATTTTTTTCTTTTTATATTTCCAAATTTACTCATCTTTTTATTGCAGATTCTGGATTTTGATTCCTACTTAAAAAAGCCTTCTCATTGAAAAATGAATTTTTATCTGGAATTTAAAGGCTCCTTTTTATATGTATTTATATATTTAATTCTTGATGCACTTGGAATTTATCATAGAATATAATGTACAAATGGACTCAATTTTATTTTTTCCAGAAAGCAATTTTTTCTAGGACCATTTGTTAAGTAATCTACTTTGACACTCCTGTTTTGAGATAGCCCTTTGTAATACACTATATTTGAGTATTATTTATTTCTAGCTGTTTACTTAGTGATATGCACATTCTTTGTTGAATTATTGAGACATAAAGTGTTTTACTACCAGGAAATCGAGCCTCTACTAGCATTGCTCCTTTTGTCAGAGTTTTTCTCAATATTCCTGTTTGTATATTTTTTTCTACATAAACATAATCAGTTTTTCTAGTTTAAAAACACTTGGTATTCTTTTTTTTTCCCAAAAAAATGTTTATTTTATTTTTTCAGTGTTACAAGATTTATTGTTCATGCACCACACCCAGTGCTCCATGCAATATGTGCCCTCCTCAATACCCACCACCAGGCTCGCCCAGCCCCCTACCCCCACCCCTCCTAAACCCTCAGTTTGTTGCTCAGAGTCCACAGTCTCTCATGGTTCATCTCCCCCTATGGTTTCCCCCCATCCACCTTTCCTTTCCTTCTCACAATGCCCTCCATGTTTTTCTTTATGCTCAGCACGTAAGTGAGACCATAAGGTAATTGGCTCTCTCTGCTTGACTCATTTCACTCTGCATAATCTCTTCCAGTCCCATCCATGTTGATACAAAAGTTGGATATTCGTCCTTTCTAATGGAGGCATAATATTCCATTGTATATATGTACCATATCTTCTTTATCCATTCATCTGTTGAAGTGCATGTTGGTTCTTTCCACAGTTTGGCAATTGTGGCCATTGCTGCTATGAACATTGGGGTACATGTGGCCCTTCTTTGTAATTCATCATCTTTAGCCATCAGGGAGATTCAAATCAAAAGCACACTGAGATACCACCTTACACCAGTTAGAATGGCCAAAGTCAACAGGACAGTAAACAACAAATGTTGGAGAGGTTGCGGAGAAAGGGGCACCCTCTTACACTGTTGGTGGGATTGCAAGCTGGTACAGCCACTTTGGAAAACAGTGTGGAGATTCCTCAAGAAGTTGAAAATAGAGCTACCCTTTGACCCCACCATCGCACTACTGGGTATTTACCCCAAACACTTGGTATTCTTATTGGATCACTTTAAATTTATATCATGAAGAATTGAAGAAATTTACATTGGATTACTTTATAATTTATGAAGAATGGATAACTTTATGATTTTTTAATTTTCCTGTCAAAATCTTGGTATGTCTTGCCATTATTTCAGTTCTTCTTTTATATCCTTCAGAAGTATTCTAAAGTTTTCTAAATATAGGTTTTCTATTTCTTGATGTGTTTATTCTTAGGTATTAAAATAATACCTGGAATCATTTGTTCTATTATTTCATAGTTGTTTCTTCTATAATAAAAATTGTTGCTTTCTCTATATTAATTCTATGTCCCACTACTTTAATGAATGTTCTTTTATGTGATAGATTTTCAACTGATAGTATTTTTTATACAGTCATATTATCTTCAATGTTTTTATGTATTCACTAGTAGTTACCTGAAGGAGAGTAGATAGAAAAATATTCTCTGAATTCTTTCATGTTCAGAACAGTTCATTCTAGCCTTTAATCTTAAAGAACAATTTGGCTGGTTAGAAAATTGTTGAGTCACACATTATTTGAGGATCTCATAAGGTTTGTTCCACTATCTTCCAAAGTAAACTTTACTTGAGAAATCCGAGGTCAACTTGATTTTTCATGTATATATATATATATATATATATATATATATATATATATATGTAACTTAACCATTTTGACTAGATGTCCACTGGATTCATTCTTTATCCAAAAGTCCCATACGTTCATAAAGTGATATTTCAGTATTGACCATTTGGGGTAAATTTCCTCTGGGACATTGTGTTTCCTTTCATTGTATAGATGCAAATCTTTTATTTCACCAAGATTTTCTTGACGTATATCTTTATCCTTCAGGGACTCTAATTATGCAATGTTTCTTTTTTTTTTTTTTTTTTTTTGGCCTCACTTCAATATTTACCATCTTTTCTAATCCTTTAGATCACTTTTGTTATTTCTAACTTTTATGTCCTAAACCATATGTCTATTTTCCCTTGTTCTTGTTCTTTATATTTCTGTGATGGCTTTGTTTTTTTATTTCTACTTTTTCCTAAGTTCTTCCAGCCACAACTTCAAAACTTATTTTAACTTGCTATCTTCCTTACTTTTTTGTTTCTGCTTTTTGGTTTTCCTTTAAAGAAGTGGTTGCCTTACTAAGCTTTTGTTTTCAAATTCATGGCAGAATGTTTTTTCTCACTTTTCATCTGATCTGCATTAATGTTTTCTACAGAGTTTTGTGTATCAGTAAGTTTTAGTGACCTTTTCTTCCTTTAGTCATTTAAATTGATGTGGTGCCAATTCATTTTCTTTCCAACTTAAGATATGATTGATATAAAACATTGTATAAATTTAAGGTGTACAGTGTGATGATTTGATATGCATATGTCTTGTGAAATGTTTACCACAATAAGGTTAGTTAATACATCTTTCACCTCACATAATTGCCATTTTATTGCTATTGTTGTTTTTGTTATAGTGAGACATTTAAGAGCTAGTCTCTAGGAACTTTATTTTTTTTTAAAGATTTTATTCATTTATTTGACAGAGAGAGAGAGAGATCACAAGTAGGCAGAGGAGCAGGCAGAGAGAGAGGAAGAAGCAGGCTCCCCGCTGAGCGGAGAGCCCGATGCGGGGCTCCATCCCAGGACCCTGAGATCATGACCCGAGCCAAAAGTAGAGGCTTTAATCCACTGAGCCATCCAGGCACCCCCTCTCTAGCAAGTTTAAAGTATACAATACAGTATTGTATGTGTAATTATATAGTTATATATATATATATATATACATATATATATGACTGCATAACTATAGTCTTATAGTTAGCTATTGTTAACTATAGTCTCACCATACTGTGTGTTAGATCCCCCCAAATATTCATCTTATAACTAGAAGTTTGTATTCTTTGACCAAAATCTCATCATTTTCTAACCCCTGGCCCCTGGCAACCACCACTCTCCTCTTTGTTTCTATGAGTATAGTTTTTTTAGATTCCATATATAAGTAAGATCATGCCATATTTGCCATACTCTGACTTATTTCACTTAGCTTTGTACCTTTTAGGCCCATTCATGTTGTTTCAAATGGCCAAATCTTATTTTTTTGTGGCTGAGAAATATTTCATTATATATATATGCCACATCTTCTTTGTCCACTCATCTATCAATGGAAACTTAAGTTGCTTCCATGTCTTGGCTTTTGTAAGCAATGCTGCTATAAACATCGAGTGCATACATTCTTTTGAATTAATTTTTGTTTTCTCTGGGTAAATACTCAGTACTGGGGCTACTGGGTCATGAGATATATAATATCAATTTTTTGAGGAACCTCCATACTATTTTCCACAGTGGCTGCACCAGTTTGAATTCCCACCAACAGTGCACAAGGGTTCCTTTTTCTCCACATCTTCACCAACATTTTTTTTTTCTTATCTTCTTTATTCTAGATATTCTGACAGGCATAAGGTGATATCTCATTGTGATTTTTATTTGCTTTACCCTGACAATTAGTGATTTTAAGCATCTCGTCATCTGTCTGTTAGCCATCTGTGATGTCTTCTTTGGAGCAATGTCTATTCTGGTCCTCTGCCCAGTTTTAATCAGATTATTTATTTTTTTGGTTTGATTAGCATAGGTTCTTCATATATTTTAAATATTAACCCCTTATCAGATATATCATTTGAAAACATCTTCTCCCATTCAGTAGGTTGCCTTTTCATTTTGTTGATGGCTTCCTTTGCTGTGAAAAAGCTTTTTATTTTGGTGTAGTCCTAATAGTTTGTTTTTGCTTTTGTTTTCCTTGGCTGAAGAGACATATGATCTCTCTGATATGAAGAATTTGA
>CM053604.1:18852522-18896979 GCA_028646535.1 Procyon lotor
GAAGAGATTATGCGAAGCGAAAGAAGTCAAGCAGAGAGAGCCAATTATCTTATGGTCTCACGTGCTGAGCATAAAGAAAAACATGGAGGACATTGTGAGAAGGAAGGGAAAGGTGAATGGGGGAAAACCAGAGGGGGAGATGAACCATGAGAGACTGTGGACTCTGAGCAACAAACTGAGGGTTTAGGAGGGGTGGGGGTGGGGGGGTGGGCGAGCTTGGTGGTGGGTATTGAGGAGGGTACATATTGCATGGAGCACTGGGTGTGGTTCATGAACAATAAATCTTGTAACACTGAAAAAATAAACTTTTTGGGGAAAATAATAAAAGAAAAATAAAATAAAATAAAATAAAAGAGCTTTTACTTGAACTAAACCCCTATCACTGTAATATTAGCTTTGCAAAAGAAATATTTGAAGGGTTTTCTACAAGAAGATATTAGGATGAAAGTTGGAGAACTCCCCAAAGTGGCATATCTAATGATAACTGTTGGGAAATTCTGAAATTTTCCTTATCATTTCTTCTTTCAGCTTCCGATCTGCCAAACTCTACCCTTCCCAATTCTCTATCCACACTCCTTCAAGTTCAACATTGAATCTGGAGCCAACAAAATATGTAACCAAATATTTTATGACTTGATACCAACTTACTCTTGCCACTGTTATAAATATATGACTATATTGCTAAATTATACAAATACAGTCTCTCTCTCTCTCTCTCTTTTGGTGGTTAGGGTCAAGTTTAGGGACTTTGAGCTAAAACAAAAATGTTAGGCACCTGTATGGCTCAGTCGTTTAAGCATCTGCCTTTGGCTTGGGTCATGGTCTCAGGGTCCTGGAATGGAGTCCCATGTTGGGCTCCCTGCTCAGCCAGGAGTCTGTTTGTCTCTCTCCCTCTGCCCCTCCCCTAGGCCTACATGCTCTCTCTCATGCATGCTCTCTATCTCTCCCTCTCAAGTAAATTAAAATCTTTAAAAAAAGGAAAAACAATAAAGCAATGTTTCTTTACATCTTAGGATTTGCCTCATTTGGTCTATGGTATTATTGCCAAACTGCAGTCAGGTAACAGAAGCCATAATATCTATTACCAGATTTATCTGATTCATGTTATCTATCTATTTGCTTGACTCTTTAAAGACGATGTTTTAGTCAACAAAACAAACAGGCAACCCACAGAATGGGAGAGGATATTCACAAATGACACTACAGACAAAGATCTGCTATCTAAGATCTATAAAGAACTCCTCAAACTCAACACTCACAAAACCAATAATCCCATCAAAAAATGGGCAGAAGACATGAACAGACACTTCTCCAAAGAAGACATACAAATGGCTAATACCACCTTACACCAGTTAGAATGGCCATGGAGGTACATGAAAAAATGTTCATCATCTTTAGCCATCAGGGAGATTCAAATCAAAACCACACTGAGATACCACCTTACACGAGTTAGAATAGCCAAAATCAACAGGACAGTAAACAAGAAATTTTGGAGAGGGTATGGGGAAAGGGGAATCCTCTTACACTGTTGGTGAGATTGAAAGCTGGTACAGCCAGTTTGGAAAACAGTGTGGAGATTCCTCAAGAAATTAAAAATAGAGCTACCCTATAACTCTGTCATTGCACTCCTGAGTATTTACCCCAAAGAAGCAGATGCAGTACAAAGAAGGGCCACATGTACCCCAATGTTCATAGCAGCAATGGCCACAATCACCAAACTGTGGAAAGAACCAAAATGCCTTTCAACAGATGAATGGATAAAGAAGATATGGTACATATACACAATGGAATATTATGCCTCCATTAGAAAGGACAAATATCCAACTTTTGTATCAACATGGACAGGACTGGAAGAGATTATGCGGAGTGAAATAAGTCAAGCGGATAGAGCCAATTATCTTATGGTCTCACTTACCTGTGGAGCATAAGGAAAAACAAGGAGGGCATTGTGAGAAGGAAGGGCGGGGTGAATGGGGGGAAATCGGAGGGGGCAATGAACCATGAGAGACTGTGGATTCTGAGCAACAAACTGAGGGTTTTGGAGGGGAGCCAGTGGGGGGTTGGGCAAGACTGGTGGAGGGTACTGAGTGGGGCACGTATTGCATGGAGCACTGGGTGTGGTGCATGAACAATTAATCTTGTAACACTGAAAAAATAAAATAAACATATTTGGGGAAAATAACAACAACAACAAGAAGAAGAAAAGTCAGAGAAACTGTCACAGCTAAGAAAAGCATAAGGAGAAAAATACTGAAAACTAAATGTGATGTGATATACTGAATGGAATGCTGCAGCAGAAAAAGGGCTTTAGGCAAAAACTAAATAAATCTGAATAAAGAATAGACTTAATATTAATGTACCAATAGTAGTTTATTAATTATAACAAGTATATGATACTAATTTAAGATATTAATAAGAGAGGAAACTGTGTAAGGGTTATATAAGAACCCTCTGTATTATCTTAATAATTTTTTACAAATAAAAACTTTTTTTCCCAAAAAAGACTGTTTTAATTTTTGAATACCAATTTGCACTTCTCTCTGAAATATATATTTTTGTTGTTGTTGTTGTTTATCAGTGGACTTCATAATATTAATACTTTCTTATACACACAGGTTGCTGCTTTTTTTGACCTAGACTCCTTGCTCATCATGTGGATGTGAATTTAAAATGCTTTTCCATCTTTTCATTTCCTTTTAAGTCTCAAATATTCAGGCTATGTCTTAAAAAGCCACAGTAAATATATTTTCCTAGCCTCGAATCAGAACCCACTCTGACAGTTGGTGTGAATGATTGTTAGACTGCCCTAGAAAAACTAACATAAGTCAAATGTCAGTGGGTCAATTCTTTTTCCTACTCAGGACCCAAGATGGACAAAGGAGTTCAGTACAAGCCCTCTTCTTCTACAGGAAAATAATTTTAGTTATGAAATTTGAAGAATTTATTAAATATAAATTTTATATTTATATAAAATATAAAAATTATTTAATATATAAATTTAATATATAAATTAAAGTTTATATAAAATATAAAAATTAAATAACAAAATTTAAATTTTGTTATTTAATTTTTATAAATAAAATTTTTATAAATAAAAATTAAATAACAAAAAAAACCCTACAAAGATTATTCTT
This sequence comes from Procyon lotor, assembly GCA_028646535.1. Lineage (NCBI taxonomy): Eukaryota > Metazoa > Chordata > Mammalia > Carnivora > Procyonidae > Procyon > Procyon lotor. Next base: position 18,855,657 of record CM053604.1, read on the forward strand.
CTCCTGGCAATAAGATATTTAAAAAATTCTACAAATAAGTATATATAAGTATTAGATAAGGTATTGGCATCGATGATGTTATTATGGAAAAGTTTTAGATCATATAATTGACTAGCAATATACTATAATTCTATTCAAGATCCATTATTGTGCGGGATTAAAGTATGAAAGCATTCCATACTTGCTTCTAAGAAATACACTTAACCAACATCCTTTTTTAAAAATATAATAACAAAATACAGTCAGTTTATCAAATTCTATTCCACTGCTCAATAATAGCATGTTAAAGAGGATTTTCCTCATCTGTTAGGAACTGCATTGCCAGTTTTTTGTTTGTTTGTTTGTTTTTTAATGGGGATAAGTGTTTTTGTTTCTTTGTTTTAAGCAGAAGCAAAAGTTTTTAGAACACCAGGAAAGCTATATTGCTATGACCTCAGAGTAACGCATGGTGGCTAATGTACAGAAGGATAAGAGGAACCAAATAATAAAATTCAATGCCTTAGTGGTCCAGTATGTGTTATAGACACATAGGATAAATCAGGATAGACAATAGCAACTCCAGACAGAGCTGATCTCCTGGGTGTCTCTTTATGGTTTTCCTCAGCTTGGGTTTCATGATTCTTATAATCTGAGAATCACGGACATGTACCCTGGGGCAAATAATACATTATATGTTAATAAAAAATAAATACATTTTTTAAAAATTTTAAAAAAGAAGAAATCTCAGAATAAAACACTTAATAATAAATCAACTATTTTAAATAGTAAATGCTATTTCCTTCACTAAAGTTTTTTAATAGCTTAGGAGGAAAAACAAAGACAAATTTTAAAAAATGGGTTAGGAAGAACTTGGTGAATTCTGAAATATCTTCAAGAATGCTAATACCAGGTCAAAAAATACTTATTATAAATAGAACTGTGCCTTCCCTGCCAAATTCATATGTTGAAGCCAAATCCCCAATATCTTAGAATATTTGTCAATATTCTAAGTTTAGACAAATATTCCATAGTTTAGACAAATATTCCATAGACAAACGTCTTTGTCTATGGCCATACCCTGAACACATCTGATCTCACCTAATATCTGAAGCTAAGCAGGTTGGGCCTGGTTGGTACTTGGATAGGAGGATAGGTCTTTATGTATAGATTTGGGTATAAAATCTTTAAAAAGTTAATTAAGGTCAAATGAGATCATAATGGCGAGGACCTTAATCTGATAGGACCTATGTCTATATAAGAATACTTACAGTAGGGGCGCCTGGGTGGCTCAGTCGTTGGGCTTCTGCCTTCAGCTTGGGTCATGATCCCAGTGTCCTGGGATGGAGCCTTGCATCAGGCTCCCTGCTTGTCAGGAAGCCTACTTTCTCCCTCTGCGACTCCCCCTGCTTGTGTTCCTCTCTTGCTATGTCTCTCTCTGTCAAATAAATAAATAGAATCTTTAAAAGAAAAAAAAAAAGAATACTTACAGTACTTGATTCACAATTGCCAAAAATTAGAAGCAAATAGAATATCCTTCAAAAAGTGAATGCTTAAACATGTGGTGTTGCTTTCATATAATGAAATATTACTCTGCTACCAAAAAGAATGAGCTATAAGGTCATACAAAAGCATGAATGAATCTTTGATGCATATGAAAGATGTTATTCTAAAAAGTTACGAAGTATATGATTCTATGTATAGGACATTCTAGTAAGGAAAAGAACTAGAGACAGTAAAAAAAAAATATCTTCAGATTTTAAAGCATACAGAGTGAAATAACATAAGCAAATTGATGGGGGGAATAGAGGAGATTGAGAAATCATCCCTGGATGGAATGCTGCTATGGAATGCATAGCTAACACTATGACAAATGAATGAAACCATCTCACTGAGAGAAGTGGAAGAAAAAGTACTCACCTAGGAAATTTGGAAAGGAGAGGAACATTTAAAACTAAGAGCAAAGGGATTTGTGCCTAACATCTATAATTGTTGATAGTTGTTTCCCATGTGGATATAAGTTAAAAATTCTGAAACCATATTAGGATATTATGAGAACTGAACAATTAGATAAGTGGATAGGAAAGGACCAGAAGCCAGGCTTTTGCATTGAAACTGGAAGAGATAAGCCAAGGGAGAAAGCAACAATGAACCAAGTGATAACAGAGTTTAATAGAGGTGGCAATATTAGTATAAAATTATGTAGCTAAATATACATACTCAGTATGCATAAAATAGACATATATTACATGTACAAATATTTATAGACATGTGTATATAAATAGGTTAGTATATAAACATGTATTTCTTTGCTCTATCAGCTCAGTGAGACCAGTAGCAATGACATCCCAAGAGCAATGAACTTCTCCAGTGTCCAGATCTTGCTTTTGATTCTACTTACCAATGAAAGAAACCTGGAATACTTAGAGGAAGTACTAAACCTTGTGTTGAGACAAAGGATGTTTAAGATAAGGCTGGAACCTCTTGTATTCAGAAAATTTTTAAATTCCTAAAAAAATTAATAGAAAATCCCACAATGATGTATATATAGCAAAGAGACACAAAAGACAACTGAAGTAATGCCCAATGGCCAAAGCTGGAACAGTTTGAACAGACAAATAAAGCAAATCATGTTGGATTATAACAAAGCATAAACATCCATAGATCCATAGTAATATAAATAATTGAATAAATAGACAAACAAATATAACAGAAAAGATAAATCACCTGTGTGGAAGAAATATAAATATTGTATGTAGATACTGTGTGTGAGCTGTGCACAGGGACTTCCAAAACTATAGGTTGAAAAGGTGAAAAATAGTAACTACAATACAGAAATTTGACAAATATTACTCCAATTAGTTGACTAAGATAAGAGAGATAATAAGTCATGTTGATAGTATGTACCTGTAAAATGTGTTGGAAATGGTACTTTACCTCCTTGATCTTCCCTCAAAAACCCCTGAGTATGAACTAATGCTAAGGAAAAACATCAAGCAAGCCCTAATTTCACAAAAACCAAACAAACAACCCCCCCCCAAACCTGTTCAGTACTCCTCAGAACTGTCAAGATAAAAACAAGGAAAGTCTGAGGAATGGTCCCAGGATTAGGAGTCCTTAGGAATAGGCTAGGTAGACAAGGCAACTAAATGTAATGTGGAGATTATGCTGAGTGAAATAAGTCAAGCAGAGAAAGTCAATTATATGTTTTCACGTACTTGTGGAACATAAGGAATAACATGGAGGACATTAGGAAAAGGAAAGGAAAAGTGAATTGGGGGAAATTAGAGGGGGTGACAAAGCATGAGAGACTGTGGACTCTAAGAAACAAACTGAGGGTTTCAGAGGGCTAGGGTGTTGGGGGATGGGTGAGCCCAGTGGTGGGTATTAATGCATATATTGCATGGAACACTGGGTGTGGTGCATAAACAATGAATCTTGGAACACTGAAAAAACTAAACTAAACTAAACTAAAATAATAAAAATAAAAATAAATGAATATGATTCCTTTGATGGGATTCTAAAACAAATGCATTAAGTGAGAACTCAGATATCTGATATAAATATAAACGAGTTAATAATAAAGTATCAGTATTGGTCTACTTACTTTGGCAAATATGCTAATGTAAGATGTGAGTTATAGGCTAACTGCTTGTGAAGTATATGGTAACTCTGGATTATCTTTGCAATTATTCTGCAAATCTAAAATTATTCTAAAATAAAATGTTCATTAATCCTTAAAATAGACCACAATTACAGTATCTTCAAAAATATGAAATATTTTGGGATCATTCAGACAAAGGATATGAGAGATATATAAATGAAAATCCACAGTCCATTTCAGAGAAGACCAGATATTGTGGAGATATTAATTCTTTACAAATTGACCTATAGACCCAACAAACTTCCAATCAATAGATTTTTTTGGGTAGAAATTTGTGAACTAATTGTAAAATGTATATGGAAATGGCCAAGGACCTAGAATAGCTTAAACAACTTTGGAAAATGAGAACACAGTTTGAGGACTACTTAGACCACCTTATTTAGACACTCATTGCAAAGCAACAGGAATCAGTTCAGTGTAGTGCTGACTTCAAGATAAACAAATATATCAGTGAAACAGAATAAGGACTTGAAAAATAGAACTACAGTTAGAGAAGAATATCATTTCTAAATAAATGCTATATATTCCTTCCTATGCCAAGGGTCTAAAGGCAGTCTTTTGTTCAAATAAGGCAATTGATTGATTTAAGTTAAATGCTACATTTTTTCAGTTAACATAAGTATATGAACCCATAAGCTCAGTAATCCACCATCTTATTTAATCCTATAATTGACTCTTAAGAGAAGTAAGGTCATAGGGCACTTAGGTGGCTCAGTCAATTTGAGCCTCCTCTTTGGGTTTGGCTCATCATCTAAGTGTCCTGAGATTGATCTTGAGTTGGGCTCTGTGCTCAGCAGGGAGTCTCTTCTCTCTCTCTTCCTCTCCCTCTGTGCCTCCCCCTACTCACACTCTCTGTCTCCAAAATAAATAAATAAATCTTTAAATTTTTAAAAAAAGATTGTGCTTTTATGAATTAAAAAGGCGTTCATATCTTGCATAATAGCAACCATACTGTACATGGTATCACTGCCATCAAGTTGGCCAATTCGGAACCAAGGAGACAGCCCATATTATTTCTTTCTCATTCTCTACACTCAGTTTGCCACTGCATCACATCAAGTATGCCTTCTAATATCTCTCACATAGTCTCTACATTGACTGCTATGGTTTTGCCTTCAACGTCCATTCTTAGATCATTGTACTAGCTATTCATCTCATACATTGCTTTCATTTTTACCCATTAATTTTTACCCACTAATTGCATGAGTTTCAGGGTGGTCTTCGTCACTCAAATCTGACATCCCTTCAATAGTTTACCAAACTATTGAAGAGAACTAGTGATTCTAGGGATCGGTGGTGGTACAATTTGCTGAGGTGGGTAAGAACACCTATTAGGAACTTTTATTATATGCCATTATATCAAGGTCAGATGACAGGATACCCTCCACCCAGAGTTTGGTGTCCTTCATCCACAAACTTATTATCATCACAATATGGGAAACATTGTACTTAAATATTATTTTATTTTTTTTTAAATATTATTTTTTTAAACTGTTGTCAACTGCATCATAATCACTGATTTCAGAAAGGGTATTTTGCACTTATAAATATTTTGATTAAATTTTACAATTTTGGGGGGTACCTGGGTGGCTCAGTCTGTGAAACGTCTGCCTTCAGTCCATGTCATGATCCCAGGGTCCTGGGGTGGAGCCCCAGGTCTGGTTGTCAGGGAGCCTGAGCTCTCCCACTGGGCAGGGAGCCTGCTTCTTCCTCTCCTCCCAGCTTGTGCTCCCTCTGCTCTCTGTCGCTATCTCCGTCTCTCTCTCAAATAAAAAAAATAAACAAAATCTTTAACTTTTACAACTTTTATAATTCTATATTTTTTCTCACTTCTCTGCACAATCGGAATTAGCAAAATCTCATATTTGGCATGCTTTGTGTGTTTTTACTCTAACTAATCTTCATTTACATGGTAGAAATTAATATTATATGCCGGTGGAGGAATTGAGGGTATAAACTGTACTGATTTCCTGGGGAATGCTTTTTTGAGAAATCAAGAGTAGATATAAGCTGTAAATCTTTGATTTATATAGTAAAGATGACCATTCATTTACTATTTTAACTCATTTATTCACAATTACTGGTATTACTTAAAGCATGCCAAGACATTTAGGGAAATAAAATAACTAAGTCAGGTACATTTTAGAGAGATGATCAGAGAAAAAACTGGCTAGTTGTCCCCAAAGGAAAGGCTAGCAGACTAAAATAAAATTTCAAAAATAGCACTCATATAGGACTTCCCAGGATATAAGTATGATGAGAAGGCTGTGGTGGTAACAATGTTCCAAACCAGAAAAGACTATCAGCATCAAAGAAAGAATTATTTTTACATTTTTTTTGTTTATTTGTCATTGAGATACAATTAACATCATGTTAAGTTGTGATATCCTGTAAATTTAAAGTGGCTTAAAATATTTATTTGTTGCAATATCATTACCCCCTGGTAGTATTAGCTAACATCTCCATTATGTTTTTTTTTCCCCTGTAGTGAGAATACTTGTATTCTTCAAAGTTGCTAAGAGATTAGATCTTATAGGCAAAGATCCTTAAAGCAGGATCCTCTTCTGGGTGATAAAAAGCTAGAAGGTAATAGAGTGAGGATTAGAGACTAAGTTGAATAATGAGTCTGGGCAGAAAAAGAGTAAGGAGAGGTTTTAATTCATTTGGAAACTCATGGCCATGCTCCCTGCGTAACTCCCAGATCCTGGGTAACAAAAGAAATGACTTCTGGTTTCAACTGACCACTGAAGAAAAAGTTGCCTGATGTGGCTTTTACCAGACAGGGGCCCCAGCAAAGAACCATACATATGAAGATTTCAGAATCATATCTGGTGTGAAATTAGGATAGGCCAAAGGATTTCGTCTCTGCCCTTGAAATTTAATAGAAGATAAGGCTGTGAATAGAACATTGACAATGCAATGTGTTATATTTAATGATAAAGTTATTAAAAACTGCCTCGGCAGTAGAGAAAATAGACTAATGTATTCATTTTCACCAAATTAGTCAATTTGTTCAAAGTTTTATTAATCCTGTGGACCATCTGAAATTCTCATCGTGATAGACCCAAAATGATTGTTCAGATAACTCATTAAACATGCCCCTTCTCTAAGGAAAATCTTCCTTTTTTCTAGACACTGAATCACTATAATTAAGTAGCATTTCTCCATAATGAACTACATTATGTTCTGTTAAGTCACTTTCCACCTTAAAATTGAATTTATGAGAGGAAGTACTCATTTGAAATATAATAATTGTCTCTTTTTGATATTTAATTGGGAATTTATCTTTTTAGTATTTGATAAGTGTGGTTTGCTTAAGAAGATCTGGTATCTTTGAAAAAATGAATAAATCAGAAAGATACAGTCTTCTATTGTCATTTTGCTTATTTGTATTAAATTATAATGACTATGTATTATTTTTACTAGAGTGACATAAAATGCCTACTAATATTCAATATTTAATTTTGGCTGTTTGATTCTTAATTTCATGTTAGATCCCCAGGCTCTCTCTTTCTCCCACCCCCTCTTTTTCTTTTGCTCTTTTTATCCTTTCTCCTCCTTTATTTCCTTGTTTTAAAATAATAATGTCATTTTATTGGTGTCTCTAAGTTGTCCTTTCATTTCCATAAACTGCTCTTGGGTAAAAACAGCTTGCTCATGGGGCCATTCCTAGCAATGGAACATTGTTTTTATTTGGAGTTAAAATGCAAAAAAATTACCTAAATTTAATGCAGAGAACATGGAAAATTATGACTCTTATTCCACTTTTATATTTAGTAACATAAAAACCCTCCATAGATTAAACTGAAGCTTTCCAAAACAAATGAGTAGAATATATTTTTATAAATACAAGGACATTTTTTATATCATTCAAACATTTATTTCTATTTATTTGTTTGTTTACTTATTTATTTATAGATTCAAGCATTTTCAGCACCGAACATATTTCTTTCACCCTAATTTGAGAAGCTGCTAACTGCCTGTCTCTATAAGCCTATTTCTTTAATATTAACACGTTTCTACTGATTTTTGAAATTTCTTGATTAAATTCAAACATGGCTATTATCTTCTACACCATTCACAAGCCACATTTTCTGCACAGAATACAATTTCCAAATCAGAGATCATTAAAGAAATGCAAAGAAAAAATGGCGTGAGAAGTAGCTACTTACCTATTTACCAAGAAACCAAGTAGAGATATAGAGTAGGATAAAATATCCTTTTGGTACCCCATATATAGTACATTTCATAGAGGCAATTGATAGTTTCCTCCTTGGCTACTGAACAAGCAAACAAACAAACCGATAAAACTAGATGAGAAACTTTCATGTTGTTACAATAGTACCAATATTATCAAGTTCTTGCTATGTAACATGAGCAATCTTCCTGAGTCTTATGATATACTGTAGAAAGAAAAGAAGGAGTAGTTTTAAAATTCTAAAATAATCTTTGGAATAGCTGAATTATCATAGCTACAAATGAGTAAATATAGGAAAAAATATACATCAAAGTGATGATAGATGGAGATATTCTTCAACAGTGCAGAACAGCACCAAAGCATAATTTTAACAATGTAACCACAGCTTTAATGGCCAAGGACCAAAAATATATTATGGAGATATTAATTTACATTCATTTAGTTATTAAATCACTAACTACTCTTTGAGGTAAGTGTAATCTCATAGCACACAGAGTTACAAATTGGCAAAGATAGATTTCAAACCCTTTTGTCTGATTCCAAGCCCATATTTGCTTATTTTAAGTTACAATTTATTTTATCATACTTTACAGGTCCTGTTTTCTGAATCAGATTTTACTTAAAGATTTTCTAATAAAAATTTCCAAGCATTATGTTTATTGGTACATAATTTATATTTGTTATTGCCTTTAAATTTCTACTTTATTTTATTTTTTTAATTTTAAAGATTTATTTATGAGAGAGAGAGAGAGAGAATGGGGGGGGCAGAAGAAGAGAATCTTCAAGTAGACACTTCACTGAGTGAGAAGACTGACCCAGGGCTTGCTCTCAGGACCCCTGAGATCATAACCCATGAGATCATGACCTAAGCAGAAGCTAAGGGTCTGAGACTCAACAGACTGAGATATCCAGACACCCCATTAAATTTCTATTTAAATGTATTACTTCTTTTTTAATTTTTTTGCAAATAATCTGTAAAATCTTGAAAATACTTATGTATTTTGTTTGTATAAAACATATTAATATCCGATGAATTAGACAGATAGATGGCTAGATAAACAGATATGGAAAACTAACAATTAAGATAGTGCAAAAAAAAAGATGCAGGCATACCTCAGAGATATTGTGAGATCCTTTCCAGACCACAACATGGAAGCAAATACTACAATAAAGTAGGGCAAATGATTTTTTGTTTTTGGTTTCCCAATTCATGCAAAAGTTATGTTTATCTTATACAGTAGTTCATTAAGTGTGCAATAACATTGTGTTTAAAAAAATACATGCTTTTATTAAAGCGTACTGCTGAAAAATACTAGTAATCCTCTGAGCTTTCACCAAGTCATGACTGCTGATCACAGATCACCATAAAAAATATAATAACAATGTATTCATTATGTCTTGTGATTATAAGTGCTAAGAGAAAATAGCTATTTCTGGATGTGAAGAAGTATGTTAATTGATTGGTATGGACTAAGTCATTCATTCTTCACTATGTATGAGCACAGCCTCACTCAAAGTTGTTTTTTTTGTTGTTGTTGTTTTGTTTTGTTTTTTGTATTTTTTCCTGAAAGCTTACAAGGAATGTTTTTGCTTGGAGCCTCTGAATGCACCAGAAGATATTGAAATGGATGTTAAGTAAGTCACAGTAGTGATGCTCACTGTAGTACAATTTATGATCTTATTCTGTCACTCAACAGATGTTTACTGAGTGCCTAGTATGGTCTTTGTGGTTTTCTAGGCTTTAGACATCATTAAATATTTTAGTCTCATTTTCCAGAGGGCAGAAACTGAAGAAATGGCAAGTTTTTTAAAGACTGTAATCTCAGAGAACAGAACCAAGGACCTCTAGAGAAGAAAAGGACCTGTGTGAAGATGCTTCCCATGTTGTGTCAAGCATCTGAAAACTGTCCCAACAACTGTTTCTCAGTACTTCCCTGCTGCGTTACAAAGGGAGATCTCTTCTATCTTTTGTACATTAGATTTCCTCCCCTCATTTCACCACCACTTTACTTCATTATACCACCCCATATAATCCCACATTTGCAGTCAACCAACCATTTTGGAAAGGTAGCAATAGGACAGCCCTGGGGAAGTGCATGAAAGGAATATAACATGGGCAAAGGGCATCACTCTCAAGTTGTACGCAAGCGAAGTTGGTTGGAGGCCACACAGAATAGGTTGTACCTGGCACTGATCAAGTCCCAGGGAACTCATATACAATGAGGCAAAGAAGATATGAACTAAGACCTCAGAAGAAATACATCTCTACTCATATGGAACTGATATTCTCAAGGATAGATAACATTCAGTAAATATAATAATACACTCTATAATATGCTACTAAGTGTTTACTGATAGAATAAAACAAATTCGTATTGGGCCATCATTTGGGTTCAGTCTTCTAATTTTTCAAATAACAAGGTAGTTAATGAAATTTAGCTTTTGGGAAGTTGTTTGCATTGTAGTTTATGTACAACCTTTGCTGTCAGTAAATTTCATTGTGAGTGTTATCTTCCCAGTGTGTCTTTTCAAGTTTGGACAGAAGTCTTCTTGCCCCAGGCTTGCTAGGCTAAATACATAGGTCTTTCTGAATTAGCACTCTACCTTTCCAACACTTCACATCTAATAATTTTATGCAATTTGCCCCCTAATGTTACTGTCATCTGTCTTTTTAAATCCTTTTGATGAAAATAAATTGAGTGAAATCTCTAGTTGTGTGACAGGAGGACAAATTTATTTTCATTGGAAATAATTATAAGTGAAAACCTATGATTTTTATGTATTTATGTAATAAAAAAGTTGTATGATTTGTGTTCTGGAATGTACTGGGATTGTGTTTGTACACTGTTGATAATCTCCTTGCATTTATGAAGTTGAGAACATATCCCGTAGCTAACTAAAACGTTTCAAAAGGATGCAAGGTGATATCAAAATACTTCTAGTGGTTTACAAAATGAAACCTAGAATGATATTCATGATGGGCTATTTTTGCCCCAAATTAGCTATACAGATAATACAATGTATTTCAAGGGGGTTATGAGTAATTTTCTTCATTGTATTATTAACTCTGACTAAAAACTTCTATTTATAACCATCAAGGGAATGCAAAACATTGTGAAAAATATTAATTTCTCTAATTTTTGTGAGTAATAAAAATGTATTTTCAGTAAGTGGAGAAAAAGCTTGCTTCTTTTAATCTTAACTGTTCCACTAGCATGAACATTAAACATTAGATCATTGCTAGTCTAATATGGATAAAAGGACATTGCAAAAATACTTTAGGTTTGAACTATTCTTCATTTCCTTCACCTCGAATATTTTATTTTTCATAGACAAGGTGTATGATTTATGTGTTCTGATGAAAGTGGTCATTGTTAATAGAGGCACTCCTCAAAACGAGGCAACGTTCTGAGTGATTTTTTTGAAACATATCAAAGCTTAAAATTACTGAAAATGGGAAATAAAATGTCACCATATGATAGAGAGATGTCATTTATACATTTGTTCAAACTCATATAATGCACAAAAGATAGAGTGAATTCTAATGTAAATTATAGATTTTCAGTGATTATGATGTATCAATGTGGATTAACCAATCACAGAAAATGTACTATTCCAGTTGGGGATGGTGACAATGGAAAGACTATGCATGTTTGGGTCAGGGGACATATGGGAAATCCTTGTGCATTCCGCTCAATTGTGCTTATAATTTTAAAACTGCCCTAAAAAATTATCTTAAAAAATAAATAAACACAACACCAGTCTTTCAATACCATCTCTGTATGGAAGCTGATGTTGTCCCCAGGGAACAAAGAATAGTACACATAATCAGAAGGAAAAACATAATAAGTGAAACCAGAGAAATTCAGAAAAAATAAAGAATTAACAAAAACATATACAGAGATTAAAGTAAACGGGGAGATTGTCTCTCAAACTATTTTAATTGATTATAATTCCCCAAACACCTGGGTTGCTACTGCTTTCTTTATAAGTTTAGAATCATCCTTCAGAATTCTGTTTTATTTCCTATGCTTCTTTATATTTGTAAACTTTACTTGCTTCTTCTCCTAAACACCTAGCCATGATTTTATAAATATCTTATTAATGACAATTCTAACATGCATAAACATACAGGTGGAAAGTGACAAATATTGGATTAAAAACCAAGTCTTAACTCCAAATCAAGTTTCATTATAGACAAATCACTAACATCTTTTGAAAATTTCTTGAATTTCTACTTCTATTTTTCAGTTCCATTGTATTCAGATAAAATTCTGAATAAGCTATTCTGAATCTGTACACAATGGAAGTTTACAACACACAACTGTATCTCTAAAAATCTCAAGCAAAAATAATGCACTCTAGCTACCTGCAACTCTTATATTTTTAAATATTTCCCCCAATAAGTCTAATTACATCTGTAATGATGTACCAAATTTAGACTTTAGTTTTTAATTTCTCTAGGTTTATAATTCCTATGACTCCTTTCTTCCTTGTCAACCTTAGACTGCTTGATTCATCAATCTCCAACAAAATCGAGTCTCCTGTCCTGCTGGGCTTCTGTCCTGTCCAGTATAACCACAACTCTAGCACAATTGGACTATCTGCATTCTTTGCAATAATACCCAGAAATCTGACTACTGCTAGAGAAAATCTCAAGTAATGCAGACTTGGCCTAATGTGAATACATGTCCTCCCGTTACCTAAGCCATTAGCACAGCCTGGACATTCCTTTATACTTCCTACTCATTATTTTAAATCAATTGCATTCCAATCCAAACCTGCCCACTCAATCTAAGCCAATGGTCTTGCCTTCTATTTTACAAAGAAAATAGAAAATATCTGAAAATAATCTCACAACTTATTTTCTCCTTACCCAGAAATAGAAAAACATGTGTGCTCATCTTTTTCCTCCCCTTCTATTTGGAGGAAAGATATAATCTCCCTACTATTGAATTTTACCAGTGTTCTGAATCCTCTTTTCCAGAAATTGTCAAACCTATTTATTCTGTCTTCCATTCCTCACTGCTTATCTCCTAATGTCATCATTTAAATATGTCTAAGACTATCTTTTTATACAAGATAAAAATAAATACAAACAAGAGTGCCCAGATGGCTCAGTTGGTTAGTGTCTGCCTTTGGCTAAGGTCATGATCCCAGGGTCCAGGGATCAAACCCCACATTGGGGTCGCTGCTCAGTAGAGAGTCTGCTTCTCCATCTGCCTTCTGCTCCCCCTACTTATGCTCTCTCTCTTTTTCTCTCTTTCTGTCAAATAAATAAATAAAACCTTTAAAAATAAATAAATACATACATACATACAACCAAACCTCTCACTCCCCATCTCTTTCTCATTCTCCTTAACACAACCCCTGTCTATTTTAACACTCAAACTGCTTGAGAAGGTTTTCTACCACCAATCATTGCCATTTGCCATCTCCTTTTTATTTTTCAGCCAATTTCAATATGACTGCCACCAATATCATTCTATTGAAAGAGCTCTCTCTCATACAGGACATCCATGACTTATTTCCGTGTGGTTAAATCCACATTCTGTTTCATCTTACATTGTGTAACCTCTAGAAACATCTGACTCTCTTGCACTACCTTGTATTTTTCTGTAATACTCTCTTCCTTCGGTTCTGTATGTGTAGTACAAAGCCTTACAATTTTTTTTTTTTTACTCCTAGTCGGCTTTTCAGCCTTTTTGAGAGTGTCTTTTTATTCTAGCTGTTATTTAAATAAGGGTGCTTTTCATAATCTATTTATTTGCAAAATAAATTGCTATTATTGGCTTCTTATCTCATCCTACATAATTTCCTTGGTAGACTCAACAATTGCTATGTCTTAATTATCATGGTTTTTGCAAATAAATAAATATTCTAGCTGTTATTTATACATGTATAAATAAATCTATTTCTCCCCATTGCTCCATCATGCTTCAAATAGCTCCCATTTACTTTTCTCTATGGACAGTTTCAACATTCCCCCCTGTTCCTCAGCCATAAATACGGACATTGCATTTGATCCCATCTTCTTCTTCCCCATATCCAATTTTAGTAGGTATGCTGCTGAAGTGAGCATTTGTCCCCCATATCTTAACAAATTACCTTATTTCATTTAATTGTACATCTTAGGTCTGCTGCTTTCCTATAGCTTTGGCTTAAAAATACTATTTATGTCTGTTCACGTAAAGTGCTTGACACTCAAAGTCATCTTCAAATAAGATCAGGAAGTGATATCACCAAAATAGTGACATTGTTGGTTCCTGGCATTGCTTCCCCCCACAAGAAGAAAAACCAACATCTATTCAAGGACAAGACACTATTAAGAGAATCATAGAACATGGAGGTGAAGCGAAGCACCATTCCCACCACCATCAGGCACCTCAGAAACCAAGACAGACAGCATTAGAAGGGAAGAGAAGTGGCTACATGTTGATTGCATTTCCCTTTCCCAGTCCAATGCAGCTCCACACAGAGAGGTCTCCCCTGAAGCTCTGGTTTCTCTAGTGGGGAAAGATAAGCCAAGAGGGACAATCAACTTCCCTCAGCATTGTGAGTCATTTTGAGGGAGCCCATACTCTGATCTTGCACCATGAGGATTGCAGGGGAATCTTCAAAATAAACCCAAGCATATATCTTCAACTAATATTTGACAAGGGATTCAAGAATACTCAATGGAGGAAAGACAAACCTGTTAATAAATGGTGCTGGGATAATTGAATATGTACATATACAAGAATGAAGTTGAACCCATATCTGACACATTCAAAAAAATTAAATAAATGGATTGAAGAGTTAAATGTAACACTTGAAACCATGAAACTCATAGAAAACATAGAAATAAATCTTCTTGACATGGGTGTTGGTAATAATATTTTTGGATATGACATCTAAAGCACAAGAAACAAAATTATAAATAAAAAAGTGGGAATTTTTAATGTATAGCATATATAAATAAAATAGCAAAGAAATAGCTAAAGAAAGAATAACAAAAGAAACCATCAATGAAGTAAAAAGAAAATCTATGAAATGGGCAAAAGTTACAAATCATATATCTGATAAGAAGTTAATATCCAAAACATATAGAAGAACTCATACAAGTCAGTAGCAAGGAAGGAGAGAAGAAGAAGAAGAAGAAGAAGAAGAAGAAGGAGGAGGAGGAGGAGGAGGAGGAGGAGGAGGAGGAGGAGGAGGAGGAGGAGGAGGAAGAGGAGGAGGAGGAAGAGGAGGAGGAGAAGGAGAAGAAGGAGAAGAAGGGTAACATAATTAAAAAAAGGATGCAAAGAAACTGAATAAGCATTTCTTCAAAGAAGATACACAAAAGATGAATAGGTACTTAAAAAGATGTTGAATATTACTAGTTATTGGGGAAATGAAAATTAAAATCTCAATGAGATATCATATTATGGCTATTAGAATGGGCATCATCAAAAATATAAGAGATAACAAATGCTGGTGTGGATGTGGAGAAAAGGAAAACTTTGTGCACTATTGGTGGGATTGAAAATTGGTGCAGCCATTATGGAAAACAGTCTGAAGGATCCTCAAAAAATTTAAAAAACTACCATATGATCCAGCAATTCCACTTCTAGAAATATATCCATAGGTAATTAAAATACTAACTGGAAAAGATATCTGCACCTGCATGTTCATAGTACCATTATTTACTATAAACAAGACATCACAACAACCTAAATGTTCTTTGATGGGTGAATGCATAAAGTGGTATATACAGATATAGATTTTCAACTTACAATGGGCTTATGTCCTGATTGACACATGGTAAGTTAAAAATAACTTTGGTAGAAAGTTCATTTAATATGCCTAACCTACCAGGTAACATAGCTTAGCCTAACCTACCTTAAATGTGCCCAAAACACTTACATCAGCCTACAGTTAGGCAAAAATCATTAAAAATAAAAGCTTTTTTTATAATAAAGTATTGAATATTTCATGTGAAGAATGCTGCATGAAAGTGAACAGAATGGTTTTTAAGTGTATTGGTTGTTTACTTTTGTAGTCATGGTGGCTGACTGCCACTGTTCAGCATTATGAAAGATTATTGAGAGAATTATACCTTATATCACTAGCCAGAGAAAAGATCACAGCTCAAAATTTGAAGTATTATTTCTATTGAATGTATATTACTTTCACCCCATCATAAAGTCAAAATAATATAAGTCAAACCATCTGTATATGTGGACTATTATTTAGTCACAAAAAATGAGGAAATCCTACAATCTGTGACACCATGGATGGAACTTGAAGGCATGGTTGCTGTATGAAATAAGTCAGACAGAGAAAGGTAAATGCCATCTGATGTTATTTATATGTAGGATATTTTTAAAAACCTCATAGAAAAAGAGATTAAATTTATGTGATTATTACTAGAAGTAGTAGGAGGGGAAATTGGTGAAAGGTAATCAAAAGGTACACACTTCCAGTTACAAGATACATGAATATTAGGAATAAAATGTACAATACGATGAGTATAGTTAACACTGCTTTGTGTATATAGAAAATTGTTAAGAGAAAATTGTTAAGAAAACTTAACTTTCGAGATGCCTGAGTGGCCCAGTCGGTTGAGCATCAGCCTTCCGCTCAGGTCATGATCCTGGAATCCTGGGATCACATACCACATTGGGCTGCCCGCTCAGTGGGGAGTTTGCTTCTCCCTCTGACCCTCCCCCACCTCTCATGCTAACTCTCTTTCTCTCAAATAAATAAAATCTTAATAAAAATTGTTAATTCTTAAGTCTCATGATAATCTTATCTTAATCTTGTAATAATCTTATCTTAAACTTATGATAAGAACTCACATCATGAATGAACGAACGAACGAATGAATGAATAAACAAATAAATAAATTTTAAAATTCAAGCAGGACCTACAGGAAATATTCTAATCCATTCCAGGTATAAATGGACAATTTCAGTTTTCAGTAATAACTAGTAAAAGAAGAAGAGATTCTAACCTAAGAAATTTGAGCTCAGAAAATATATTGTTTATACAAAGACAAAATGATGACATTTCAGCCTAATAGTGTTTGTCTAAGTTTCATCGTTGCCATGTTTCCCTGCAATTTTTACTTAGGTGCTCTGATGTCAACATGAAGAGATAGACTTTTCTTCCTAACCTAATTCATTCTCTATCTAAACTGTTAATCCCACAATAAAAATGGCCTTAATGTAACTGGGTTTCATTGGACGTCATGTTATGTTGAGTAAAGTCTACTTGGTTTCTGTAAAATAAATTACTTTTATCTATTCCAATTCCTAAACTACTTTGTGGAAGAAATATTTGAATTCATCAATTTTAGAGAGATATTGAATCATCCTTCAAGCAATATATGATGACATTTTGAGCACAAATATCAAGATTATTATTTTTAAAATTAAATATTACCTGAGTGTTTAAAGTGGCTGAACAGCATATTAATATTAAATATTATTTCTGACATTTTAAAAAGGTCAAATATGCTGCTGTTATACAAAAACTATTAGCAGAAACATCAAATTATTATAATCATTCCAAACACTAATTTGGTTCAAAAGTTAACATTTAGAGAGTTTGGACCCAATATTTCTTCTCAATGAAGGTCAACATAATTTCATTTCTCAAGTTTTAGCCAAAAAAATTTCACTCATCTTGAAAACACTAATTTAATATCAACATCGACTTTCACTCTTATTCTCAGTCAACATTTTAATTTTTTTCCTGGCTGATTATAGTTGCCAGAGGGGGAAAAAAACCCTTAACTTTTTCAATAACTTTTCAACTTCCAGCTAACTCTTCTACAAAGCATAATCATTGAGTATCAAATGTTAACAAAAATCCATAAGGTGGAGAATGATGCTTGCTTCTTTGTAACTGAAAATGTTCTGCTTCTTTATTCACCAGTGACTGAATAGAAGACTAGACCTTGAGCAAAAATTGGATTTTAGCTCCAGAGAACAAGCTGCCTAATATTTCAAATTCATCCCACTTATGGATTTTTATAGAATAAAATGTCTTTCAGAATTAAAGCAATAATCATTACAAGGAGTCTTTGGATGATCTTTCTGCATCTCTCTCTTTTCTAAGGTCAATATATACCTTATGTTTACCCATTTCTTCACTCTTTCTCTTTGTAAATTTCTACCTTCTTTATTTAGACAGCTTTGTTCTCCAGAAAGAATTTTTCACTCGTGATGCAGCACACCTTTAGAGGACTTCACAACTGTACCATCTTGAAAAACCTGCATGTGACCAACTGCATTTCAGTTCTGACAAACCAGATGACTGGTTTTTGTTTGTTTGTTTGTTTGTTTGTTTTTAATGTATTTTGTTTGTTTGTTTTTAATGTATATAATTTTTGGCCAAATAAGAATATTCAACAGATTTTTCTTTTTTTATGTTTCTTCTTTTTTCATTCTATATTCTTTCTTTAAATGATGACATTGCTTTTTAGAGGCTTCCAGAAACTATTGAAGTCTGGTTAATAAAATCACTGAGGATTTTCAATATGAAAATAATAACTACTGTACATCTAGTCTTTAAAATATGTAAGAGCCTTTGACTTGCTTTATATCACTTAATACTAACAACGTCCTCATGTAATAGGAAGCTTTCCTCTTCTTCCGTATAGCAATAAAGAAAGTAAGACTCCAACAGATCACATATCTTGTTCAAATCCAAAGAGCTAATAAGTGTTTAAACTAGATCTGGAACAGAAATAATAAAGCACTGTCTTTTCAAATGTTCCTTGGAAATGATTATTTGAAAATTTACGTGACCTCTTTATCAAGTCTCCTTGGATTCAAGTATCAATAAATTCAAGTAGGCTATATAACAAGTACTTGGAATCATTTCACACTGGATAAAAAGAAATTTAGAATGCCTGCTGAGTTTGGGACCATTCTACTATTACACTAAATTAGCCAAAATATTTTATTGTTATTGTCCATGAAAATAAGAAGGGCAGATGTTCTGACTCCCACATGCCCATGTAATTGTTTTTATATTTTTAAGAAACACATACAAATGGAATGGACTGCTTTAACTGTGACCTTGATCTTATTTTCAAATGGTGATGTGTGCAAAATGATGTCAGTGAAAAATTACTTATTGAACAATATTTTTTTTCTTTCTTTTTCCTATCTAGTTGCTAATAGCCTTTTAAGTTCATACAATCTGTTTCCAGATTGGTTGTAGTCTTATCTCACTTTCTTCTGTCTTTTATTATACAAATGCCTTATTCTAGAACCTCATCTCTCTCTTTAACATGGTTTATTCTTAGTCTCTAATCACCATAGCATGACATGTATGAGCCTCAGTAATTTTTTTTTCTTAAAGATTTTATTTATTTTGACAGAGAGAAACACAGCTAGAGAGGGGACACAAGCAGAGGGAATAGAAGCGGGAGAAGCAGGCTTCCTGAGGAGTGGGGAGCCCGATGTGGGGCTCGATCCCAGGACCCTGGGATCATGACCTGAGCCGAAGGCAGACGCTTAACGACTGAGCCACCCAGGTGCCCCGAGCCTCAGTAATTTTAAGCCTCAATTTCTTCATCTGTAAATGGGAAGAATAATGACACTTCATTTAAAATGCTCAGACTAAAGCTTGGCACCTACTAATAGTTTTCAAAGAGTTCATATTGTTGCCATTATTATATAGCTTTAGAGGCTTGTTATTTCAACTTTTGAATCTCATGTATTTTTTGTACCTTATCTGATTTTCATCAACTAAACTTTTGGGGTTTTTTTATGATTGTTGTTTGTTTTTGCAGCTTCGAAGATTTGCTGTTAAGATTTTAAGCGTCACACCTTCCTCATCTTCAATCTGAAAGGAGAGCAGACTGAGGAAAAGTAACTAAATTCTTCTGCCAGGAGTAGTAGACTCAATCACTGTTGGGTTTTGTGATTATCTAGGGACAGATATTCCCTCAAAATCCCCCAAATTGATATGAGAATTTGTTACCCTCAAAGTTTCAACCTTTTGAAAAGAAAACAGGTATTCTCAGATATTCTATCTGTTGCTTATCCACATGCATATTTGTCTGCTTTTCTATAACCAATATTGAGTCTACTGAAAATAAATACCTTTCATGTTTCCTGAGGAGCAGCTTTTCCAGCATGAACTGCATATTCACGTTTCCTGCTGCTTTCAATCCATTTAGGATTAAATTTACCCATTTACAATAAATGGAATGGATATTGGATATTTGATCAAAGACAGTCTTCAGGCCTTCTCTTTGTTGAAATTTAATGTCATTTAACCTCTGGGAGTAGAACACAAGCTTTCTTCTAGATCAGCTTTCTCTAATTCATATAGAAAACTTTTTGAATGAAGTGGAGCTGCAAGGCTGGTTTTTATTTGTTTTGGCTCAAAATGTTTGAGTTTTATATCACTTGCTTGCCCCACAGGCTCCGCAGAATGGGTGATTTTTACAGATCTGAAAAATAAATCAATCGATATGAGAATTTGTTGGTCTGTATTTGCTGTTAGTATTAAAATCTCTTCTCTCCTGGGATATCTTCTACAAACTCAATTAATAAAAGAGAAGCCTTCCCCCCCCCAAAAAAAATGAATAAATAAAAGAGAAGCCCTTGCAGTGTTTTAAGTCATGGCTATCCTACTAGATAAATAAATACACTCAACGACCTTGTATCGGTCCTATTTTAATAAAGTATGGAGTGAACAGTGGAGACTAAGGAGCTAAAAGTAAATCCCACGCAGCCTTAACTAGTGTATGTTTTGTGTGTGTGATTGTTATTAATGTTCTTTTTAAGTTTATCATGCTTAAAAGGTTTTCCCAATCTGTCACATCTTTGCATCAGTGGAGGAATCTGGGAGGATGTATTTGGGAGGATATATAAGGGCAGGAAGAAAGGAAAATGGAGGAGGAGAAGGCATGATATACATATAGTAAAAAAAGAAAGAATAAACAAACAAAACACCCAAAAACAAACATTAAAAAGAAAGATAAGTTTCAGATAAGAAGTAGATTATGGAATTTCACTATGCAATATGCAGCATCTCCCATAATAAAAATCTAAAGAAAAATTAGACTGGAAAAGATTGAGTTCAAGAATAATATATAATATTGCTTTGTATTAATACTTAAAATATTTAAATGTGAATAATCAAATACTTTTTAAAATCAAAACTGATATAACATCTGGTGAAACTAAAAGGTCTTTGATTTATATATAAAAATATTTAAATATAAACATCACCAAGATTTTAAGACATTAAGTTAAATAATGAAAGTTATTGGGATGCACTGGGACTGGCATATAGTAAGAAATAATTGTGAGGTTAATGTTTCAGGGCTAAAAATTAAAAATAACATATGAAAAAGAAAACAATGTTCAATATGAATCAGAAAAGAAATTGCTTACAGTTCTTTTTTAGCATTTATAACCCATATAATTTAATACAAAACACCTAATTTTCTGGATCCATTTCTTGATCTGAAACAAGTTGGGATATTAGTGTTAACCGTGGCAACCTTTCAAATTTATTGTGACAGTAAAGTTAAGTATTAATTTATTAACAAATGCATACTAATTTGTATTGAATGTGTATAAATTCTGTTCTGATTATGAACTAGTCACTAGGAAATAATAAAACCCTGCACTCAGAAAGTGGGTGATGTTCACTGAGAGACCAAATATACAAATGGACAGAGACTAGAACATTTGTATAAATGGAACTCTGACCTATAAATTTGCAGCAACCAGCTCAGGAAGCAAAACTAAAACTTCTGCAGCAATTGACCCCAAATGGTCAGGACTTGGCCAACAACTGCCAGCTTTGATTTTGCCCCCATTTCCAATGCAGGACCAGAGAGCCAGATATGTTCCTTAAACTCATCATATAGAATGTCTCTGGTATTATCCAGGCTCCATTTTCTCCATGCCAACAATCTCCAATCAACTCAGTTGAAATCTTTTCTTTTTCACCATGAAGATTTCATACTCCCCTGTCTGCTTCTGAGTGTACCAAATGGAAGCGATGAGAACTAACTCCCCTGCAAGCTTAGAATAAGTAGCTGCTACTTGATTTCATTTGCGTGGTCATTGTCTATTACCATATTACATAAAAAGGCACACCTTATATCAATAAACAAGAAAAGCAATGCATTCTGTTAAGGAAGAATTTGTGTGTATAAAAAGTAAGGGATACTGGATAATACAGTCAGAAGGAACAAAGCAGTGATCCAAGCCAGACTCACATACGATGCGGATACTGAGATTATCAGACAAGGATTGTCAAACAACTATGGTTACTATGTTAAGGTCTCAAATGGAAAATGTACACAACAAGAAAAAGAGATGAGTAAGCAGAGGGAAATTCTGAGAGTTAAAAGGAAATGCTAGAAGTCAAAAGCTTCATAAGAAACATGAAGAATGCCTTCACGGACGCAGCAGTAGATATAGTAAGACCAGGAAAGAATTGGTGAACTTGAAGATAGGTCAATAGAAATATCCCAAACAGAAATTTTATTGTGTTTATTTGTTAAGATTTATTTATTGGGGTGCCTGGGTGGCTCAGTCGTTAAGCATCTGCCTTTGGCTCAGGTCATGATCCCAGGGTCCTGGGATCAAGCCCCGCATCGGGCTTCCTGCTCAGTGGGAAGCCTGCTTCTCCCGCTACCAGTCCCTCTGCTGTGTTCCCTCTCTCCCTGTGTTTCTCTCTGTCAAATAAATAAAATCTTAAAAAAAAAAAAAAAGATTTATTTATTTATCTGAGGTCGGGGCAGAGGGTGAAGGATAGAATACCTAGCCAACTCTGCACTCAAGGCAGAGCCTGATGTGGGGTTCAATCCCACGACCCTGAGATCATGACCTGAGCTGAAACCAAGAGTGGGTCACTCAACCAATTGAGCTGCCCAGGTGCCCCAAAACAGAAATCTTTAAAAGGAACAACAAAGAAAGAAAAAAAAACAGAACACGAAGTGACTGTGGGACAATGGGAAAGGTGTTAAATTCAACTTTTGAGTTGGTCCTTAAAAATATTACTAAAGTCATGAGGAAAAAAAAGAAAGTGGTCAGAACATTTTAGGCAGAAAGAAAGAGAGAGAGAGAGAGAGAAAGAAAGAAAGAGAGAGAAAGAAAGAGAATATTCTAGGCATAGTGACCACCATACATGTACAAAAACATGAAATTATGCACGGGATTAAGCATTAGAAGATAAGGCACATATGTGGAGAAATTTAACATTTAATGTGACCATAACACAGGCTGGTTGGAAAGAGCAGAAAATGATGTAAGAATCAGGTTGTAAATAGTTCCTAAATCATGTTCTTAAGTTTAGATTTAACTACAGAGTCATTATGGAGCTAGTACTGGTCTTCATGCAGAGAAGCGACATAAATTGCATTGAAATTTTTGAAATAAACTTTTGGAGGCAGCTAAACTATGGTAGAGAGCAAATAATAGTATGAAGTTTTATTTCATAAATTTTATTAAGTTCCTTGGGGAGAAGGAAAAATTAAGACGTATGAAAATCAAGAAAACCCTACTGTTTTCTATTTCATTTACTCTCCTTCCTCCGCTCACATTAAATGCCCAGAACTCCAGCACTGGGGAAGGCATCCTGAGTGGACATCAGCCTGTCCATAATATGAGTGCACAACTATAAATTCATGGATGTTTGTAGAATTTCTGGGGACACTTCTTAGCTTTCTAAAGATTATCTGAAAATTTAATGACCTACAGGAAAGTTAGTAAAAACCATCACATAATATTACTTTCATTGTAAAATATAACAAATCATAGAATCTGTTTACTATTGTTATTGTAGTTTCTAACTACATATGAAATTATGTTTACACATGAGAATTCACTCCAATTTCATTGCTGTGATCTCTTCAAGTAGAGTTAATCATTCTCATTGCTGGGTTAACTCTGTTTATAGATTTCTTTCTGTTCTATTTTTTACACTGTCCTAAAATAAAAACCTATCTTCTCAATTAGAATAGGAGTAATGTGAGCACATTCTCAGAGCTTATCAAAGCACGTTAAAAAAAAAAGTAGACCATTGGGGCTCCTGGTGGCTCAGTTGGTTAAGCGGCTGTCTTCTGCTCGGGTCATGATCCCAGGGTCCTGGCATTAAGCCCCATGTTGGGCTCTCTACTCAAGGAGCCTCCTTCTCCTTCTTCTTCTGCCTTCTGCTCTCCCTGCTTGTGTGCGCTCTCTCTCTCTCTCTCTCTGACAAATAAATAAATAAATAAATAAATCTTTAAAAAAAGAGAGACCATTAAGATGTTTTTGGAAATTAAAATATATATTATAATTATTTAAATTATAATTATATTATTTATATATGTAATATGTATTTATAAATATTTAAATAAAGTCATATTGGGATATAGTAGGTTTTTGGATATTTAATTATAATTTTTGTTTTATTACAAGCTGACATTTAACTTGATTAAATATACTAAAGTTTATTGAGAATTGATAAAAGTCCCAGATAGGTAATAGACAGATAAATACCAGAGAAACAAGGCTGAAGTAAATAATTATGCAATGCCCTCTATAGGTATTAACATCTAAAATAAAAGAGTAAGAAAGATGTCTATATATTTTTATGCAGGCTTTTTTGTGTGTGTGTCCATCAGAAACTATTTCTCTGATCCAATATATAAATATATGCAATTTCTAGCATTCTAGCTATTAATCCATTTTTTTCCATTCAGAAAAGCATATCAGAATGCAAATAAAAAAGTTAGATATTATTAGAGGAATAAAGCCATTTTGGTTCTAATTTATATTATTAATATTAAATCACTAAAGAAATTTAAAAATTTTATTATTAGTAGTAACAAATTAATTACAACATTGTAAAACTAATGGTGATACACAAGTATATAACACCATTCTTGTAAAACTCCATTTTAGAGTAATTTCTGTTTAATATTGGAAGAAACATGAGTATTATAAACATAATTATAACTAGAGCAAAATTTCATTTGTAAAATGGGTGATAACAGATTATTTTAACCTTATGGCATTGTTTTATTAAATGAAATCATTAATATATAATGATTTTCAGTATACCTCGTATACCATGAGAGATTAGTATTTACATTATAATTAATTGCTATTATAAGGAATTGCATGTACTTTTTTTTTTTTTAAAGATTTTATTTATTTGACACAGAGAGAGAGAGAGGTCACAAGCAGGCAGAGAGGCAGGGAAGCAGGATCCCCGCCGAGCAGAGAGCCCGATGCGGGACTCGATCCCAGAACCCTGGGACCACGACCCGAGCTGAAGGCAGAGGCTTTAACCACTGAGCCACCCAGGCGCCCCAGGAATTACATGTACTTTAAGATGAGTTTTACATGCATTATATCGAATCAGAGATACAGAGTTTTGTTTTTTATTCTTGATTTATAAGATGATGAAATTTAAAATATATGTGTATTTATTGGAGTTCTTTATCTGCTCACGATAGAGATAGCATACATAGTATAGAGAATTGCAGACTTATTCCAAAGTTGGATTATCTGGGTTTCCCAGTTTTGCCATTCACTGCAGGTGTGTCCTTTGCTACTTTACTTAAAATCTTTATTTCCTGCGTTCCTTATTGAGTGAGTTCATATTTATAAAGTACTTATGAAATTACCTGATGATAACGTCATTTTTATGTTCATCAAATAAACAAAGAAGAACAAATTGGTAATTTTGGATACTTATTGAGAAATTACATTTACTTCAGCCTAACCTGTTACAGAATCTGCCTCCTTCAAGCTGTCACAAATTAAGTGTTCTAATAGCTAAGGATTTTTCTTGTTTCACCTGACACTACAGAGACTCTTTTGTCTAAGTCTCAGGGTGTAAGCTCCGAAGAACTGTAGTACAGGTCAGGGAGAGCTCCAGGTTTCCATGAGAACCAATATGGGACCTATTCCAGGCAAGTTGTCTGATTCCTCTTCCCTGAGGATCAGGTGCTCTGTAATACACTGTCTTTCTCCAGGAAATGCACAATTACCCCTACCCAATATGGAACTGACTTGGATTCCACAGGAAAATTTTCTCATATTCTGGAATCCTTCTTTGCACAATGTCATTAAAATCCTCATCGGAATTTTTGTTTTTTAATTTTCTTAGTGAGAGTCATTATGGATCTCAGAAACATTATCCAAAATCACCATCCCATTAATCTTGCCCAGATCTCACTTGTATCTCCAAGTTGTCGAAAACACTAGATCAGTTTTTTTTCCCCAAATATGTTTATTTTATTTTTTCAGGGTTACAAGATTAATTGTTCATGCACCACACCCAGTGCTCCATGCAAGAATTGCATAGATCAGTTTTTAAATGCAACTCATAATCATTTCTCTCAATATTATTTATTGTTCCTAATATACTTTTGAGACAGATTAGTGATACAATCACCAATAGGCACACTTTTGTCAAAACATTTTCTGACAAATGTGGACATTCAGTAGAGAATTGGGGCCAGGAAAGGACATTACAAACATCATTTTTGATAAGGAAAAGACGAGATAATGGAAAAAGAATCAGAGTTTTCATAACATAAGTCCTATGGGTCATGGATTTTGATAATTTTACTCAGCTCCAGCAACATCAATCATTTTGACTAAATCTAGGATAACTCCAAATTGCTATTTTAAAATTATGTTTTAATTATCCCAAATAATGTTTTGTAACATCCAAATAATTATATTATCATTATAACTAAATGAGAGTGTGATACTAATTAAGCTTTACTTTTAACAGTAAAACATATAGGAGTCTGTACTCTTTAATTTAAAATGTGATTATAGTATCTATTCCTAAATTTTTAAACTTAATAAAATTTTTAAAAAGTACTCTCTAAAAATTGAAGATTGAAGGGTCTTCTTTAAAAATTATCTTCTCTATACAGAAAAGTAATAATTCTTCTTATGATCATGCTATAAACTGAAGTCAGTCTATCTCTTCACCGTAGAATTTGTAAAGACACACTCCAAGACTCTCCAAATGATATAAAATTGTTACTTTATTATAGAAAAAATAGTAATTTTACTTTGCATTTTTTTAACTGCAATGGAGTTATTCAGAACCATTAAACAAAGTCAGGAAAGCAAATTAATGGTACTATTAAGGCTATCAAAGAAGTGTACTAATGTTGATATCTGCCCTTCACAAGAGGCAAATTGCATGATTTTGAAAATATAGTGACAATTTGTATTGGGATTAGTGAAGCTAAACCCAGTTTCCTGGAGAGGATTCAGATTAGATCACTACATTCTTTCTCCTTAGGTCTCCATAGTAATTTTATTTGAATAGTTTTATAGTTCACCTACTTGTCCTTTTTTTTTTTTTCTGTATTTTCTATTCATCTGGCTATCAAACTTCAAACTTTTTTTTTAAAGATTTTATTTATTCATTTGACAGAGAGAGAGAGAGAGAGATCACAAGTAGACAGAGAGGCAGGCAGAGGGAGAGGGGGAAGCAGGCTTCCCGCTGAGCAGAGAGCCCGATGTGGGGCTCCATCCCAGGACCCTGAGATCATGACCTGAGCCGAAGGCAGAGGCTTTGACCCACTGAGCCACCTAGGCACCCCCAAACTTCAAACTTAAGAAGAGTCTGTTAACCTTCACTTCATCTTGATTTTTTTCTGTTCAGCCAAGGATTTATCTGGTCAAATGAGGTTGATCAGAGAGGCAAAGAATTATTCTTGATGTCCATGGTGATAACCAAACCTGCTCTCTGAGAATATTTTTTATCTAGCATGTACTTTGTAACTAGAGTGGACTTAATAGGAAATTTTATTAAGTAGGAACTGAGATTACAACTCAGGATAAACAGTTCAAACTTTATCATTGGTTACCAGTCATGCCATACATTATATTAGAACTACAAAATAAATCTATTGGTTTATTTTTGCTATTTGTATAATGATAGCAAGGAGACACTCTAAATGGTGGATTCTGGAATCATTATTGCAAATCTGGTAAGAAACAATAACCTTTTCTGACTTCTGCTTTACAACTGCACCAGAGGCGTGCCGCCCATCTCCTATTGTGTCTTATTGCTGCCTGATAGAAAAGGAAGCAACAACTGAGCAATCTGAAAGCTAATTAAAGTTCTGAGGAACTCAGCTCATACCGATAATCCCCTTGCAATCACACTTGCCTCTGAGCCCAAGGATGGAAGACTCACAACAACTTACAACCTTACCCTGATGCCTAGTTTGTTTACTGTCACCGTAACAGAGCTTAACCTGTTCTGCATCATTTAAAAAAAGATCTTGCTTTGCATAGAAATGTTTGCAAAATTTCAAATAAAAATAGAAAATAAATTCAAGTATACTAATGCCAGTGTTCCCTTGTTTGCTAAGTTATGTATAATATGTTTAAAACTACTTCAGCAAGGGACTTCACGTCACTGTTAGAGCCAGCAACTGGAACATGTTTAGCACTTAAATGTTACTACCAATTCATTTCACATTTGTTCTATTTTAATTGAGATAACTTGTAAGTTATCACTGACATGTTACTAAAATCATCATAACAAGTACTCAAATTCTGACACATAAAATGAGGAGAGTGACAATACCAGAGGTCAGTGAAAGGACAGAGATGAATCAATTCCCAAGTCCTGTGATTTCAATACCTTCTTTTGATTATCTGTTTCCTCCCATGGGTATTATAGCTATTGAGGATTGTGGAAATACCTACCTGGGGGGATAAAAAGAAAGTTGCAGAATAGGGCTACAATATTTATCAACCTTCACAACTTGAAATACAACTCTCTGTTAGTATCTATTTCTCCAAATTGTGGTGGAATACTAACACTGTTGGTGACACAAGGACCTAAAGTGGTAAATTTGCCGGAAATATCTGCCTTTGTTTATTTTCATTCAACACTCGCCGTTTCCCTTTTAATTTCCTATCAATTTGTAATTAGGTTTCAAGAATCTTTCCAGATTTCCCCTTTTTTCATCTAGCTTAAAAATGAGAAAAGTGAAAAATATCCTAATCAGTCCCTATCTATCCTCATTACCTACATTTAACTTTTAATTTTTGGTATCTGCTTTTAGTGTAAAATAATTCCGTGGGTATGTGTGTATGTGTGTGTATACAATCCGTATAGCCCTTGGGTGAAGAATTTGGCCCACTGAGCCACCCAGGTGCCCCTGCAGTTACAATTGATAGCAGTTACATGTTGGTATTGAGTCCCTTCATGAAGACCATAAATATTTCAATTATCAGGCTTTTTATTAAAATTTCAATATGAAATTAAATTTTAAAAAATCATTGTTTATATTATGACTTCATTATTTCAAAATTGTTATATAAAAATTATGGAATCAATACTACTAAAATAAGTGTCAAATGGCAGAAAAAGAAATATTTGACTCTTGCCTTTAAACAAGTTGCAATTTAGTGATAAATGGATTTTATACATGAATACACACACACCCACAATAACCAAGTAATATTAGAAATAAAAGAAAGTTCATGGTATTAATACTCTTTGAAAACAATAAAAGGCACTGAGTAACAAGGAATTAATTAAAGAAAGAGGCTTTTGAGGTGAATTTCAGTATTTCTCTCAACTAGATTTTAATGCTTACCCTAAGTTTCACATCATACAAAGAGAAACACTTAGAAACTGACATAACACATATTTGCAACAGAGTGTTGGTGAACTTTGTTCATTTAGTGTCCCTTATTGGGCACAGGATTAAAGGCTTTAAGGTAGCTATGTTAGGGTTTGTGTAGAGTTAGATAAAACATTCTTTTATTAGTTTTGATCTATCTTATTATGGAAAGTTTACAGAGGGCAGCGTGGAACAGCCCTATGCAGCTCATACTTAAACTGCAAAGTAAACCACCTGAATCTGCCATTTTGGTCCCCTCCCTTAAACTCCTTCAGGGTGAAAATCCATGAGACTATTTGAAGTTCTTTTTTTATATGAATTCTGATATAGAATACATATTGTGTATCAACAATGAATCCAATTTAGTTGTATTTAATCATTTACCTTTTATTTGGATGTGAGTCTTGGACATCAAGACTAATTTCTTAATCCATTTGCTACTGAAATGACAGCATAAACATGGATTAATTTCCTACTTTGTTGCAAACTCTTGCGTAGATGACAAAGAGTAAAGATAAATAATACCTCTGGCCTTACTAGAAGTTAAGAGATTACCACACATTCTTAAATTCAATCAATTCCATGGTCAGTAAAGAATGAATGAACATAGTCATTGCAGACACTTATCATGGTGCAAAAATAAGTGACAGCAGACTCCTTTTATGATAATATATTAATTTTCTGTTACAAGCAATGGAGTAGCCATTAAAATCAGGGAAATTCATTCACTATTAGCATCTAAAATACCAAAGAGGTGCCAGAAATGTGTAACCTAGGCATATAAAATTTTGGGGGGGTTCAGATTAGAGAATTATAGCAACTTCCACTTTGAAATGATCTTGAAAATTTTGAGAACATAGTCTACTCCTAGTGTTAGTATAGACTAATGGGAAAAAAGCAGGTTTTGTAGTCAATCTGACTAGATTGAAATGTCTGCTCAAACTCTTAACTTTTAAACCCTAAGAAAGCACCTCACTTTCCACTTTTACAATTGAAAATGGAAAAAAAAAATCCTCCTTATAAATGTCTTTTATTGCTTAATTTAATACAAGCAAAGAGTAAATAACAATGGCTCACATATACTGAACACACAATAAAATCTGTGAAATTATAAAAAGTGTCTCCTTTGTAGTCAAAAGGGACATTTTTTTCTAAAGGGCCACATTTCTAATATTTCAAGCTTTGCAAACCATGTAATTTCTCTCCCAACTGCTCAAATCTGCCAGTGCAGCATGAAAACAGCCATAGAAAATGCTTGAATAAAAGATAGGTGTTTTATAACAAAACTTTACTTATGAACATTGTAATTTGAATTTTATATAATTTCATGTGTCGCAAACATTATTTTTCTACTGATATGCTTCAACCATTTAAAAATGTAATAGATCTCTAGATTGTGGACTCTACAAAAGTAGACAGCAGACTGGATTTGCCCCATGTTATTCCATATAGATGTTTTGGGCAAGTTGGGATTGTTGGCCTTATCTATATAATGAACTGTATAAGATCTCTGAACCTGACACAATGGGATATGGTAATGGGGAAAACATGCTGAAAATAGCAAATAATTGGGGTGCCTGGCTAGCTTAGTTGGTAAAGTGTGAGATTCTTCATGTTGCAGTTGTAAGTTGAATCCCAAGTTCAGGGGTAGAGATTACTTAAAGAAGAAAATGGTGGCTAATTGGTCATTTGCAAGCAGATAAAAATACTATTATAGAATAGCAAGTTAAACCAGAAAGTCATATACATCACATCTCTATTTTTTTCTCATTTTTAAAAATTATCACCCTCGTAATTAGTAAAAGAATGCCTTTCTCTTTGGACAGTAAGCTCATAAGGGCAAGAACTCTGCCTATTCTATTTATCCTAATCAGAGTGAGTGCTGCATGATAGGCTGTCAATAATATTGAATTAATTAATACATAGAAATAAAATAATGCATATTCCATTATCTAATCCTATCTCCTCTATGTTGTAAGAATTTAAATTTATCTAGATTGAAATAAATGGAAGAAAAATTTGGTTACAAACTAGTGGATTATTATTGAAATGATCACTATTGTTCTCTTCTAGAACATGTGTTGATGTATCTATTGTCCACAACCTTCAGCATGTGTCTGTATTGTAACTTGCTTAGAAGCCCATTAATCAGTTTCTTCACTTTTCTACTTTGCATTTTCAGGTACTTCCAATTACAATGATTATTTCAACTTTTCATTTAAACTCATTGTTACATACTGGAAAATAATTGACTCTTTTCAACTTTTTTTAAATGAAAATAAATACATGAACACGTTTAGAAAATCTGACAGGTTATAAACAAATTAAATACAGTTTTTTTTAAAGATATTTTAGGGAGAAAATTAACAAGTTGTTTTGCTACCGTGTTTTCCCTCTTTTCCCTCCTACTTCGGTTTTCTAATTATCTAACTAATATCATGACTTTTTGTTCTACATTTTTTTCAGTAGCTATTTTTCTAAAGATTAAGTTTATACATTTTCTTCTTCTAACATTTTTCAATTTCCCTCTTCTAATAGGTTCTGTTTTTTGTCTCCCTGTCTGAGATACTGTTGACAGATTCTTATTCTTATTAAACCACCCAGGTTTCTGAAGCCTCAGGTAGCAACCATGGCAATGGTCTATTTCAAAAAGTGGAAGATAAGAGTCCAAACTTTTTCTTAAATTAACAAAGAGAGAAAAAATTTCTTTTTTATTTGTAGCCCTCAGAATAATTTGGCATTTCCCCACAGAATTACAACAGGAAAGTGATTTGGGACTTCCACCAATTTATCTCCCAAAGCTCCTTGTAGGTATAGTAAAGAGCTTTGAGGGTGTGAGATCATTTCCCGTATCTTCTTAACTTCCCTACTTTTTCCCACTAGATTCATCATTTTTATCTAAGAAGGGGAAGGATTCTCATTTTCCATGCTTTTACTCTACCACAGTGTCCTCAAGGGAGTAATTTGTGGGAATATGGGCTCCAGAGTGCCTTTAAATTTTCTAGCAAGTATACTCAGCACTCCCACTGGAAGGCATACTGCTGCACCAGAGGTTAGGCAGTTGGAGGTTTGGCATTTGCTTAACACACTAAGAGGACAAAGTAATTTATTTATGTCATTTGTTATTCTTAGGTAATATGCTTCCATCATTTTGCCTTCAGTTGAAAGACACTATTATATTTAAATAGTGGATTCTGTACCTTTGTACTTTATGAACTTTGACTAAATTTCTGTTCAATCTAGATACTAATTTCTAGACTTGTGGTTTAGTAACAGTATTATTCCATTAACATGGTATCACTGCAAAGTCACTCTTAAATATACACTTACTATATATGTTATCCAATATTCAGAGTGCCTCAGGTCAAGGGTTGCACCAGGATAAGGTTATGATTAGACAGGATCTGTGTAAAAGGATAAATCTGACATGACCAATAAAATCCTATATAATGCAATTACAAGAAGCAAAAGAGATGTGATTTACATTTTCCTTAGCGTAGTAAATGGGGAGAAAATGACTACTTTTTATTTCTAGGGTCCATATTGAGCAGAAACATTTAAAACATATACTATAATTTTTGCAATTACTATATTTCCAATTTCAAATAAATGATCCCATTAATCATTTGGAGGTATAGTAAAGCCTCAACTGTATGATCCAATTAAAATTAACTAAATATACTCATCTCACACTTTGTTTTAGGAAACTTACATTTTCAATGGCACAGATTTATTTGAATATTTTGTCTTTCAAGGCCAGTTGCCTGTCTTCATAATCTTTACATAAGGGGTCACAGAATATTTATATCCTCCCATGGCTATTATGGTCTTATCCTCTCAGTTTCTTAGTTCTAATTGCTATCTCCCTCTCTCTCTCTCTCTCTCTCTCTCACACACACACACACACAAACACACACACACATGCAAATACACACACACACACACACACACACAGACTCTACTGCTGTCATTACTTTCTAGCTTGCATATTTTACCATCTACCTGATATTACAAAGGTCTGTTGTTGAAAAGCAATAGTAGAAGAAAAAAAGTAATGTTTTTTTATTGCTTCTTAATTTGATATCTCTTGAAGGCTTTGATGCAAAAAGTGATATGTAATTATTGGTACACCTAATAATTAGATTACCATAATTGTGGCTGTATATGGTGAAAGCTGAGGTGATCAATGGGATAAAATAAGGCTAATCTAGTATAAAATCATAGGCTAAAGAGATATTATAGCATAAGAGAGTTTAAAAGAAGAATCCATATTTTATGTTCCCCAAACAAGTGACAAAAAGGAAAAAAAGTCACTATATTTTCGTAATCAGAATTGAACAAATTTATGTAATAGGATGTGAAATATAGTTCTTGACTCATTAAAATCATTATATAAGATACATAATATTCAATTACATCATCAAAATATCCACTCTTTGAAAAACTCTAAATTTCC
This sequence comes from Procyon lotor, assembly GCA_028646535.1. Classification (NCBI taxonomy): domain Eukaryota; kingdom Metazoa; phylum Chordata; class Mammalia; order Carnivora; family Procyonidae; genus Procyon; species Procyon lotor. Next base: position 18,889,561 of record CM053604.1, read on the forward strand.
TTCATTGCTAACACATCCAGTTGCTATAAATTACCTTATTTCTTAAAATAAATTGCTGTCTTTTTGCAGAAAAGTTTGAAAAGTTTCTTTGTCTTTTGTGCTGAAACCAACCAAAAGAACACACAGAAATTTCCATTTAAAAAGTTGTTCTGTGTTTAGCTTATCTGTAGAGATGTATAGTTACAATTTAAACACAAAATGCTGATGATTTATATGGATTTCTACTTGTAGGTTACAGAAATGAACCTGAGCAACAACAACAAAAAGAGGAGCATTTACTATCAGAAGGCACAGAGTTCTCAAGGTCCAGTCAGGACTATGAGAAGACCTGAACAGGAAACTAGAACATATTACCTTATCTTTTTGTCTCTGCTTCTCTTGTCATATGTTCATTCTGCTTTTCTGTGAACTGTCTCTCTGTGCGTTGTTGCACAGTGATTCTCTATATCCCTCCATCTCTTTTTTATTTTTTTCTTACAAGTTTCATTCCAGAATGCCTGCATATCAGGTGCTAATCCTTCCAACATGGACTAGGTCACTGTCTGTAGCCCAGTCAATTGTGAAGGAGGAAACAGGCAGGATTACTTAGTTCAGAATGCTCCTGGAGGACTGTCACTCTTGATAAGGGAGAAGAGGGCAAAAAGAAAGTTCTAAAACAATTGGCTTAGCCCGGCAGTCAATTCAAAAGCTACTTACGACCCATGAGGTGTGTGTCACTCTGCCTGAGTTCTTGTAATCAGGATTTACACATCCAAGTTGCCCTTGATTTAAACATTTGAATAATCAAATGCAAAATTAAGTTTCAGGATTTTTTTACTCCCAAGTAAAGTAGTCTAAAATGGGCACAAGATTTACTCAATACTTACAAGTTATTCCAATTTTTTATACTGAGGTGATGTTTCACCTAATAACACTATGAAAAGCTGTTTGTGGAGAAGATTGAAGTCTGAAGTTATAATGATCAAATGTACAGATTGAAAACAGATGACAGAGCTTCTCTTCCATGGATAGAAGATTATTACATAAATTCGGGGGGGGAAAGAAGTGATTTAAAAAGTAAAATATATTGCAGTGTCAAATATTTAAGTTAACAAAGATAAAACATGGAAATAAGTATCACCTTTGGCAATATATTCCACATTTCTTATACAGAACATTTTAAGAAGTTATTTGAGACCTTAACCAAAGGAACTGGTTTAGAAGTGGAGAGTGTTTCTATGATTTATAGTGAGTGGAAAATGAAAAGTTTGCAAGGGAAACATAATATGTGGCAGAAAAAAAGATGTACATAAATATCCATTACCCCCTTCTTTCATTTAGTTACGGATCCCCCCCTGAGATTTAGTTGGCCATATGGCTACTCAACTAGAAAAACATAATCCATACATTTTGCAACCTGGTAAAGCCATATTTTAATTTAAGCAATGTGAGCAGAAATGAAACAAGCAACTTACAGATTGCCCTCTACTTCGAATTCTCTTTTTTCCTGAGATTTGGAGGCACTGCTTTAGACCCGGAAATGTAAACCCTGTGCTACGCAGTCCTAGCAATCCTACTTCCTCAGTCCTACTTAGTTCTGCACTATTTCTTGCCAGAGGAATGCACTTCAATTTCATGTAAGCCACTGCAGGTTGACCTCTTTTTGTGATAAAAAACAAGAATATTTAACTTAATTAATTTACTTGACAAGGAGTGAGCTCATTGTCATTTAAGATTGAGGAACACAGCTTGTTCAGTGAAAAGTCAGAGGGTAAATTTTATTTGCAACAGAATTGCAAGTCCATGCAGTGCAGTAGAAAAGGAAAGAAGACATGATACTTAAGGGAATAGTACAAATATGTACAGAAAGGAGAGAATAAGTGACAGAGCTTCTTGGATTTTAGTTGGTGGGCACACAGAATGGACACACAGTAAGTTTATGTCCCACCATTTTGACTGAAACATTAAGTTTCACCTTCACATCTGCGAGGATGAATCCTGGTAGTATTTCTGGTCTTAAAATAGGTCATATCAGAAGCAACCAATGCCATTTATTAGACCTCTGATCTTTACCAAATATAAACTGGGGTACAAAATGTGGTGATATGAAGTGCAAACAAGGATATGAAGAACCAGAGCTTTACATGATTAAATATATTCTGATATCTGTGTTAAATTTCTTCAAAGTAGTTTGGATTTTCAGTTCAAAGTGTTGGAATTCTTTTATTGTAGTTTACATAAAACCATTGAACAGGCATGAAAGAATAAGTGAAAGTTTATTAACGACCAGAAGGCCTTACAGATACTTTTGCAGAGACTTTGGCCATATACATAGGGACGTCTGGAGAATGAAAAGAGAGAAGAAAATGGTGTGAACAAAACTCAATAGTGGAACAGGGATATATAGGAACATATCGTAGATCAGATGGACAAGTATATGGAAACTAAAACACAGAGACTATTAAGGCCAAATTATAGAATATCATAGGCTAAGTCCCTTTTTAAAAATGAAACAGAACAAAAGATGATAATATACATGATTAAATCCACAATTATTCAATATTGGAATCCATGGTTATTTGATTTCTTGATCCATGATTTCTGCAGACATGAGCATAGGTTTGCGTGTGTGTGTGTTGGGGAGAGAGGCACACACACCTTTGTACATTTTAATGTAAAGAACTTGCCAGGAGTAAGAATTTTTTGGACAATAGATGATATCTTGTCTTATGATTTTTTAATGGAAGCAGCAGGATTTATTTTAATGCACCTGCACAGTGATTTCTCTTTCCAGTATAGAATTATTGCACGACTTGTCAATATTTTTCTTTTCTAAGGGATAGCCATATATAAAGGCACAAAGAGAATACTGGGGAAAGGTTCCAGAGTATGTCATTTCTTTTTCTTTTTTCCCCCTTTTTTTTCTTTTCCTTGTCCATCTTTCTTTCTTTTCTTTCTTTCCTTCCTTCCTTCCTTCCTTCCTTCCTTCCTTTCTTTTTTTCTCTTTCTTTCTCTCTTTCTTTCTTCCCTTCCCCTTCTCTTCCCTTCCCTTCCCTCTTTTTTTCTTAGTACACAGCAGATAGGAACTAACACAGCATCGTAATCAAAAAGAAGCACTTTGCCTTACATGAGATCTTTGTAGATTCAGTTAAACACGTGCAAAGACATCATGACCGCAAGGGGTCAGCCAAGACCCAAAGGGAAGAAAGGTGTGCATCACTGAGGTTTTGTTCAAGAAAACACTGGTTTGTCTAAAAACCAACATTAAAGCACTGCCGTATGCCATTCAATATTTGCACTATTATTGGTTCCAGATTTGCTTACTTCCATCTGCTCAACTTAATCAGTTTACTAATAGAAACAATAAAATGGTTTGGGCAGGACTTCAGCAAAATATTCAAGAAAGGTTCAATAACACCAATAGACTATCTTTATGAAAGAGTAAACAAATCAGACAGCAACTCAATGAATGATTCCAAACACTCGAATATATCATATTTACATTAAATATCTTATAGCCCTCACTTCTTAGAGCTGTCTTTTGAAGATGAGAACCAAATTATTTTATTTGACTAGTATTTCTCAACAAATGTGAGGCTCACAGTGATTGATGTAATAGCAACAGTTCACTTAAAATAACCCCCGGATATGGAAAACCATTATAAATTGACAATATGTGGAGCATTAACACTTACTAGAAACAATGCAATCTTGTTTTTTTCCACTTTGCATGCTTAAGTGTTCCCTATTGTATTCCTCTGTATACTTTCAAATCAGAAATATGATGAGTTCCTTTGTTTGCTGAACTACTACCTAGTAGACACATCTTCCAAACAAGGGTTTGTGCACTTCAGCAGCTTGGCAGGAAACAGGTTTTTCAAAAAATACCATTTCTTAATAGTCTAGCTCATTAATGATTTTTATTACTTTCAGAAACTATGCCAAATCCCTCATGAAACCCAATCACATCTCAAGAACAAAAGCACAGGGCGCCTGGGTGGCTCAGTTGGTTAAGCAACTGCCTTCCGCCCAGGTCATGATCCTGGAGTTTCGGGATCGAGTCCTGCATCGGGCTCCCAGCTCCACGGGGAGTCTGCTTCTCCCTCTGATCTTCGCTGCTCTCATCCTTTCACTTTCTCTCTCTCAAATAAATAAATAAAATCTTTAAAAAAAAAAAAAAGAACAAAAGCACAAATATATAGAAACTCTGAAATCTTATATTAGGCAAGCTTCCCCCCACATTTTGTACTCTTCTGCTGAGACACTTTAGAATATAGAAGTATAATGTCTCCTGCATCAACACATAATGTAATGTGAAATACAGAGTGATTGAGAGCAAGTGAAGTGCACTTGCTAGGTCCAGAACAAAATGTTCCCCAAAAGTAAAAAGCAAACCAACAAAGTAGAATTATAGGTTCTGAGCGTAACCATTTGTATGTAAAGGAAATAAGAAAGGGATTCTTGTAAAAAGATTTTTACTCTCCCTGGAGAGAATAGTGTAATAGGGATCCTTCAGCCAGCATCAGCACAACTATAAACCTACAATGTACAAAATCGACAGAATTCATTACTTGCCATTGAATGTGAAGTTTAAAAATCTCCATAGAGAAGAAATATCAAACTATATGTACCTGGTGTTACTCTAGGCTTGTTCTCTGTGGCGTTTTTCTTATTTTGTAAGCACGTTAGGCACAACAATTGTATCAATTATTGAATTTATCTTTCCAGGAATGCTATATGTTTTTAATAATTATTAAATAACAATAATCAGAAATGTCCAGGAAAAAAATATCATTTTAATTTGAGAGTCAGAAATCTTAAAAACAAGCAGTAGTTTTATTAAAATACAATGTAAATTAATAAATACATTTAAATTATCATGTTTTGTAGGAGAATTAGCATGTTACTTTACTTTTTGTTTTTAGATATTGCCCTCACGTTATGTCAAAAGAAAATAATTTCAAAATACAAACTTCATATTCTTGTTCCAAGCCATACTTATTTCATAAAATAACATAAATGATTCCTAACAGAATGTTTTTTAGATCTATTTATAGTATTCAGTTTTGCAGGATAATTGTGAATCTAATCTAGATGGAGGAATATTTCTTTTTAATGACTTATATTTCTTTTTATATGCTGTATAAAGTTCATCTGGTTATTTTCACTTTCAAGATAAAGACAAGCAAACATGATGGTGATAATGAAAGTAGAGTTTATAAGCCATGGTCAAATTACTATGATTCAAATGAAATATTAGGATGTTATGTGAATGAAGATCTACACATGTTTGTGTGCTAATTATATTGGACATATTTTGATCAGAAAGGTTAAAACTTTAGCAACATAAGCCATGGGATATGCAACTCTCTGATAAATAATAGATATGAGAAACTCATAGTTAATATAAGACATAACTATGGAAAAAAAGATGAAATAAGGTGATGATGATGAATATGTCTTATAAAATAAATGGCATTAAATTCTTTAAAATCACAAAGAATGTATATGCCTTGATATTTGTAGGTAGGAAAGGCTAAATGGAGATGGCTGGACTTTTCAGCTGGTTCTTAAATAAAGAGCTACCTTTTAATAAACAAAAAGTTCAGATGTTCCATATGGCATGAACACATCTGGAAATGACATAGACAAATATGAAGGAAAAAATAATGCAATTTGGTTGGAAGATCCCTTTAATACATTGGTTTTCTTTCCTTTATCGTTTTAATGCTAGACAAATTCTGTTCATTGTCATTGATTAATGAAAGCATTGAGTTTTGATAGAAGCTTGCTCTACGATATTAAAAAATTCTTTTTCTTTAACTCTTTTACTCATTTTGAGTAAAGGAGCTCCTATTTACCTTATTACACAAAGTGAACTTACATATACTCACTTGTGTATATTTATATATTTGATTGGGATTTTTATAAACTAGATTAAGAGATTTTATAATGAACTATTGCAAAAAATGGGATGCTGTGTAAGGATGCATAAGAATTTATGTTTTTCACTCAATTCAATAAGTATTCATTGAGTTTAACAGAACATTTATAATTTGTTCTATCTCATACTTGTAGTATTTCTTAAATATTATTAGCATTTTATTACTAAACCAGAAGCTCTGTCAGATAGAGGCCAACTCTAATATGCCTGTCACCACAAAAGCAATGTCTATCACGTTGCTTGCTCAAAAGGAAGGCTCAGCACTGAATGAACAAAGAACTAATTTGATGGATTCCATCGTATTTTGAAGCTTAGTATTTCCTAAAACAGTATTGTCTAAATCATTTGCTTTTTAAAATACTGTTCAAGCTATGTAATGGGGGAAATACTTCTTAGGAGCATGTATAGTTATTTTTCATGAGTTTAAATAATTGTATAGAATGTAACTTCTATTGTTTTATAAATGTGGATATTTTGAAAATAAAACCAATACATTTCTTTCAAAATACATATCCAATGGTATCAAAATATCAGAGGGATTTTAAAACTGTAATCATATATCTCATCAGTAATTAGATATCATTTGGCTCTTCCTTTGTCACAAATGTATTTATTCTTTGAAAAAGTATTTATTGAGCATCTGATATGAATCAGCCATTGCTCTAGACACTGGTATATGTATTGGAAGTTCCTTTCAGCATATGCAATTTCTGTATAGCTTAATTTGTTGTCTTTGGGATACCTTATTTTAGAAGTCCACGCAACCACACTTTTGTTTATCCCTAGAATATAAGTCACTCCTTTGAGTCTGAGTACTCATAGAATTTTTTAAGTTAGCCTAACTTTTTTTTTTAATTTGGGTTTGCTTGATTTTATTTTACTTTATTTTATTTTATTTTTATTTTTTTATTAACATATAATGTATTATTTGCCCCAGGGTACATGTCTGTGAATCATCAGGCTTACACATTTCACAGCACTCACCATAGCACATACCCTCCCCAATGTCCATAACCCAGCCACCCTTTCCCTATCCCCCCACCTCCCAGCCACCCTTAGTTTGTTTCGTGAGTGTAGGAGTCTCTTATGGTTTGTCTCCTTCCCCATCCCTTCCTGTTTCATTTCTCAACCCCACCTCCCCACAACTCCCCGCCCTGCTTCTCAAATTCTTCATATCAGAGAGATCCTATGATACTTGTCTTTCTCTGACTGACTTATTTCGCTTAGCATAATACCCTCCAGTTCCATCCATGTCATTGCAAATGGCAAGATTTCGTTTCTCTTGATGGCTGCATAGTATTCCATTGTGTGTGTGTGTGTGTGTGTGTGTGTGTGTGTGTGTGTGTGTGTGTGTATACCACATCTTCTTTATCCATTCATCTGTTGATGGACATCTAGGGTCTTTCCATAGTTTGGCTATTGTGGACATTGCTGCTATAAACATTCAGGTGCATGTGCCCCTTCGGATCACTACATTTGTATCTTTAGGGTAAATA
>CM053604.1:18897079-18913330 GCA_028646535.1 Procyon lotor
TTTAGTTCAGCAAAAGTTCTATAGTCGGCTAGTGTTCTGGTATTATTCTGTTTTGTTTTTCTTTTTCATTTTTCTCTTTTTTCAAGTTGTGTTGAGTTTTTTTTTAGTTTGACTTTTCAAATCAGTAATGGGAGTGGGTGTGCTAAGAGCACGTAGGAAAGTATCAGCATCTCGGAGCTAAAACTACTTATGTGGATTGTCTGTGATTTAAGTGTCTCACATCAGTTGGAGACTAACAATAGGATATTCTGAGTACCGTAGAAACTCGGTATGCTTTTTTTTTTTTTTTTTTGGCATGCTTTTCAGAGTTTTCATATGCATTTGGATGCCAATTTGGATATCGTCAGTCAAGACATTTCTGATGCTTCACTGCACACTCTTTTTAACTCCTTTCATAGCTCTTGGTCACTTAGTCTACTTCAGCTAGTACGTTTATGATCCACACCATATAGGCTGTGACATTACCTCACGAGGGCAATAAGTAATGGTGCTTCATCCACTTAATTCCCATTCTGTGTACATCTCAGATTACTCCTGATGCTATTAAGCAATGCTTTGCCAAGGTACCTGCTTAAGGACAATACATGAGCTACCAGGAAATGTTGAGGATTAAAACCCAATGGGAAGGAAATTTAGCCAATAGTTAACGGGGAATAGGGAATAAATTCTTCCTTTTTCTTCTCCTATTGAACTTCCCAGGATGCAGTATGTCACACAACCTTTTAAAAGAAAGGTCTATAAGCTTGAATGCCCCATTTTATGAGGCATTCAAGGCATATGAGGCATTGTGATGATGTCTCACATCAAGTGGTGGTTAGCTCTGTAGTTTTCCTTGTGTTTGCTCTCCCTTTCTCCTTATTTCAATCCCTTTTCCCTGCACTGCTTTTTTTTTTTTTTTTTAGAAAGAACTCATGAAGATAGGGAGGGATCTTCCTATCAGAGGGATCTGCAATGGGTCTTTGAATTGTAGACTTGAAATGGCTGTTGCAAGTTAATTTGAGATACCCAATCTTTATTGTCATAATATTGAGAAAATGGCCAAACACCATCAAGGATGTGGGAATGCTTGATGATCTTATGTAAGATCTGGGAGCTCAGCACCTGACAAATATTTATGGGAAGGTCCAAAGGCCATCCCTTCACTAAAGCAATAGGCAATGCCTTGCTGATGGCAATGTCACCAAAGTTTGGTGGTACTTGTCTTGTGTAGGCCAAAACTGGGAGGTAGTCTGGTGGACAACATTGGGGAATAAGTAGTTACAGAATGGAAGAGAAATTCATGGCAGCCTTTATTATTTATTTATTTATTTATTTATTTATTTATTTATTTATTTGTGATGGCAACCTTAAACCATCAGAAGACAAAACAAACAAACAAAACCAAAAAATCAAAACCTGGAGATAACTTCATGGTGCAATGATTTGCAGGGATCTATGGCTAATAAATTATAATAATCTTAAGGGGAAGAAAGATAGAGAGTATGTCAGGATGTAGCTCAAGTTGAATAATGAAAGGAAAAGTAAATTCTACAACAGAAAACTACTATTGTTTATAGTTTCTAGTTCTAAGACAGTTCATAGGCCAAGAACTAAATGTTTCAAGAATAGTCCTGTTCATCTTGGGAAAGGACTCTATACTGAATTATATGTCATATGTATCCCCTTATCCTTCCCTAAGGTACTGTGGACATTAAGTAGAGAAACTATGTATTGGGGTATAGAGACCTCTAGATATTTTTGTATTACTTTTTTATTATTAAACCAATTCTTGAAACAATCCCTTAATTATAGAAAAGTCAATGAATTTCATTTGACAGGTGAGACTGTGAGATTAAGCAGCTATTTTTACTTGATACCATATTTTGCTTGATACTCAGTAACATGCTTTTTATTTGTTTGCTGTCATTTCTAATGCACTGCCCTTCGGCCTAATTCCTGCTTCTGGAATTACATCCCTAATGAAATCATGATCAAAGGTTTTTGTATCAAGTTCTGCTTTGCCAGGGAACACAGGTTAAGACAATATATCCATATGTTGAAAACCAAGTCAAAGAGATGTACTTTTTCATGGCTTTGTTTTGTAAGTTAACACATATATACTGTCTGAAAAATATTTATGAGTTAATTTTATTTAAGTATTTATTGTTTTTGGAAAGCCAATCATAGTGCCTGCCTTTTCTGTCCTTAAGAACTAAAGAACAATTCCAACAAAAACCATTTCTTTAGTATAAGAAATATCACAGCATACTAAGGGACTTAAAAGTCTTAGATGTATCTGAGATGCTATCTTATCTTTATGATACTTTCATAAGTCACTCAACTAATAATAAAACAGTTTCCCACTACCACTCATCATCTAGACCAAAAGACGCAAAAGCAAAGGAGAAATTGCATAAATGTCCCCACACTTCTTTTAGTTTCCTTCACCCTGAAATATACAGATTCCTATGCATTTATTTATGGTTGTCTCTTTGGATATTTATCTTTATTAAACACTGGGATATTAATTTAAGTTGTTTTACAGTACAATTTTAAGTTATTTTCCCAGGAATGATATGCTCTCCTGTCAAAAGTTTACTTGATTTTTCCCTATTCAAGTCATGTATAAATTTTATATATTCTGAACATTATATATATATATATATATATAATCATTTCCCATTATCGAATCGAATCCCTCCAGTTCTCACACTGGCTTCATATTCTCCTTTGATGGTCTCTTTGAAATTGTTTCCTCAGTTCTTACTCTCAGCTGAATAACTCAGACATACTTTTTATTCACTATATACCTAATTCCCTTTTATGTCATCAAGTATCCCTATAACAGCTGAGTAAAATCTTTATCTGATAATTTTCTTGTCTAGGTCATTCCAAGGTTGGTCTCCTTACATGTCTTTTCTCTTGAAAATTTAACTATTTTTTCATGTTCACTATTTCTTTTACTAGACATTGTGATTGTCAATATATGGACACTAAATTCTATTCTTCTGAAGAGTGTTTTTGTGTGTGTTTTTCTTTACTTATTGGTTTTAGAAGAAAATTAACTTGATTGGATTCCTTCTCAGGTGGTAGTTCAAATCTCAGTTCTTTTAATTTTTAACTAGAATGCATGAAGTCTTCCTTGCACTTAACCTGATTTGGATGTCAGCCAGGGATTTCAGCAGAATTTATACATAGATTTTTAGGTTCCTGGCCCTTGGTTCTCTTCTTTTCAGAATTTTCCCTTAGACTTTGTATCCTTAGTGGTTATCCTGACTCTTTTCTCTAGTCCCTTGTGTCAGAGAGACTTATCAGAATTTTATCTGCTTATGTGGCACCAAATAGTGCCAATATCTTTCTTAATCCCCTTGATCTTTTCTTAGTTTCTTTCAATCCTTTCATATGTGGAGAGAGAGAGAGTTTCTTTTTCACTTATCACACTGATTAATTTCTCTTAGTCTCAGATCTAGTCACCCTGGTTTTCAATAAGTGTGGAACATCTATACCACTAAGTAGGAGATTTATTCTTTTTCTACATTTGTAGATAATAATCCATGAAAATAACAGTGAAGACATTCCCTCATATTTACATTTAAAGGAGTTCCTTAGGAAGCAAAGCTAGTTGCTATAGCATAGCTCTTAGATGTCAAATGAATAAGGAAAAGGAAATACTTCTGTTGCGGGAAAATACAACTTTGCACTAACTTCCCCTTAAGTCTTCTCATAAAAGAAAATATAGGAACTCCATGAAGAAACAATATAAATACTAAAAAGGAATATCCCCTGGTAGTGTCCTGACAGTGAGATAGATCAGTAAGAGGGAGCAATGGGTGAGAGAGGGCCAGAAAAAAATTCCAATTATTAATTGACTGAATGGTAGTCATCTTTTTATGATAAAAGACCTGATTGCCCATAAATAATTATCAGCTTTTTTTTGTTTTGTGATAATATACTCCATGTGAATTATACGGAGTGTCCCAACCACACTTACTTCTTACTCTTCCCCTAAAATAACAGGCCAGTTCGTGTTACTGTATATCACTGGGGAAAGGCAATATGCAATATTGGAAATGTTCACGTACTACCTGGAAAATTCCATGTTGGGAATACTGTAGATAGGTTCCAAGGATTAGAAGACTAGTAGAGAGAGACAGTGTAGTAATATGCAATTTTTCCTGTCACCCTGTATCTCAGGTACTATAATTCGAACATTTAATTTGTCAACTAGTGTTCAGGAAGGACATTTTGCTTTTTAGTATCTGTTACCAATAAATGAAATTGGGAAGAGGTGTTAAATTATATGGTGAATACAGTTTAATAGGAAATATTATATTTGTCACATTCAGGTGCACTTATATCTTATTACTAACAGCGGATTTTCAATGCTAAGCAGCTTGAGAGTCTTGTGTTCAGTAGTTCTTTATTTCCTGCCTTAAGAATGCTTTGCATCGTGATGACTGACACTTTGGTACACTGTTCACTTGGGATATAAAACAGGAATTCTTCCTCAAACTTAATCTTACTATTGGAATAGTGGCTCAATTACAAAGGATTTTTCTCTTGGGACTAAAGCAACTTTCTTTGGCTCTAATAATTTGTTCCCTCTCTGAAGTTGCATTGGGCTTGGGATCCATTCTTCCCTTGTCTCAGAATGCCAAAGAAGGAAGCCTATACATGTTCTCTCCTTAAGGCAGACTGACACCCAGGGTTTAATTTTAATTATGTAAACCATAATAATTGGCAACTGCTGGGGGGCAAGATAATTTGTTATCTCTGCATACCTGGGAAACAGAAATGTCTGAATTTAAAAAGTCAAGTATCCATACAAGGTCTATTTTATATTGTTTGAAATGAAATCTTAGAATTCAGAAACACCAGATCAGGACAACCATATCTATTATAGAGAAACCCAAGTTCTTAAATGACTACAAAAATTAAATAAGAAGGATGAGCAGGGGGAAGAGGAGAAGGCAGAGGAGTAGAGTGGGAAGAACAAGAACAAGAACAAGAACAAGAACAAGAATAAGAATGGGGGGAAGAAGGAGGAGAAAAGGAAGAAGAAGGAGGAGGAGAAGGGGGAGGAGAAATTGGGTGCCCTAACACACACACACACACACACACATACACACATCATACAACCCAGATGACCTTATTGATTTGAATCACAGTTTGGTCTCAGATTTCTTAATTTATATGTAACTTGACTTTTATGTTCTCCATTTTCCTTCTGGGGATAACTAATGATGAATAATTTATAAGCAGAAAGTTCCATAAAAATTCTAGGAAGACAGGTGGGAAGAAGCCAAAATGAATGCAGAAGTTGAATTTGGAGAAACATGAACTCCAGTAGAGCATTTGTACAAGAAAAAACGGTCAGGGGGCGCCTGGGTGGCTCAGTCGTTAAGCGTCTGCCTTCGGCTCAGGTCATGATCCCAGGGTCCTGGGATCAAGCCCCACATCGGGCTCTCTGCTCTGTGGGAAGCCTGCTTCTCCTGCTACCATTCCCTCTGCTTGTGTTCCCTCTCTCGCTGTGTTTCTCTCTGTCAAATAAATAAAATCTTTAAAAAAAAAAAAGAAAAAAAAAAGAAAAAATGGCCAGAAATGAAGGTAAGTAATGAAGATTATGCATATGAAGATGAAACAGTACCTGAGAAATGTTAACAAAAACAAAATCAGTAGAAGTCATTTCGCTTCATTAGGTCTACCTTGGTATGTGAAGAATAAATTTTAATTAAAGGAGAGGAAACAGAACACTCAGCAAACCCATCTAGAGAGAGAGAGAACCTTCAAGCTAGTAGACAAGTTACAGTATCATTTGATAGGCTGGATCATTCAAGAGTAAATGGTTATCTGAGGAAGGTAAAGTCCTAAACCATAGTCTGTAATGTAGGTTGGTTTTCTTGGCCATGAATGTATTTGGCATACAATAAATATATTGTCAAAGAATGCTAAGTTTCTTTGGATTTATACTCCATTAAAGAGAAACTTGGATATACTACAAAAAAGTGTGCACAAAGTTTTGCTTACAAATTTTGTTTCAGTTTGCTATACAAATTTTAGATTGGAGGGGATAATAGACACAACTAACAAACTGGAAGTAAGCTCTGGAATTTCTCTTGAAAGTTCCAATACTCAATAGTTAAATCTATTTATAATAGTTTTTATCTACTCTCATAACGTCAGTAGGACTATGATAAAATTGTATGTACCAAAAGACACGTTGAAATAAGTTATTATAGGAGCTTTCTGTGATAATTAATGTTACATTCCAACATTCCTACATATTTCCTCAAATCATATATCTCATGCAAACAAACAAAATACCACTGAACACAACAAGTAGTACTTAATTGCAGGAAAGATAGTGCTTTGAAAAAAGTGAACTTCCAAAGCTGTACTATCATTAAAAAGAAATTTCTTGAGTATTCTTAAATATTGTGTACTCTTGCTGATTTGAGGGACATGTAAGGGAAAGAAGAGCTGTCACTATTTGGTGACAAAGTAACATGTTTTTTGGAAATCCTTTTTTTTCCTTTTTCTTTTTTTATTTATTTAATGTTTTTGCTTCTAAGAGCTCCCCACGGGAAACTAATTCTGCTTGTTCTTTTGCAAATACTGTATTGCTTGAAGACTTTGACAAACTGTGTAATGAAGGGTTTAGTCCCCAGTAATGAATGTCACGATCCTAACAATAAGATCCAACAAACAATTTGAAATGATGTGGTGAGTGCTGACTGTGCTGTGGAGCACACACAGAGTCTGGCTGGTCTAAGTAATTACTGGAGTTTGGCGGAGCTACAGTTTTCACAGCCAACTATGATGGCACCTGCTGAGGCTTCGCATTATTTTGAAAAATAATAGGTTCTTCCAAAGGAATGAATGCTTTATAGTACAGTAATTGAATGCAGGCATCAATATACTTGCTTTCTTTGTGTTCTTGAGAATCTCTTTATGTTGGGGTTTTGTTTTGTCAACCATGTTTTATTTTAAGGAGTGCCCATTAGTCTCAGTATTATTATTTGTTGAGTCCCTTCAAAGAAGAATCAGCCCTAGATATTTGGGAGATGCATTTGCAAAGATAAAATATGTGCCTCCAATGTACTCTAATGGTGTATTTATTACTTATTTTTCATTATGCAGTTTTGTGTTATATATATATATATATATAAAGACAAACTTGGATCTATTACAAAAAAGTGTGAACAAAGTTTTGCTTTGTGTGTGTGTATATATATACACACACACACATATATTACACATACACATATTTGTATATATATATACACACAAATGGGGCAGAGACGTGTAGGAAATACAACAATTGCGGAAGAGTGTTCTATTTCTACAGTTTTGATTCTACCTCTTTTGCTTTTCTATGCTGACCTTCCAGTTTAAATTGAACATAGTCTGGTTTTAGGCAAGGAGGTAACATCATTACAGTAAAGAGATAACAATATCACCACATTTAGACTGCTGGAAGAAACTTTGTTTTTCTCCATTGTATTGAAGGACTAAGAAGGCCACAGGAAGATCATTTCCATAGCTCCTTTTATTTCAAACAAGAGGTCTGAGAGACAGAAACTTCTTGATAGGACCCCAGGCACTGTCCCTGCTGGGTTATTATTGAACATTTGAATAAATTAGACCCCTGGAATCTACCAGAAATAGCACTGTACCTGAATTTCAAGAAAAGGTGTCTTTCCGTGGTTCCCAAAGTGTGACTCGTTTTTAATTACACTGCCTGATCTGAAACAAGAGGACACAAAGCTGGCATGATTTCCTATTCAGATGGTGAAGACGAGGTCAAGTCTAGGTCTTTCAGAAACTTTTAGGATAATATCTCTAAAAAGTCAGAACCTTGTTGCTAGAGGAGACAGTGTGGAAATAGAGCTTTTGGGCCCATCGTCAAAGAGCCAAGGGATACAGGGCAATTCTGATTTCGTCAAATTACTTTTAAGGTCAAACTCTTTCCTTGAATTTTGCCTTACCAGTTGTCCTTTCTGCCTTCTGAATTTGGAAACTGTAGCCCTCTGCACCATCTCTGTTTCTGCCTGGGGAAGTGGAGCTAGTCGTCAGAATTGGGAGTGTCACATAGCCAGAGGTGATTTCCCCTCCTTTGGTGAGTATAAATCTGTAGCAATTATCCTTTGAAGTGTCGCAATTATTTACAGAAAAGCAAGATAGTGAATGTTATCAGCTGGAAATTTCCTCTAATGCCACTGTTGTGCATTTCCTTATAGCTGATTATCTAAAAATACTGGCAAAGTAAGCCTCTGTTTTCATCAGCCGCCATGTATTTATATTTCTAGACTTTCCAAGAAAATGTGGGCGCCTCTACATATAGACAAAAACAATCTAGAGTTTTATTTAATCAGAACAACTAATCATCAGCACAAGTAAAACTTCCCTTTAACCAAACAGGTTTACCAAGCAGCAGCTCTCTAGATTGATAAAATAAGGCATTGTTCATTTAGAGCATTGAGCCTTGAAATTATAGCTTTCTAAGTGAAAACACATTGTGTTCCCGAGCATCCCAGGAACAGACTTGCTTTTACTTGGGGAGATTAAGGAGTGTTAGAGGGGAGGTTAGAGTGTTTATGACTGAAAGAGAATCAATATTATTTCTAAGGATCTCTTATAATAAAAAAACAAAAGATAAATTCCTAAATATGACCATCACCCATGAGCATGCAATAATAGCATTTATATAATGATTCCTATATGTCTTTTTTATACAAAATATGTATATTATATATGTAATTATATGTAATATAATTAATATAAATACATATTATTACATTTGATCCTCATTTTTATTAATTCTATTTCTTGCTGACAGGGAAAATAGGTACTTGTGATAGTAAGTGCGTAGGTCCAAGTCATAAGGCTGGAAGGTGGCTGACCTGGGATTTAAACCAGTTCAGTCTGGCACCATTGTTCAGGTTTCTAAGCATTATGCTACAGTGCCTCTCGGGAGAAATGCCAAATTTCAAAAGGTATATAAAAAAAAATGGTCTAAGTAATAATTAAAATTATCCAAATAAAATTATTCAGATCAAAACAATAATATGCCTGATATATTTATATTTCTAAATGACCATATCCAATGATAGCATCTTTATAGAAATATAGGTGATTTTCATACATTAAAGTGGATTTCTAATTTGCCTGAGTCTTTATGGAATATAATTTAGCAATATGAGGAAAGATTCTTAAAAAAAAAAAAAAAAGATTTTCTTTATTCGTTTGAGAGGGACACAGAGAATGAGAGAGCATAAGCAGAGAGAGAGGGCGAGGGCAGACGTCCTGCTTCCTGGGAGCCCGATGCGGGGCTCCATTCCAGGACCTGGAGATCATGACCTGAGCCGAAGACAGACGCTTAACCATCTGAGGTGCCCATGTGCCCTGGAAAGACTCTTTAAATATTATTTTCTTTGAGCAAATAATGATGCTTCAATATTACTTTTCAGGAAAATAATTGGAAACATATATTTCCTGTATTTTTTCCTGTTGTGCTGTTGGAGCCATTTGCCACAACAGTTTTGTATGTACATGTTGTTGAATGAAGTGTGTGTTCAGTGCCTGATGTTCCTTATGTATTAATTATAACACTAAATAGTGATCATGGGGATGCACAATCTCCCAAACAGGAGATTGTTTACAAAAATCACGTTTTATCTATAAAAGATACATTATATGATGTTAAAAAGTAAGATGATGATTCTGCTGGTTATGATGATGCAGGTATATAGGTACAGAAGTGCATTAATTTAAAAATTATCACAAAACAAATATTATTAGGAAAAGTTATGCTATAAAGTAGAGTATGTACTCTGATCATAGTTTGGAATATTTGTGATATACATACACATACTCTATATAGAATACATGAATATTGATAATTCACTTTTGGAATACATACATTCACACATATCTAATTCTTTGTAATAATTCCATTTTAGCTTATATCTGAAAAATATTAATCAAAATATTCAAAGTAACTTTCTATTGCTAGTATGTGGTTTTCTTTACTGTTTGCTTTATTCATTGAAAATGCACAAGGTTTATGATTATATTTACAATAAATAAAAGAAACAAAAACATTTTTGAGTCAAATAAAAAAACCTTGATCTATGTGCACATATTTTAAGTCATACATAGTTACCCAAATACAGCACCATGTTTGTGGTGTAGGAAGTTTTCTCCCTAACATATAAAAAGCATTAATGTCTGAAATATGGAGGAAAATAATATATATTTTAAAAATCAGCATATACCTTGTAGTTTTGGAGGCTGGGGTTGGGAAAGAGAAAACTAGCTATCTTACTGAGTGATACAATTGTATGTTTTCTTAACATTCCACGCATGGCCTGTTCAATAAGCCCATCAGAAGGGAGACTATTAGTGAAGTGACAATACATATTTCTTCCTCTATACATAGAAACATACACTTTTGAATAAATGTCACTATCTTACATAGCTCATTTAAAAATGCATAAATATATATGTAACTGATGCCTAACATTTTTAAAACTGAAAATCTTACCTTACTCATATTCAGTGAGTTTTTTATTTTTTTATCAAAACCACAATCTACAAATGATATTGCACTTCGTAGAGCATTGTTTTAACATTAATTCATGGATACACTATCATTAATAAGGTTTAATTTTCTAGTATGTGATAATGAACATTATTTGTGAAAATAGCTATGACTTATTTACATAGTTTAGGAAACTTGATGAATGGATATAATCCCTAATACAAAGTGATGAGGTTTTTGCTAAATACAAATGGATTTTTAAACAAGCATTTAACAGAATGAATATATAAATACCATATTG
This sequence comes from Procyon lotor, assembly GCA_028646535.1. Lineage (NCBI taxonomy): Eukaryota > Metazoa > Chordata > Mammalia > Carnivora > Procyonidae > Procyon > Procyon lotor. Next base: position 18,907,903 of record CM053604.1, read on the forward strand.
TAGATACTATAGGATCTTGTGAAAAATACAGATTAAGTCCCAATTAGGAAAAAAGTTGTAAGAGGCACCATGTTTTCATTTATTTTGTTCTAATTTTGCTGGTTTTATAAATTATATATATAAATACAGTATCAAATGTGCAACATGGAACTTTCTCTAGTTTCATATACTGATCTTAATATTTGCTCTGAATGCTGTCTTCGTCCACTGTGTTGCAAAAACAAAACACCGCAGTTGAAGTGGCTTAAAACCAACACAAACTTATTTCTCACAGTTTTGGAGGCTAGAGGTATGATATTAGGATGTCAGAATGGTTGAGTTCTGGGGATGCCCATCTTCTGAGTTTCATACTTTTCATATCTTCAGGTAGAAGAAGGGGTTAGGGTGTTCTATGGGACCTCTTTTACCAGAGAACTAGTTGTAGTATTTGTGAGGATTCCACTATTATGAACTAATCACCTAACACCATCACACTGAACATTAGAATTTCAGCATGTGAATTTTGGGGAGACACAAACATTTAGACCATAGCAAATATCCAGTTTTCTGGAGGGAACTTAATGAGTTTAAGTGGTTGTGAGTTTACTCAATATCAAACATTGATTGAGGAGTGAAATCTCGTCCTCAGAGTCAGTAGAGATTTCTGAATTCCACACAGACCCTCTGCAGCTTCCTCATCCCAGTGACTATAGGTCCATGGTCCTTCTCTCCACTGAGTTCTCTGTTTTTATGCCAAGAGGTGGGAATCAGGAAAACATTTAGGTTCTAGGTCTTTGGAAAACATGAAGCTCTGGGACAGGCCCTCTATGATGATCTCTGCACACCATTCACAGCACTCCTAGACTAATTCTGTTCTTCTGTGGTAGTGCCAGGAAATCCTGGGCCGTGCTGCCTGCAAGTGCTCCAGAGGGGGAAACTACATGAGTTTCCCGTCTGTTGGAGTTTTATCACTTAGGGAATAATATCTAGAACACACTCTGAGAGAGTGAGAACAAGGATATTCGTCAGAGATCAATTGAACATTTCTCTCTTGGTTGCTCATTCTTGCTCTTTTCTTCCACTTTCCAGGTGGTATTAAAATCTTATTAAAATATTCAAGATTTCTCATGTTAAAATTTGAAAACAGTTGCTGATAACTTGTGTCAAATTCCTTTATCAACTCTATCTTTTATCAGGTACTGATATAATTGAATATTAGTATTTATTGTTACTTTGTTTAATAGCTTTTGGAGTTAAGATTCAGACAGTATTTGGAAGAAGGGTTTTCGTCTGCTCTTTGGTTCATGATAGCAGAAATAACACAGGAATCATATTGTGTATAAATGTTTGTTAAACTTCAGATATAAAACAATCTGGATTAAGTGTGCTTTTTAATTTAAGTGTTCATCTATGAGTATATGTTCTGTTAAGGTTTTCTAACTCTCCTTGGGGAAATTTTGGCATTAGAAATTTCTCAAAACATCTAATTTAAATATTCTCTTAAATATGTTTTAATATTGGAGGAGAAAAAGGAAGTCCTCACTAATCTATTAGAATTTTTTTTATGATTCTTTTTTCAGAATTTTCCATTATAATTTTAAGCCATTTTCTTTCCCTTTCATATAAACTTTGAACTAAACTTACAAAAGCAAATCATATATCACTCAATGTATGATTGGAATTTTATTACATTTATAATTAATTTAGGAAAAAGTGACATTTTTATGACAATTATTTCAATGATATAATCGTCTATACATTAACTCAGATCTTATTTTATTATGTTATCTCATAAAGCTTTGTATCTTTCAATAAAAAAGTACAGTTTTCTTCACATAGGCCCTTTAGTTTCTGTGTATTTAATCCTGAGCATGCTTATTTTTTCTAATTTTATTTTAATTGAATATTTCTAATTATCAAATCTCATAAATTTCATTTAGTGTTGAGCTTTAAGTACTTAGAGATTATAACATAAAACATAAAATTTTGAAATAGATAATATTTCTTCTCTAACACATGTGTTTATATTTGCATGTAATATACAAATAGCAGAGTTGTTGCTTATTTTTACTTTATTATCTAAAAGATGGAGGAAAAATGCTGTATATTTTTGGTCATTGGAACATCATCGATTCTTTATGGAAACAATGTTTCATATAACTTAATTTCTTGATTTGCTGATTGTTGGAAATATTGGTAAATATGATTCATCATATTAATCATTTCCTCATTTTAAATTCTTCAAAGGATTGCTGATGATTTGTATCAACTTTCTTCATAGATCTTTTTTTAAACCAATATTGATATAGTGGTATGGTATTTATAATTAATTTGCTAAATAGCTTTTGAAATTAAGATTTATGCAATATTTGGGGAAAGAATTTTAATATCTTTTTATATAGTCCATAATAGCAGAAATAACATAGGAATCTTACAGCATTTAATATTTGTTAAATTTTAGGTAGAAAATAATCTGAATATAGTATCTTTTTCATTTAAATATTCACCTCTAATTAAAAGTTTTGTTGAAGTTTCTAACTTTCTCAGTAAATTTTTTGCACCGGAAATTTTCTGAGAAATGTGTAGAATCATTAACTATTCAACATTTTTAAAATTAATTTGTAAATGCATTCCCTTAATCTTTTTTAATCTTTGGTATTTTTTTGTTTTTGATTTTTTCTTTCCAACATTACATAATTTTATTTCTAATTTTAATTTTCCTTCATCAGATTTTAAAGTCTTATTTCTTTCAGTATGTCATAAAATAATCAATTTTAATATATTACCTAACTTTTCTATAGTTTTTTCATTATTTTATTAATTTCAATTCCAACTTACATTCTTATGTTTTGTTTTTTTTTCCTTAAGTTTTGTTTTTCTTCTCACTTTACATTGTTTTATAGTTTTGTGATTCTATGGTTGATATGTATTATGTCACAATATGAAATGTTTCCATTTTTAAAATACTTTATTTTTAAAAGATTTTATTATTTATTTGAGAGATTTATTTATTGAGAGAGGGAGTAGGAGGAGGAGCAGAGGGAGAGAGACAAGCAGACTCTGCTGAGTTTGGAGTTCAATATGGGGCTCTATCCCAGGACCTAAAAATCATAACATGAGCTAAAATCAGTCACTTAACCGACTGAGACACCCAGGTGCCCATTTTTAGAATATTTTAGATGTCTAAGTTTATCTTTAAGGTATATTTTAAGTATATTACACTAATTTTGTTATCAATAAGTCTTTTTATTAATTACTATTTTGTTCATAAAAGTGTATTTTGCTTATATAAAGTATATGTCAATTTAAAAAATTATTGCATCAACCATGTTTGATTAGATAATTTATGCTTGACTATTTCAATGTCAAACTACCACTAGACTATGTAAAGTTACTAAGGCTGATTTGGCTTTTGAGTCTTGCCTACTTTTACTATAGCATCTCCCTTTATTTAGAATCAATGATGTTGAAAATGCTGTACATAGCTATACTTCCAAAGAAATATACAATTTATTGGTTTGCAACCAAGCCCTCCTAACCTGTAGCAATCCATCTGCGTTCAGATCTTCAAAGCCTAAGTAACAAAAGTTAAAATCAAGCACAAAAGCAATGCATAACACAAGGGTAGAATCCATTTCTTAGTAGAACATAGCAGATAGCAACACACCATCAATTCTGTGATGAAGGCTATAAGTAAAGAGATATATTTAAGGATCCTATATGTAAACACATTAAAAATCTGCAGAAACCAGGATAATGGGTTAAAATAGCAGAGAGGGAAGAACCTATATTAGTGAATTATTTCTCTTATGGCTATTTGTCAAGTTTTATTCTGAGCTAAATATCAGTTTTGTTATAAGCAAAAAAACCCTACTGGGAGAAAGAAGAATCAGCATAATTTTTGAGGCCTGCCTGATCTGGCATGACATAATAATTTCCAGAATATTCTCTAATTTTCTGCCACTTAGCCTTCCTTGGATATTTGCTGACTACCTGTATAGCACAGTGGGCTATAGGACTGAGATGAAAAGGTAAAGTAAAATCTTTTACTATCTTGCGATGCTTGGGAGACAAGTCATGCGAAGGAGAGTTTTTTCCCCTTGGGACCTTTGTCAGATGTTGAACTTATTTGAGGTTAGACACCAAAGAGCTAAGCTAAAAATCTTTGAAAAGTAAAACTTTCAGAGTAGAAGAGGGGAATATCTGCCAGGATCTCAATCAAAAGCCTGAACAAACCAAACTCTAGGAAGCATTACATCTGAAAGGCAGTGAAATCTCAGTCTTTACAGTGCTTAGGTATAAAGTCCTTTTGAGAGGTAACTGCAACACCTATACATGGCATAGAATCATGTATTAGGAGGCATAAAAACAGGTATTGAAGGATAAATGATAATCAAATCAAAATAAGAAAAACTGAGGTAGGTACACTGATAATTTAGATGTTGGAGTTAGCACAAAGGGACTTTAAAATGACCATAAAAAATAAACAAAATATGGAAATAATGGTGAAATAAAAGGTAAAAACATCAAGAAATTCAATAAGAGATTGTAATTTGATAATATAAAAGAATGAAATGAACATTCTAGAACAGAAAAGCTATAACTTTTAAAATTAATAATTCCTTGGATGGGTGTAATAATGGAACAGACATAGTAAAGTACAGGATTTACTTATTTAATTAAACATTAGTGCTCATTCAAGTACATGTTGAGTTGGAGACTTCCTTCACAGGGTGTAGCTGCCCAGTAGGATACTTCTAAAATGCTGGAGGAAGGAAGGCTAAACAACCAAACCATCTTTCTTTTCCAGAAGAAAGTCACTTTATTCTTAAGGGCTGAGGGAAGAAGAGCATCTTCACAAGTCATTGTTTTGACAAATGCAACCTCACACACATCTGAGACCTTTCAGTTTCATACACAATGTCATGACATCGGGGCTTAAGCCCTTTGATATTTATGATCCTTTTTCAGTCAGTTATAAAGTGAGCTTAAGAATTCTTAATTCCACATCTATGAACCACTTTCTTCAGGCATCTATTTTAGCCCGTAAGCATTGGGATTCAATAATTTCACTTTCCTGAGAATCCGCTTCTAAGTTCTCGAAGAGCAAAGGCCATCTCTTCTCATCTTTCAGTCTCCTTATCATCAAGCAAGATAACTTGTAAATCACAGTGATGGATAATTGTTGAAGAAAACTTAAGAGTAAAATATGAGTAGAAAGTTGGTATGTGGCTTAATACACTATTAAAATGAAGAAATCTTTACAGAGTTTTCTTACCTAAATTAGTGGGTATATTGCAGTCAGAGAACTTAAGAAAAGAAGAAAAACATATAATGTATTATTTGCCCCAGGGTACATGTCTGTGAATCGTCGGGCTTACACATTTCACAGCACTTAACAGCACATACCCTCCCCAATGTCCACAACCCAGGCACCCTATCCCTACCC
>CM053604.1:18913830-18931522 GCA_028646535.1 Procyon lotor
ATTTCTCCAGAAAGAGATTCTCTAATATCTTCTATGCTTTTTGAGCCCAGTTAGCATCTTGGTAACTGTCATTTTGAACTCTATTTCTGACATATTACTAATGTCTGAATTGACTAGGTCTCTAGCCATTAGTACTGTCTCTTCTCTTTTTTTTTTTTTTTTTGGTGAGTTTTTCTGCCTCATCATTTTATCAAGATAAGAGTAGATGAGTGAGAGAGAAAGATTCTCTGGAGCTTCGCAGATTTCACTGATTGATTAACTAGGTCTTGGCTGGATATTATCACTGATCTTCTGGGGGGGGGGGGCTATTGCCGTAATTCTCAAATGTCTTTGCCAAGGCAGAATTGCACCACCCTTGCCAGGGGATAGGCCAAGCACTTTGCTCAGGTTCACTCTCGGAAGTCTTTGTTCCATGAGCGCTTTCCATACCACCCTGGAGGCTGGGAATGAAAATGGTGGCCTCCCAGTCTCCAGCCCAGAGAAGCTGAGTACTGGGCACCCCGCTTCTCAGAACACCCTCAGAGGAAAGTAGTCAATCACTCCCGTCTCCCTTGTCTGTGGCCTGCACTCTGTGCTCAGTTAGCCTGTGGAGGAGTGCCTCAATCTGTGGCACACATGGACCCATCTGTAGTCTCCAAACCCAGCAGATTCCTGCTGCATGCTCTTGCACCACTCCTCCCAGAGGAGGAAGGAAGGGGTGTCTCCAGAGCTGCCTCCCGTGGGGTCCCCAGCTGAAGTGCAGCAGCCCAACCCTGTCTCTGATCATAGTCCAAGGTAAGCCTAAGCTGATAGGGTGCTCCGTGGCTCCTTCCCTGCTGCTGGTTTCTACCCCCCAATACCTTGGAGCTCTGCCACCCTTGGGCACCCCTGGTCCCTCTGTGACCCCATGGGTCCTGAAACCACACTGTTCCAAAGAGGACTAAAACCCCCGCTTAGCCTCTGGAGTGATGTCCCTCAGAAGAGCAGACTAAAAGTTCTGATTTTGTGCTCTGCAGCTCTGTGGCTGCTGGGAGCCGGCCCCTCCCCCTGGGGGTCTCTCTTACCATCACTTTGGATTCACTTTTTCCACACATCCTACCTTTCAGAAAATGGTCAATTTTCTGCTCCTAGAATTGCTGTTCTTCCTCTCTTTTCTCTCCTGTTGAGTTTGCCGGCTTTTAGAATGGTTTGATAGCTATCTAGCTGAACTTCTGGGATCTGACACTATCTCAGCTTCCTACACCTCTGCCATCTTGCCTCAATTCCCTATGCCTTATAGTTTTGATAAGAAAGTGAAATAGTACAACTTTTATATGTTCACATGCAATTGCCCCAAAATTATACTTTAATACATTGCTTCCTAAGGAAATAATTAGAATTAAGTACAAATGTACATGTAAAGCATGTAAATTCCAAACAGTAATGGTTTTGTAAGTGAATTTTGGGATAATATTTGGATTATGTTTTAATGGATAATTACATGGCAATTATTTTCATTGCTCATAATGTTACACTAAATGAAAATATATACAGAAAGCAGATTTTATATATATGTATAATTTAATTATTTAATTAATATTATAGCATATTATATTAATAGTATATTAATATATTGTAATATAATTTTATATAAGTGTTTTCTGGTAGATTTCTGGGTAACTTTATGGGCAATTGAAAAATTTTCTAATTTTCTTTTTTTTTTTAGATTTTATTTATCTGAGAGAGAGAGAGCATAAATGGGAGGCAGAGGGAGAGGAAGAAGCAGACTTCCCCCTGAGCAGGGAGCCAGATGCAGGGCTCATCCTAGGACCCCAGGATCATGACCTGAGCCAAAGACAGACACTTAACTGTCTGAGCCACCAAGGTTTCCCTCTAGTTTTCTAATTAAATACTACATTTGTATATATCTTAAAATCAATAATTAGATATAGATGTAGATCTGGAGCAAATTTCTTAGCAAATTTGTGATATTGAGGTGACCATGTATCTAAAATTCAAAGGCAAAAATATGTACATAATTAGCTGGCTGAGTTTCAAGTAATTAAAAAAAATTTCCTATATTCACTGAACTATGTTGAGCAATGAGTTGAGTATAATAGATATGGAAGGCTTTTCCCTTGTGTTCAAGAGACAAACTAAACAAAGAAAAAACTAAAATGATAATGATATAGCTGAAAAATGCATAGAAATGAAATATGAGATCTGAAAATAAAACTTTGAAAGGTATTAAAGCAGTCTTGGGAAGGGCCTAGTAAAGGACTCTTGGAATACCCCTCTATAACAGACAGAAGAAGGATAAGCCCAAACTAAATAAAGAATGATAGCATTAGGAAAAAATGTAGATATATATGTTTTTTCCCCAAGATTATATTTGTGATTAATCTGTTCCTGTTTTTTATGCAGTGTTTTATTTTACCAAGAAGTCAAAGGAAATAAAAATCTTAATTTTAATGAATGGCAGGCAATCTGCTTGGCCACTAGAATTCCTGGAGAGGAAAGTTTTTCCTGAGGAGAATGGGAAAGAAAGTTAGACACAGAGTTTAATCAGAACATGGTAGAGAGAGAAGGGCAAGTGTCATAGACATCTGTTCAGGGCTTACAAAATGATCTGTCCAGGCATGAAGTCACCAGAAAAACAATTGTGCTATTAAGCATAGTTATGGAGGACATGAACTATAAAAACATAACTTCAAATCAGAGTAATTAAGAACTACTCATTAATTAAATGGGTGGACTGAAATAAATACAAGATTTATCACAGTTCTTTATTCTCAAAAAATTTGGTGCTCTGCAATGTATAGGGAATTTAGAAATAATGCAGGTCCCTGTGGTAACTTTTGGTCATAATGAGTGTCCAGCAATGCAGAACTCTGAAGTAGAATGTAGTTGAGGATACTCATGCTCAGGGAGAGCCTAATGAAAGGAGGCACAAAACCTTGACATTATATTCTCTCTCTACTGCTCTGACCAATCAGGAGTCACTTCTGGAAACAACTATTCTGTGGAATTGAACAGGCTCTTGGCTCATTACTGAGCCATAAGAGCAGTGTCACATAGGTCTTAGTGGAAAAAAATAAAGAAATCCATTAGGAACAAGTCAGAGGACAGTTGCACATAGTCGTGCTGTGTAGTTATGGTCCTGCTGTTGTTAAAAACATTCCAAAAATAACAGCATCTTAAAAGTCACCAAGGAATAAAAAATGCTGAATACTTTTCATGTTAAAAAATAATTCTTTATACTCTCTAATAATGTTTACTACTGACATCTATGGAGACTTACAAAAAATAAAAGATGGTTAATGTCGACTTGTCAAATATAATATTCTCTCTGTCCTTAATATCTTTTTGGTAACATGCTTGATTTCATTTATTTTTTGAAATTATTATTTGTTGTGGCAGTTACTCTAACCCAATGGGAAAAAAACACACAAATTATTTTTTGATGTATTTTCTGGCCCTCCAGTGTAAAAAAAATCCAAGTAATATTTTCAGAGCCAATGTATATTAAAATATAATTAACTGGTAGTATTTGAATACCTCTATTCTGAGCCTCTAAATGAAGATATGACCATGGCTGTGGTGTATTGTCTGGACCTTGGCAGGTGTGAGGCTGCCTTTTATTTATTTGCATTTAAGCTTTTGATTTTGGAATGATTTTAGATTTACAGGAAAGTTGCAAGGAAAATACAAAGAATTTCTGTAAAGTCCTTAGCCAGTTTCTCCCATTGTTACTATCTTCTATCTTTCTGGTACTTCTGCCAGAACTGAAAGTCTGACATCGCTATACTACTATTAACTAAACCACGACTTTACTTGGATTTCACCATTTTTTTCCATGGATGATCTTTTTTCTGTTCCTTGATATAATTGAGATGTTTTAGTTTGTTTGAGATTCTGGAACAAAAATATCATAGACTGTGTGGTTTAAATAATATTTGTTTCTTAATGTTCTAGAGGCAGAGGACTCCAAGATCAAAGCACCAGCAGATTCTGTGTCTAGTAAGGGTCCGTTTCCTGGTTCATAGATGTCTGCTTTCTCATTGTGTCCTCACATCAAGAAAGGGGGTGAGAGATCTCTCTGGAGTATTTTGTTTTTTAGTTTTGTTTTGTTCCATTTGTTTTTAGAGTTAGAGAGGCTGAGGTGGGTAGGGGCAGAGAGAAAGGGAGAGAGGATCTCAAGCAGGCTCCATGTCCATTGCAGAGTCTAATGTGGGACTGGGTCTCAAAACACTGAGATCGTGACCTGAGCTGAAATCAAGAGTCAGACACTCAACCAACTGAACCACCCTGGTGCCCCTGGAGTCTATTTCATAAGGGCACTAAAACCATTCATGAAGTCTCCACCTTCATGCCCTAATCAGTTCTCAAAAGTCACATCTCCAAATACTATTGCACTGAGGATCAGATTTCAACATGTGCATTTTGAGGATACTCAAATACTTTGTCTATAGCACCAAGGTGCTACATTTCATTTGGCCCTTATGTCTCCTCAGCCCCCTCAATCTTGCCTGTTTTTTGGGACCTTGACAGTCTTGAAAAGTATTATCTAAGGATCCTCTAGAATAGCTCCCAAACTGGGTTTGTCTAATATGTATATTTTTTCTTGCTAGACTCAGGTGATGGGGGTTTGAAAAGATTTCCACAGAGTTGAAGTGTCCTTGTCATCACATCATATCAGCAGGTGGATAATATACACATCACATCACTGATGATTTTCATCTTTATTCCTTGTTTACTGTGGTATTTGCCAAGGTTCTCCACTGTAAGCCTACAAATTTTCTTTTTTTCTATTTTATTTTTTGAAGTTGAATCACTAAGTCTAGGGTACCTTCAGGGGTTATGGGATTGCATGGGGAGATAATCCCCAATTCTTAAAGGGAATATTTAAGTATCTAGATTTTTGGAATTCTTCTATAAGAAATCTCTTCTTTTCTATATTTATTCTTTTATTCAATTATTTATATCAATTGGACTAGCATAATATTATTTTTATGTGAGATTATTGTCCACATGACATTTACTTTGTTGTTCAAATTGCAAATTTTGGTTATTGGTAACTCTTTCAGTTTGGCTCCTATGTCCCTTTGACATGCCCTCAAATTTCATTTTAGAACATTCTTAATTGTACTATAAGATGCTGCAGGCTTATCTTACATTTTCCCTGTCTCATTCCTAAAATCAGCCATTAGTCCAAAGACTGGTGATTTTTCTTATTATTAATGAATATCCTTTAGAAACCAATATCTGGGTTCTGAGTGTGCTGCTTGGTACTGAGGTGTCCTTGTTTCTAGGCCTTCCTAACAGACAGAACTAGAGAATATATGTATATTAACCTATGTATACACAGATATTGTAATTATTTCTATATCTACCTCTGTGTGTGTGTGTGTGTATAAAACTATTCATGAGTTCATACTAATATCTTACGCTCTAATCCAGCATACATTCTCTCTTTGTTTCTTATTTATCTGAAATTCTTTTGCTGATAATAAACTTGACTCTTACCATCAACTCTCATATTTTTAATTCTTCACTCCAAATATACACGTAAGGCAGTTTCAGAATTGCTACCTCTACCTAGGGCTCCTTTTAATTTTTTTTAAGAGCATATAACTATATCTATGCTTGAAATTCTTCCGTAGCTTGCCATGTCTTTAAGAAACGTGTGAATTATTTGACACAGCTTAGAGAAGAGGCCTGGATAATCTAACCTTGTGTACCTCTGCAGCCTCATCTGTAACTTTTCCTTCTGTGTTGTTTCATAACTCAAGTTACGCATGTCTTTTCAAGTTCCATGACCATAGTATGTTCTTTCCTATCTTGGAAGGTCATACCTTCTTTAATCCTCTCTCCCCTTCTGTGACAGCAGGAATGTTTTTCTTTTTTCTTTTCTTTTTTAAAGATTTTATTTATTTATTTGGCAGAAAGAGATCACAAGTAGGCAGAGAGGCAGGCATGGGGGGGTGGGGAAACAGGTTCCCAGCTGAGCAGAGAGCCTGACGCTGGGCTTAATCCCAGAACCCTGAGATCATGACCTGAGCTGAAGTCAGAGACTTTAACCCACTGAACCACCCAGGCACCCCTTTCTTTTCTTTCCTTTACTACTATGTTTACAATGCTTAGAAAAGTCCCTGACATACAATACAGTGTTAAACTAATGCTAAATTAATGAATAAATAGATGTTTGCTCTATACCTAATATTCTTTCTGCCTTCTCCCTTCCACTGTCATTTTACTTGGCTAAAATTAAACTCATCAATGCTTAAACTTCACCTACTCAAAAACTCATTCCTGAACCACCGTGACCACCTTAGGTTTGTTTCCCTTATCATATACTTTTGGGCCCCAGTCTGTGTTTTTCTTCATATCACTCATGGTGATTACAATGTTAACTATTCATTTTCTTTCTTTCCCAATCAGATGGAGTGAAGTTTCAAAACTGTGTTTTCTTCTTTCTTTTCTTGGTCCTCAGGGACTGCTACACTGTCTCTCATCCATACTAAGAACCTGGTAGTTATTTGTTGAATGAATGAAAGAATGAATTGAAGAGAGAAAAGATTAGATACATGCAGGCAATGGAGCAGCTACTGAGATTAAGGACAAGTTTCTCTGTGGACTCTTTATCTAGCACCATCAGCTGGAGGCAAAGTCACCCTGGGGTACTTCAAGGAACAAGGTGTAAATTATCTGTGAAAATGTCACTAACTCTTTGAGGCATTGAGAATGCCATTGAAGAAGTAATCATGAGGTTCCAGAGCACAAATTTTAAACAGTTCAGTTGAAATTGTAAGACTTGGAAAATTATTTAAAGATACATATAAATTAATTTTGTGGAAGAAACTAAAACCCTCATTTTTAAAGTTTGCAAGAGTATGCAATCTTTTATTCTTTTTTTCACTTTTATCTTTCTTACAAGAGAATCCACTGGAAAGCAAAACATCTAAATCTACACAGCTTCCTGTTTTCATTAATGTGATTTTTATTATTCACTTTCTTCATCACCATGACTTTACCACTCTGGGAGACTCTTGCCCAGGAAAATTAAAGGAACAAATAACTTTATTATTTATTTTAGGAAATACCTATAAGACCCATCAATTCTTCAGTAGAAAGTAATAACACATAATTTATACCCCAAAAGTTTGGCCCTTTTGACTCAAATTCCTCACCTCACTATATTTGCCAATCCTAAACTATTACATTATAATTCTATAAATCCTAAATAAATCCTTATAGATACTTATAAATATCCTGAATTTGCCTTCATTAAAACTTTATGGAGGGAATTGTTTCCCTTACTACAGTAGGCAATAACTCATCTCAAGTCATTTTAATGATAATCAAGGGAACCTACATTTAACACTTCTCACATCAGCACATTCACTTCCATTTTTATTAACTACTACATATAGAAGTTTACCATTACATTCCATTTTTGCAGACCAAATAAAAAAGTAAATAGTGAAGATTATTTTTTACCACCTTTAAGCTATCAATATGACAACTATTAAATCTTTTACTTTTGAAAATTTTTAATGTATAGTTAACATACAATGTTACATTAGTTTCAAGTATGTGACCTAGTGATTCCACAACTCTTTACATTATGCTATGCTCAATATAAATGTTGCTATAATCCATCACCATACAACGCTATAACAATACTGTTGATTATATTCTGTATGCTGTAACTTTTACATTCAAAAAAAGGTTTTTTTTTTTGAAATTTAATAGTAAGAACATATGCTAACCAGAAGGTGTTGTCATTTGCCTTGAAGGGTTAATAAATGCTTTGTCACTATATTCAAAAACCAAAATACTTTTTTTTCTTGTTATCGTGTTATTACTGGAAAGCCTTTGAAAATATTGTTTACTGTATTTTTTAAAAGAGAATATGTTTTCAGTCATATTCAAGAGGGCTAGGAGAATTAGGAAAATGTTTTTCATAATTTTGGCCCTGTGTCTTGGCCATTTAGGATACTGATCTATGAAACTTTTAATTTTCACTGACTTTGCAGAGTATTCTAATAATAATTCAACATATGAATTAAATTTTTATTTCACAAAATAAAAGTAAATGACTCTCAGTCAATAAATTCCAACCATGAAAGAAGTGAATAGAGCAGCAAACGATGCATTAAGTGCCCAATGCACTTGAAACAGCAAAATAAATGCCATTGTCTCTGGCCCTGGGAACTTGTGATACAAATCATATATCATAATGTCACTGTCAAGCTCAAAATCATGCTCATGCCTTACACTTAAGAAAGCATAAACCAGAGATCTAGAATCTTGGGTTTTATTTCTATTCTGTCTTTAACTTTCTCTTCAGCTTTGATGAAGGAAATTCATTTTTCAGCTTTTCTGTGTGAATTTGAGGGTTGGATTAGATCATTGGTTTTCCAATTGTTTTCTACAGAAACACCTCAGAGGGCATTTTGATGGGAGGGGCAATGAATGGCTCCAGTATGAGGAACCCTCACTCCCCCTTGCTTCAAATAGAGCAGTCCTGGGTTTTTGTTTTCTCTCTCTCTCTCTTTTTTTATTTTGGACTTCTAAGCTCATTTTCATTTGACCAAACAAATCTGTATGTTAAACAAACAAACAAACAAAAAATCAAACAAAATTTAAAATCCCATTTTTCTCAGATATATAGTTTGGAATATGACAAACAAAATAAATTTATTTCAAGTTCTATAGTTAAAATATTTCTCAATAACAATATAATAATGATAGTGTAATTTTTTCAGTCTTTATAATATCTTGGGCAGTTAAATATATAATCTGACATCATTCTGACAAAAACACTGAAACATAGGTATTATTATCATGTATGTTTGTTTGTTTGCTTTTACAGAAAAGGAAATTGAATATCAGACGGATTGATCTCCAATTATCCAATTCCCTAACATGTCTGAAAGCTTACTTGGCCAGATGCTTTATTAGATATATTTAGATTCCATACTCACGATACACTATGTAGCTATGTATACAGTAAAACCCAGAACTGGAATTGAAATCCAGAGTGGGTGACAGTAAAGTCAGTGCTTCATCAATACTAATGATAGTAATAAAACTGTTGCCATTGAGAATAATGATATATCTCACCACGACTTGGAAAGACAGCTTTGCCAAAACATTGCATATCAACAATTTTATTTAATTTCACAACGCAATGACATACACTCTTCAAGTATCCCCATTTGAAGGATGAAGAAGCTAAAATTTAAAGAATTTATGTGGTTTGCCTATGTCTAAGGTGGCTGTATTAGCAAAGAGCAGAGCTGAGCTTCCATCCTAAATTGTCTAAGACCAGAGCAGTCATTTAACTCATATACCCTCCTGATTAACCTATTGCCACACTACCTCCCAATGAGTTTTAAAATGTGGTTAAAGGTAATGATAGAGTCTGAGGACTAGTTCTCCCTGACTTCAGGCCACATTATAAAACTATAATCAAGAGAGTGAGACACTGGTGAAAAAAATACACAAATAGATTGGTGGAGCAGAATAGAGAGCCTAAAAAGAGGTCCACAAAAATATACTCAACTGATGTTTGACAAAGAAACAAAAGCAATCCAAGGAAATAAAACATTCTTCAACAAATGGTGTTGGGGCAACTCGACATCCACATGCCAGTAAACAAATAAATAAGAGAATAAACAAAAACTAGAAAGACCAACTGATAAGCTAGACTTCATTAAAACAAAAGCAATTAAAAAAAACTTTTGCTTGTGAAATACCCAAAAGGGATTGAAAAGATAAATCACACATTAATTTTTTTTCAAGAAAAAAATTACAAGACACATTTTGGATAAATGATTATTATTCAAAATATATGAAGACTTAAAATTCAACAATAGCAAAACAAATAATGCAATTTAAAAAAATAGACCAGACCCCTTACCAGACACTTCCCTAAAGAGGATCTAGAGATGACAGGAGTGTTTGGGTAGCTCAGTCAGTTAAGCATCTAACTCTTGGTTTTGTGTCAGGTAATGGTCTCAGGGTCCTGAGATTGAGCCCCATGTAGAGCTCTGAGCTCAGTGGAGAGCCTGCTTCCCCTTCCTCTCTGTATCTACCCCTCTCCCTGCTCGCATACACACACACTCTCTCTCTCTCTCAAATAAATAAATTAATTAATCTTAAAAATAAAATGAGGGGCACCTGGGTGGCTCAGTGGGTTAAAGCCTCTGCCTTCGGCGCTCAGGTCATGATCTCAGGGTCTTGGGATAGAACGCCGTATTGGGCTCCCCACTTACTTAAAAAATAAATAAGTTAAATTAAATTAAAATAAGAACATATAGAAATGACAAGCATATGAAAAGATGCTCCACATCATATATCACAAATAAAATGCAAATTAACACAACAATGAATATACAATATATATATAACTGAAGTCATACAGCTAAAAACATTTCTACAGTTATTACTTAAGTATGTTAACTAAATAACTAAGGAATTTTTAATGTTTCTCATTAAAATTCATACCAAAATATTAAATATTCTTTCCTTTCCACAATGCTTTTGACTGTGACTGAGACTTGGGAAAACAATTATAAAAATTTAAATAAAAATTTAAATAAAATTACAGTTTTATAATAATGATAATAATTAATAATAATAATAATAATAAGATACCACTACACAAGTATTAAGATGGCAAAAATCTAGAATACTAACAACACCAAGTGTTGAAAAAGAATGTGGAGCAATAAGGGCTCTCATTCTTTGTTGGAGGAAATACAAAATGATACAGACACTTTGGAAGACATACTATTATCATAAGACCAAGCAATGCACTTCTTGGTATTTACTCAAAGGAACTGAAAATTTATGCCCTTAATAAAACCTGCACATAAATGTTTATAGCAGCCTAATTCATAATTCCCTAATCGTGGAAGCAGTCAGGATGTGTGATAGTAGCTGAACAGGTAAAGGAACTGTGCTACATATGGACAGTGGGATATTATTCAGCACTAAAAAAAAAATGAGTTATCAGACCATGAAACGATGTGGAGAAATCTGAAAGGCATATGACTAAGCAAAAAAAATAAATAAATAAAGCTAATTTGAATTGTGTTATTTCAATTATATGACTTTCTAGGGAAGGCAAAACTATGGAGGCACTAAAAAGATCAGTAGATGCCAGGAGTTAGTAGAAAAAGATTAATAGGCAGAACACAATAATTTCCAACAGTGAAAATACTTTGTATGACATTACAACGGAAAATATGAGTCATTATACATTTGTCCAAACCCATAGAATGCAAAAGACCAAGAATAAACTCTAAAAGAAGCTATGGAATTAGGATGATTTTATACCAGTGTAGGTTCATCAATTTTAACAAATGAATCATTTCAATGGGGGTGTATGAGAAATCTCTGTATCTTCTGCTTAATTTTTCTGTGAATCTGTAACTGCCCTAAAAATAAAGTATATAAATAAAAATGGAAATACTCAATATTTTAAAGCAAATCAAAACCAAATTGAGATATCAGGTTTCACCCGCTAGAATGGTTATCCTCAAACGACAAGAGATAAGTGTCGGTGAGGATCTGAAGAAAAAGGAACCTTTGTGCACTGTTGGTGAAAACATAAATTGCTTCAGCTGCTATAGAAACATTAAGGAAGTCCCTCAAAAAATTAATAATAGAACTTCTAAATGATCCAGTCATTCAACTTCTGGGTATTTATGCTAAGGAAACAAAACAACTATTACAAAAACGTATTTTCAACCCCTGTGTTAATTGCAGATTATTCATAATAGCCAAGATATGGGGAAAAAAATCTAGCTGTTCAATGAGAGATGAATAAAATGTCTTAAAAAGTAATACATATAATGGAATGTTATTCAGCCATGAAGAAGAAGGAAACTCTGCCATTTGTTAACAACATTGGATAGACTTTGAGAGCATCATGCTAAATGAAATAAGTCAGATACTGTGTGATACCATTTCTACGTGGAATCTAAAAAAAAACTGAACTCATAGAAACAGAATAGGTTAGTGGTTGCCAGAGGTGGGGTGATGGTGGGGGTTGAGAATGGGTCAAGGTAGTCAAGATTACTTATAAACTCCTAGTAAAATAAGTAAGCTTTAAGGATATAATATAGTATGGTTTGTATCATTTAATTATATAATTATATACAGTTGTGGTGGAATCAAGTATACTTGGAAGAAAGGAACTTAAAAAAAACTTAAGGGAGTCAGTGGTAGACATACCCTAGAGAGAAAACCTTCACCTTTTGGCTTTAACGATGTGCCTCAGGGCCAGTTTCTGCCTTACTTAATGGAACAAGAAGCCCTTGCCAGGCTTTGCTTGCTCTCCACAGCAAATTTTTACAACAGAGAGTCTGAACAGCTCAGGGCCTGGAGCAATAGTCGTAAACTCATTGCACACCACCCAACCACTCCTTGAAAACAAGGCCCGTTGTTCCCTGCCAGAACTAGTGTCTCTAGTGATTTTCTTGACCAATTTTATGCAATAATCTTTACCCTGATAACTACTAATGAGGCTTAGAAATAAAGCACTGTTAGGACTATACCCTGATAAACTACCACTATAGCCTATCTAAGACTGTTTCCATAAAATCTGTAGGAGAAGGACATAGTTTCCCATGTGAAATACTTGCCTATATTTTAAGAGTTGGCTACATTGTCTTCTGGAATGTGAATTTTTCTCAGTCCCCTAGGTAGATATGTACTCACCTCTCTTCCTTCTTATCACATCTGTCATTTAACTCAATTACTTTTTATTTATAGCTTGAGTTATTATTGTACAAACTAGAGTTTTTGCTCAGGAAATTGTACTTTATAAGATATAATGAGTTTGGAGACCAAAAATGACTGGAATAATTAGTTGAATGAAGAGGATTAAGAACTGAAATTGCATTCTGCACACAAAAATATGTTTTGTTCCCGATTACTTTTCTACATTTACCAAACCACATTTGCTTAGAAATCTATTCATAAAACCACGGTACATTTTGTTTTTATTCTCTCATATTGGGAGCCAAAACTAAAACTTGCAAAAACACATAAAAAATAAACTGTTGAAAAAATTCAGGTTAGCAGATCTCTACATTACAACTAATACATACATTTTCCCTCTATGGGTAACACATGGTTTGGACAGGTGTTAGTATTAATAACAACAAGAGATTTGCATATTTTATAAACAAGTTTGCATATGTATCATAATACCTAACACCCCCTATATAAATTTCCACAGATGTATCTTTCTTGTCTAAAATATGTGTAAAACTTTTATGCATGTACCAAAAACACTCCAGGAATAATGCTTACTGCAGCAAAACTGGGCATATCTATTCACAAGACCCAAAATGCAGAATTTATGCAATCAATTAAATCACTTGCAAATTAAATTTCACCGGAGGACCCAAAAGTTAACTCTTTTAAAAGTACTCTTGGAGAAGAGATTTAAATGAAATCTTTAAAGTTAAGATTTTGAAAACAGGGGTGCCTGGGTGGCTCAGTGGCTTAAAGCCTCTGCCTTCCGCTCAAGTCATGATCTCAGAGTCCTGGGACCAAGCCCTGCATCGGGCTCTCTGTTTGGCGGGGAGGCTGCTTCCCCCTCTCTCTCTCTGCCTTCCTCTCTGCCTACTTGTGATCTCTCTATCTCTCTCTCTGTCAAATAAATAAATAAAATCTTTAAAAAAAAGATTTTGAAAACAGTAATGGCATGTTTATATATTTAAAAAAAAAAGCTGTAGTGATGAAAACTTTTTCTATTGTGGCATTGTGTTGTGAAGGCATGAATGCAGAGACTAACTTATTCCTCCTTTTGTTTGTTTTTGGCCATCAGCCAGTTAAGGCTGTAACTCTAGCTTGTGGAAATTGGTTGAGTAAATGGAGACAATGAGCCAGGTGCAGTGGATAAAGATTAGAGAGGCTGAAATTATACAGTTAGTGAGGTATGATTCTATTATTTCAGCAGGGGCATCTACTCCTACTGCAGGGAGGAGGAATGTGGAAAGAAAAACCACATCATTCGAAATCTTTTTCCTGTACATATTGGTTTGTACCTCAAATGGCTATCCATGTATTAAGTATACTCATATGAACAGCTTTTTAAAATTTTTTGTTATATTTTTATCAGAACTGTTGGATTACAATTGTCTTTCTTTTTCTCTCTTATCACATCAGCTTGCCCACTGATGGATAGGTTTGACAAAATATTTCAAGGGCTCCTAATAAAAGGAAGATCAGGAAGACATACACATAAATTCAATCTCAGGGTCACTTAAAAAAAATTTCTGTCAGTGGAGTTTAAGATTTTTACTACATCATTAGCTACTATTGTGCATAATTTAAAGATCATCTCAGGATGTCTTGATTGATTGAGGATGACATGTATTTTGTTCTCTGAATCTATAACAAGCTTCAAAAATGGTAGATTATATGACCCTTATAAGCAAGTTTTTGGCA
Organism: Procyon lotor; assembly: GCA_028646535.1. Lineage (NCBI taxonomy): Eukaryota > Metazoa > Chordata > Mammalia > Carnivora > Procyonidae > Procyon > Procyon lotor. The sequence continues at coordinate 18,928,264 of CM053604.1, forward strand.
TTAACATAATCTCAATGCTCTACAGACACAAAGGCTGTTATTTTTGGTTATTATATCCTTTTTTTAGTCTATGGGATCATATAATATTTCTGACACTGATTAAGCAACTTCACATATCTTTCTCTGGCAAATCATGTAGTTTGACATTTTTCTTTCCTTATGTGTGACACTAAGCCATACCTTTCACATAGTTTATAAGGAAAATATTATGTTTTTATACATAAACCAATGTAAGAAAAGCAAAAGAACAAGTGCCTTAGAAACTCTTTATGAGGGGCGCCTGGGTGGCTCAGTCGTTAAGCGTCTGCCTTTGGCCCAGGTCATGATCCCAGGGTCCTGGGATCGAGCCCCACATCGGGCTTCCTGTTCGGCAGGAAGCCTGCTTCTCCCGCTACCATTCCCTCTGCTTGTGTTCCCTCTCTCGCTGTGTTTCTCTCTGTCAAATAAATAAAATCTTAAAAAAAAAAAAAAGAAATTCTTTATGAATATAAGAATAATTATTTTGCATGTGGATATCAAAATTATTAAATTATTACTAAAAAACATTTAGCAATAATCAAGTCTGACACATTCTATGAAAAGTTCCATTTTGAAAGGTTCCACAACACCGTAGTTTACATGAGGCTGAAATATTTCATCAATCCAATATGTGTCCTAACTAGAAAACAGCAATTTACTCTACTTTGTTTAGGTACAACATAAATTAACTGAAGTATATGAATTATACTTGGACAAGGTAATACAAATCTTGAGTAAAAGATTGCATCACTAGAACTTTGCCAATAATGCTTCTTATAACCTAACTTGCCCATCACACTCGGCTACTTTCATCAGATTGGACAAAAGGTGTTGTATTTCCTGTTTCTAAATCTTTATTTCAAATGAGTGATTCCACTTGGTAAAGACTAAGTTGTTTATGTATAAATAACTTTGCCTGATGGCCATCAATAGAGTAATCATTCACACTTCAGAATTGCATATGGTTGAGCACCAAGTTGGTTCACTACGGGGACCTCAACAATATAGCTCCAGCACAGGAAACATCAAGGACATGAGGTAAGATATTATCACATGGGCCTGTATGAATCTTTCCCAAGCCCATAAAAACATGTTACCACATACTGGAGATGTAATGTGAACAGAGATGGGGGGGCCCAGTGAGGTCTGATGTCTCTGATATAATTCTGTGACACATTCTCTGATATTTGATGTCTCTGATATAATTAGTATCCAAACAATATGGGGCACTATAATGTGAAATGTGCTCTTTAAGCCTAAATACATTTACATTTCTGAATCATACTGAGAAAGCTATATCAAGATGAGAGGATTGGTTAAAATGATTGCATAATGAACATTTCAAAATTATGAATATTAAATTTTAAGTATATTTTTTAAAGATCTTATTTATTTATTTGAGGGAGAGTGTGAGAGAGAGCATGAGAGGGGAGAATGATGGGAGGAGAAGCCCCCCGTGGAGCTGGGGGCCTGATGTGGGACTCGATCCGGGGACTCTGGGATCGTGACCTGAGCCGAAGGCAGTTGCTTAAGCAACTGAGCCACCCAGTTGTCCCAAATTTTAAGTATCTTATGAACAGGTTATATACATATATAAAAAAAACACTTTGCACCCATTTTTGGATTAAAAATTATTTATAAGTTTAGGTAAATATATATCTAGAACCAAGTTATCTCTTCTTTCAATGATCTCTACATATTGGAACAATCAATTGAATTTTATCTGTCAAAGAGAAGTCTCCAATTCACATTAGATGGGATAGTCTTCAAGAAAAGAGTTGACTGAGGTAACCATTTAGGGCTTTATAGATGGTTGTAAGTAACTGAAATTGCTCTCTAATGAGATAAGTTTCTAAAGTAGACTTAAGATTTGTGTCGCCCTGTTGTCCTGTGAGCTTCAGATGCTTGACGCTTTCCTTCCATTTATTTCCAGTGGAATCTGTGCTGGTATTTAAATAAAATAGCTCTCCAGAAATCTTTTTCTTTTCTGGAACAACACCAACCACAACAGCAACAACATTATTTTATCCAATATCCTTATAGCTAGGTGACCATTTACAGAATTCTTCTCCTATGACAATAGGAGCAGAATTGTTTCCTTTTTCTTTTAATAAAATAACGTTTCCTTTTTCAATTTTACTTTTTAGCTTTCATAAACTGTTGGAAGACCAGGCATTTTAAGTGTGTATTAGTATTGTTACTCTAACATGCTTTTCATTAATTTTAAGGGGCAAATTTTCTTCAGGTTGCACCATATATTGGAAGTAAAAATTAGATTTAATAATCTCAGATTTAAATCAGATGTTCTACTTCTTTATTCATTCATTCATGTATTTCTTTACTCACTCTGTAAATATTTATTGAGTATTTCTGTACCAGGCACCATGCCAGGTACTTGAAAACTGTCATAAACATCATGCACTCAACCCCTGTTCTCATGAGGTTTATAATTTAACTCCATTATCCTTAAGAATCTCATGGCAAATATGAAAAAAACCTTTCAGTATTGGGGATGACCTTTAGAAGATATTGAAAGGCAATTTCAATATTGTCTGCAAGCACTTAAGCATTTTCTTATGTAGATTTGCAGAGGAAGGCTTCCTCATCAAGCAAAGCAGGTAGTCTCCTTAGATGAAAACAGTAATTTGGTAATAGATATTCTAAAACGATGTTTCCCTACCACTAACACTTTGGTTTTTCTCTTGGCAAACACTGAAAAGGAATGAGTCTGTACAGTTGGAATGAAACTGAAAATAGCATGGATGTTAATGCTTTTTACAAATCTCGATCACTTAATAGTTCATCAAGTTCAGAACATCTGTATTTAAGCATTAGCATCACCGTCTGCTATAAGGCAATTTCAAGACCTATATTAAATGGAAGCTGCAAAATCAGCTGACAGAAAAAAAAGTTCAACATGTTTAATGTCAAGAACTACAAATGAGAGACTACTTTTCCTTCTCTCATATTTATGCAAATCCTGGTATTGTTAATAAGCTCAATTTCTATTTATAATCATTTGGAAGCAAAACTTTCCCATAGATTAGTACAATGATTCTATAAGCAGAGACTGTACTTTAAGAGCCAAAGAGAGGAACATATTAAATGTGAAAGCTTATTCACTGGGGAAATTAATTATTAGAGTATTTACACAATGAAAGGTCAGTAATGAGCTATCTTAACCTATTAACAAGTAAGCTTCCAGATTTGGATGGTTGAAACCATGTGACTACAAAAATAA
>CM053604.1:18932022-18956718 GCA_028646535.1 Procyon lotor
ACACAATGGAATATCTTATGTGTATATATGTGTGTATATATATATGTATATATATATATATATATACACACAATGGAATATCTTATGTGTATATATGTGTGTGTATATATATATATATATATATATATATACACAATGGAATATATATACACAATGGAAAATCTTGCTATTTGCGATGACATGGATGGAACTGGAGGGTATTATGCTAAGCAAAATAAGTCAGTCAGTGAAAGACAATTATCACATGATCTCTCTGATATGAAGAATTTGAGAGGCAGGGCGGGTTTTATGGGGGGATGGGGGAGAGAAATGAAACAGGAAGGGATGGGGAAGGGGGAAATCATGAGAGACTCCTAAACTCATGAAACGAACTAAGGGTGGCTGAGAGGTGGGGGGGTAGGGATAAGGTGGCTGGGTTATGGACATTGAGGAGGGTATGTGTTATGGTAAGTGCTGTGAAATGTGTGAGCCTGAAGAGTCACAGACATGTACCCGGGGGCAAATAATACATTATATGTTAATAAAAAAAAAACTATAAGGTGTTTGTGTCACTTTTTTGATGTTCATTAATTTTATCTCAGTAGTAAAATAGAATATTTTTGTGACATTTTATAATTTATTCTTTTACATACCATCCTTAAATTTTAAGTCTGAAATTATTTCAAGTACTTAATCTTTTCATAATATCAACCTCTCATTCACCATGTTTTCAAGAATCATTCTACCAGTTTATTTCTCATTTGTTTAATTGCATATTAATCTTATTTACTATGTTATATAAGGCTCAAAAGTTTAAAAGTTTCATAGTCCAGTTGATAAAAATTTCCCTTTGTGGCATCCCCATTTTATTCTTTTTTTTTTTAAGATTTTATTTATTTATTTGACAGAGAGATCACAAGTAGGCATAGAGACAGGCAGAGAGAGAGGGGGAAGCAGGCTACCTGCTGAGCAGAGAGCCTGATGTAGGGCTCGAATTCACTGAACCACCCACGCACCCCCCCCATTTTATAAAGACTTTTTCATAATATATATTTTTTTCCACATTGTTTTTGCTTTAAAAAAACAACTTGATAACATTTGAAATCTATTTTATTGTAATACGGGAAATACATATGTATTTATTCCTTTTCAAATAGTTAATCAATTTTCCTAAAGCCACTTATTGAATTACCTTTTAAATTGATGTTTATCATATTCCAAATACTTAATTTGGAGAAGCATTCAATATATGAATGCTGTGATTTCTTGTTCAAATAGCATCATTTCAACTACTGTAGTAGCTGACAGAGAAAAACAGTTGAACATTAAACTGTGTTTTCAATATTTTTTAGGTTAGTTTTGCTTACTTTTACTTCCACATATATTTTGTGATCACTTTGTCAATGTTTTATATTTGTAAATTAATGTGTGAAACAAAATTCTCATCATTTAATCTTTTCATTGAAGAATATCCCTTACTGTCATCAGGTTTCCTGTTTTGGTCCTTCCAGCAATTTATTTAGTTGTTTTTGTCATACAGAGTCCTAGAGTTATTGGTACTTCAAAAACTCTTGTTCACTTACTTATCTCCTGTATCACAGCTCTTCATCATGGTCACTGATGTTCAGAATTACAATCTTAACACACGCTAAGAATTCTGACATACTACTACTGCTGCTGCTACTATTACTACAAATACTATTATTATGTCCAGTATTCTATGCCAAATGTCAGTTATTCCTCACCTTCAGTTAAGTAGAATTCAGAGTTTCTACAGGTAGTTAAGACTCACAGAAGCTTCTTCTGAATAAGGTAATAAATATGAAGGTATTCTTAAAAAATATTAAGAGCTAACATAGATTGTATCAAGTATCTGCCGAGAACTATAAATTCATCATCCTATTTAATCTTCATGACATGCTACACAACAGGGATTGTTCATATCATCAATTGACAGATGAAAACTTGGATCAATATCAATTAAATAACATTCTATTCTGAGTCGGGGATGGAGCCCAAAATAGGACCCTATCAATAGGAGTCTGGGACTCATTCATTCCATCACAACATTGTCCCTAACGTAGTGGATTCAGTCTATTTTCACAAATGGCAAATTCAGGTAGGAACAACTCAGTTCTTCGGTAGTAGGTCATGTTTCATAAGCTCTGTCTCAGTTCCTAGTATTGTCCTTGCTATATAGCAGGGATTTTTAAAAAAGTAATTATCTTTTTATCAGGCCATTAAGTTATGAACTATGTAGACATAATTGTTTTATTTTCCAGATTTAAACTCTGCTAATGTATAATTCACAAGTTTTAGTACAAATTTCTTCATGATTTCTCAAATTTTATTTCTTACAGAAATCATTATTGTTTTTTGTTTGTTTCTGGTGTAATCAAGACATGGACTGAGATCTTTGTTCTTTCAGAGAACAAATACTTAATACTATATTAAGGTTTATTAGCATAAATGTCCTATATAAATCTTGGAAAAAGTGGATTCTGTGAAGTCAGTAGATTTTGTAAAGCACAACAAAAATAAAAGCACATTATTTTTCCAATATACTAGCAATAGGGGAATGACCATATAAAGAGAATCCAAATATTTGGTTCCATGGTTAAATTTTCTTTAATTAATTAATTAATTATACCATTAAGTCACTGTAGAAATTAACAAAATTGAAGAAATAAAAATGTTTGGAGAACAAACAAACAAAATCATTAACCGGAATCTAATAACCATTTCAAGGATGTTATCAATATTAGTTTAACACTATTCTATGGGAGAATATTTTACAAGTGGAATTATTTTACAAGAACAGAGCTTATAATAAATAATAAACTTTTGTTTCCAGAAAGAAGTTATACAGGAAAATCCAAAGCTCAATCTGTAGAATTTCTCAAACTTTCTCTATCTGCCTCAGTTTCTCAGAGTCTCTCTCTCCCTCTCTCTCATTTGGGGCATTAAGTAAGGCTTCTAATTTCAACATAAGACAGCTTTCATGTCTACCTAAACAATATACTACTAAAGTTACATTTCATTGCTGCCCTAGTAATAAGGTTCTAAGTTAGTTTGTAACCCAGGAAAGTCTGTGTTAAACTCTAATATTAAGTTAAACAGAAATAACTAAGAAGTGTTCACTTTCAGGAATCTGAAATATAATATAATTTCATTTCATTATAAATTTTAATAAATCAATCCATTTTCAATGATATCTATGCCTATCAGGAACATGAAATTATTCTATCATTTTACATAGTTGAAATCCCATTGCTAACTGAAATTATTAGAAAACTTGATTTTATTTTTACCATTGTTGAATCTCTACTATGCCCATGACACTAGATACTGAATCGTACATTATTCTAATTTGGAGTATATCTAATCTAAAATGTAATATTTTTTGGTATTTTGAGAATAGACAAAATGATGTCAGACAAATTTTCCTGTTAATAGTATGTAGACAAGATAAATGCATAGATAAGCAAAATCACATCAACAAATCTTATAATAAAAAATCTTAATAATCAAATATTGCTTATATCAGGCAAACTAATTTTCTCTCAGAAAATTTACAGTTTGTTGCCTACATATTTTCCTCCCCATTGATTTCGTATGGCCTTTTTTCACAGGTAGATATTTTCAATATGATTTTATTACTCAAATTCATTAACCTGACAGAAACATTTCAAATTAAAGAATTTTTTAATCAATATGTTCCAGTCCACTGAAAACTGCTTTGGCCACTTTAACTTGATATTTTATATGCTTAGAATGAAAACAACTGTGTATAAGAAAACCTTTGCAAATATAGTTGCGAGAAAACACGCATCTGGTTCTCTGATCAAAGTATTAAAAACTATAAGAAAAAGACAATATAAGTTTGGTCTGGCATTTAGCAAATAAACAAGAAATCCCTCTTGCATATTATGATTTGATATTTGCATTGACTTTTTTTATAGCTCATACATCTTTACATAAAATTCTTAATATTTTTGCATAATTTTGATAAACTTATGAATACAATGGGATCAAACCTAGTATACATTTTGGGATGTGTATATATATACACACACACATCATGGTATGGTATACATACCATATATATATGGTATATATTTTTGCTTACCATGACATTTTGTTTACCTATAATTGAACATACTTTCATGCATCAACTATTTAGATTTTGGGGTTATAGAGGACTTTTGCTATGTTTTGTTTCATTAATTTATTTTCCTAGGTAGCTCTATTAGGCCTTTTACAATCTAATGACTGGTTCCTCATGCTGACTGAAAGGTTTCTGTGTCAATTTTTCACTCTCCTTAGTTCACTGAGAAACTGCAAGCTTCTTTTCCAGGGATTTTTGTCTTGAACTCTGGATGAATTTCTTAGACCATGATCATAAATGACTACTACTTCATCTGGATTCTCTGTAGCTCTCTTGCACGGAGCAACCTGCAACATAAACAAGAATGGGTTTGCCATATACCATGGATATTGTTTTGTATCCCCTGGGATAACTTCCCTTCTTATTGGACTTACTTCTCAACTTTTCTTAGTAGGTATCATACTTGATCCTGTTTTCTACCCTCTTCTCACTAATGACTAACCAAACTTTGCCTAAAATAAATACTGCCTCACACATAAATACGTATATACATATATACATGCATATATAAAATCAATGGTTTATATTTTATGTCATGTCATTGCATCATGATTACATGTGTTCACTTGGTAGCTAATGCAAATCCTATGCAACTGCTAGTTGTTATTTTAAACACCTATGATTTTAAAATAACTAGTTGGTAACTGGTCAATGTCTTTCACTCTGCTTCTTAAACAATATGATTTACTCTGATTTTATAATTTTTGCTAAACAGTCATTGCAATATTCTAAACTTGGTTTGAAATGGTTAAATAGAAAGAAGAAAGTCACTTTGCATAGATATCATAAGAGACTCTAATAGCAATAGGGCTACAAAATAACAAAACGTATCACCATAAATCCAGATACTGTGAGAATTTGATCAAATCTAGAAAGTAGACCAGACAATGTGTATGGTTAGAAATAATGCAACTGAATAAATAAGAGAAGTTGGCAGTGAAGAAGCATAGATAAAAGAGAAAACTTTAGATGATTTTTACAAATTTGATAATTAATTTCCTCACTGAGCTCTCAAGGAATTCCCCGCAGTTATTTACAAATTGTCACACTGTAGAACCATCTCTCAACCTGACTTTTCCCACCAGCTTTCTCTGCAATTCCCTTTCTGTGTGTCAGTAAACTTCTCAAAATAATTGCCTGTGTTGTCCAGTTCCAATTTTATTTTTCCATTTCTTTCTTAAGCCAATTTCATTCAAGCTTTCATCCCTAAACACTTCACAGAAACATTTTTGTCCAATTCATAAATAATAAACATTTTTGTCCAATTCATAAATAGCCACCTAAATAAAATAGGTGTTTATTATCTCCCCTCATCTTACTTGACCTACCAGATGTGTTTGATAGAAGTTGATCACTCTCTCTTCTTAGGTATACTTTATTTGGCTTCTAAGACACCAGCCCTGTGTTTATCATCCATTCTTACTGCTATTTCTAATTTCCTCTGCTCTATACTTCATCTCCCTGAGTCTGTTAATATTGGAGTATCTCAGAGTTCATTCAGAAGGATTTTTTTTCTTCAGTTCACTCAACTTATTCACTTATTGATATAATATATCTTAGTGGCTTTTAATAATGTTAATATATTTTCAATAACTCTTAAATGTGTATCTACATCCAAGACTTCTCTATGCAACTCTAGATTCATGTGTCTGAGTGTTTACCCCAAACTTCTATTTGAAGGTCCAAGAGGCATCTCAAACTTAACCATGTTCAAAATTAATTTGATCTTTTCTCTCAAACATACTGTATTTATAGTTTTTCCATCTCAGTGAATGCTATCTCCATTGTTCAAGCCAGCTGACCTAACCAACATGCTGATTTCATTTTTAATTGACCCCTTTCTTATATGAACCTCAGATACCCATTAGGAAATTTGATTGCTTCTCTCTAAATAGCTCCAGAATGCAATCCCTTTTCTTTACTCAAATGTTGTGACTCCAGTTCGAACCACATCATCTTTTACTTCCACTGTGATCCCTTTGATGAAGTTATCATTATCCATTATATAGACCACTGCAATAGCCTTCCAACTTGTGTCCTTGTTCCAACACTGGCCACTTAACTATTGCAACAGCACAGACTAAGTGAGTGATCCTTTCTAAAGTGTTAAGTCATATCACCTGTTTTTATAAAACCTTTCAATGACATTCTATTTAATGCCAAATCAAATATGAAGTTCTTACAACAACCCACATGACCCTTCATGATTCTGGCCTCTCTGACTTTATGTCTACTCTCCTAATTACTGGGCCTATTTTGGGTGCACTGCCCTCTTTCCTATTATTTAAACATACAAAGCAGGCTACTACCATAATCTTTCTCCTGATTTTCTCCTTTGATTGGAAAACTTTCACCTTTAGATATTCATAGGTTAACATCCTCCCATCCTTCAAGAACTTCCATAATGGACTTCTTAGCTAGTCTTCTCTGACACCCTGATTATAATTTCAGCCATTACCCCAGCTTCACAGTCCTTCTGATCCCCTACTCTCTTTCATTTCTTTCCATACCACTGATCAATTTCTGCATATGTGATTTAATTTTCTTATGTTTATTCTCTGTCCTCCTTAGTAAATTCTCTGGGAAAAGGGATTTCTATATTTTTCTCCATTGTACTCCAATATTATATACTTTGACAAATATTAGTACATATTTTTATTTTTTAAATATTTATTTATTTATTTATTTATTTATTTATTTATTTATTTTAGAAAGAGGAAGGGCAGAGGGAGAGGAAGAGAAAGATTCACAAGCTGAATCCCTGCTGAGGTCAGAGCATGACATGGGGCTTGATCTCAAGACCAAGAGTCAGATGCTTAACTGACTGCACCACCCAGGTGCCACTATACATATTCTTATTATCTCACCTAACTGGAGAATAACAAGATAATAAAATGTAAAATATATTTTTCTCATGCCCCATCTTCCTCAGTATAGTACAATTATTTGTGATTAATATTTCAGCCAAAGTACTATTTTGCTAGAGTGATGTTACTTTGAAAAATAGAGTGTCAGGTAAGTAAATGTTAAGTTTTTAGAAGTTCATAAATTTGTGCTCTATATTAAAATGAATAATCCATATATTGCAGTGCAAAGTAAAGAATATAGATTTGAGCAACGTATTTGAAAGGGATACAATATCATTTAGAGACTTCTGCTAATTTTACTACAATGATTTTAATAGCTTTAGTGATTATTATATGATATATTAATTACTTTTTAAATGCTAAAAGTATTTTGCTCTAGGGGTGCCTGGGTGGCTCAGTGGGTTAAAGCCTCTGCCTTTGGCTCAGGTCATGATCTCAGGGTTCTGGGATCGAGCCCCTCATTGGGCTCTCTGCTCAGCTCGGAGCCTGCTTCCCCCTCCCTCTCTGTCTGCCTCTCTGCCTACTTGTGATCTCTCTCTCTGTCAAATAAATAAATAAAATCTTTGAAAAAAAAAGTATTTTGCTCTATAGTTTTTTATTCCTTTAAAAAAAATTTGGGATGCCTGGGTGGATCAGTCTGTTAAGCATCTCCCTTAGGCTCAGGTTACAATTCCAGGGTCCTGGGATTGAGTCTTGCACTGGGCTCCCTGCTCAGCAGGGAACCTATTTCTCCCTCTCCCCCTGCCACTCCCTCTGCTTGTGCTCACTCTCTCTCTCTCTCAAATAAATAAATAAAATCTTTTTTAAAAAATATGATTATTATTTTCAGGAGCTGAAAATATTTGTAAACAGGTAGACATCAGTTTACTTATTGTAAACTAGTATAAAACAATTTCAGCTATATAAAATATATTAGGTAAGTGTAAATTTTTAAATACTAGCTTGGGGTAGAGTACGTTACCTAGAAACATAGATAAAATGGAGTGTCTCAGTCCATCTGGGCTGCTATAACAAAACATCATAGATTATGTGGTTTAAATGGTAAAAATTTCTTTCTCACAGTTGTGGAAGATGAGATGTTCAAGATCAAGGCAAATATAAAACAAATATTTAAAAACAAAACAAGTATAAGACAAATGATAATGTAATAAAACCAAATCAAGTAAACTAATATGAAATGTCAGTAAACCTATGTTTTTATTATTCAAATTCTCCTTGGAGCAAGTCCATATAAGATAATGCAAGACATTCTATTTAGAACTTTTCTCTTTCTAAATTTATCCCATCCCTCCATATAGAAGATATTCTTCTCTCTCACAGATTATTTGGCTCCTGTGGGTGGTTTTATTTGCAATTATGGAATGACTTTTGTCCTTAAATTTTGGCTTTCAGTCTCAACATCTCTCTTCATTGTCTTGCCACAATGAATCGTTGTGTCTTTAAAATAAAGAGAACACACCTGACCTAATCTAAGTTTGAAGAAGCCTGTAAAATCCTATAACGTTTAGTCCTTCTTCTGTCAGGTCAAAATAATTAAGAGTTATAGTAGTCTAACTTGGTCCAGTGACAGAACCTAAATTACCTAATGAAGTGAGAGGGAAACATGCACTTATCTGCTTTTCTAAAAATAATAATTTTCTTAGTTGAGAGTTCTGATGAAATTCAAGCAAAAGTTTGATGTCATATTTTTCAATGAGAACTTGGAGTGTTTAAATTTTCCTGCCCTGATGAAGAACAGACCTAATTCTATTGGAATAGAGTAAAAAAGTATAATGACTGTTGTCATGTAACTCGTAGGGGCTTAATGATGTATTTAACAAAATGGAAAGCCAATAACTTGGAATAAATTTATAAAAATTTTCAAAGTGATAAATTTTCTGGAATATGGTTTATGGTGCTCTATTCTATCTCACTATTTCTGAAAGCATAAAGCAAGGAGGAAGGCATTCTTATCACAGAAATATATATACAAGTGTTACTAATATACATCAATAATGTAACACTAAATTAGATCAATATATAAAATTAAGTTCTCCTGCCACCAATATCCCATGACTTTGTCATGAGCCATTGTTTTCAACATCCAACAGATAATGATTTGGTTTATAGAAGGTCCCTTAGTTAACCAAAATATTTGAAACTTACCACTCACGTTATTTTTTTATCTTTTCTCAGTAGCATTACAGCTTTACTTTTTCTCCATCACATTATTTTCCCTCCTGCGTGTGTGTGTGTGTGTGTGTGTGTGTGTGTGTGTGTGAGCTCTCCTTACTAGCTCAAGCCCTTTTAGGTCACTTGTGAGAACCCTATTCTCATAATATAAACAAATTCCTAATTTTCTCCTAATCACACCAAAGTGAAATTTTAGTAGTTCAAAATTACTGAAAATTACTAAAGATTCCATGCTGTGGAAGTAAATTATTTCCCATAATTCTACTAGGAAAATATAGACTAAGTTCTAGGAAAGGTGACTGTTTATTAATAAGATGTTCTCTAATTTTCTCTGTTTCCCATATAACCTGGCTATCTTTTCAATTATTATTTCGAATGAACTCTTCTAATATCATTACTACTTGACAGGTGAGTTAATCTCTGTAACTAAATTCCAAACAATACCTGCCACTCAGATAGACATGTATTATTTTTAACTTCCTTATCAGTTGAAAGCTTTATAATTTTTATAAAACATAATAATTCATTAAGATATTTCTTTGGGATACTTGGGTGGCGCAGCTGGTTAAGCAGCTGCCTTCAGCTCAGGTCATGATCCCAGAGTCCTGAGATCAAGTCCTGCATGGAGCTCCTTGCTCCGCGGGGAGTCTGCTTCTCCCTTTGCCTGCTCTGCCCGCTGCTCTCCCTGCTTGGGCTCTCTCTCTCCCTCACAAAAATATAAATAAATAATAAAAAAAATAAAAAAATAAGATATTTCTTTTTTTAAGATTTTATTTATTTGAGAGAGAGGGAGAGAGAGAAAAATGCATGAGTAAGCATTAGCAGGGGGGAGGGGCAAAGGAATAAACAGACTCCTGGCTGAGCAGGGAATGCAGTGGACACAGGGCTTGACTCCACTACCCTGAGATCATGACCTGGGTCTAAGGCAGCCGCTTAACCAACTGAACCACCCAGGTGCTCCTGTTAGATATTTCTTGATCATATTCCCTGTGCACAGTTAAAGCTTAATAGCTGGGGATTCAGTGAAACACAAAACACATCTTTCCCCCTAAAAGAGCTTGGAGTCACATGCTCATAAAACCTAAATAAAACCTAAAGTAGAATGTAGCATTCCTAGGTGATATGGAATGTCAAATCCATGTAAGGATAATTAGGTCAAAGTTGCCTAGGAATTTACAGTACTAATTTTCTTTTTTTTTTTTTTTTAATATTTTATTTATTTATTTGACAGACAAAGAGAGAGAGGCAGGGAGAGAACAGCCGGGGTAGCAGCAGGCAGAGGGAGAAGGAGAAGCAGGCTTACCAAGCAGGGAGCCAGATGTGGGGCTCAATCCCAGCACCCTGGGATCATGACCTGAGCTGAAGGCAGATGCTTAATGACTGAGCCACCCAGGTGCCCCTACAGTAGTAATTTTCTTCAATCAGTCACAATTTCACATGAAAAACTACAGTTTTTCATGGGAAATATTTATGGGAACTTGTATACATAAATTCTTTCATTTTTTTAAAGATATTATTTATTTATTTGACAGAGAGAAAGACATCACAAGTAGGCAGAGAGGCAGGCAGAGAGAGGAGAGAGAGAAGCAGGCTCCCTCCAAAGCAGAGAGCCCGATGTGGGGATCGATCCCAGGACCCTGGGATCATGACCTGAGCTGAAGGCAGAAGCTTAACCCACTGAGCCACCCAGTCATCCTTCTACATAAATTCTTTTAAAGACTGAACTATCAAGCATATCATATTTTCCTTCGCATGTTTCTCTTCTCTATTCAAAAGAACTTCCAAATACTTCAGTTTCTATAAATTCTGGGAACATCGATGTGGATAGAACACTGCATGCTTTTTTGAGCATTCAAACCAAATTTTTAGGCCAAGATTTGTGTTTTATTTCTCTTGTCTTATACAATATACACTGCCATTACATTGTGCTACATTAATAATAAGGAGGAGATGCTTTACCTGAGCAGATTCCTTTTCCTTAGCTGTATCTTTCTGATAATACTTTATCTATTTTTCCATTGATATCTGGGGATTTATGTACCTTATTCCACAGTACATTGATTGGAGAATAAATCCCTGCAATATATTTATTTTTCATGACTTTGTTATATATCTATATTTCAGACCAAATGTTACTGTCATATTTTTAGTGCTTTTACCACACAAACTACAGATAATCCAATCAGACCAAACAACATAATTCATTTCTTACCCTGCTAAAAACATATATGCTTAAAAAACCATTTTTGAAAGCATGACAATAGTTAACATGTGATTTCAGTTTTTAATATATTTTCTGTTGTTGAAATTTATAGGGAGAAACAAAAGCTAAACCTGAAAAAAAAATCAAACATTGTTGTTACCACTTATATTCATTACCTACAACCTGAACCAACACTAGAAAATACATTTGGTAAAATAAATGAGTTGTTAGAGTATATCTCTATTTTCAATGTAGGGCTAAGCATCCAATAGTTTATATAATATCCATTCTGTAATTTCCTCCTCATGGTGTTTATCTATATGTACTTCTTCAAGTCCTAGCACAGCATCTAATAGCAAGCTGTTTTAAAATATTGTATTAAATTAATTCAGTTAAGTGACACACTAGTTACTGTTAAGACACTTTGCTCCTACATTAAAATACGAGCAATGAGTTTTTATTTTTATATCATAGTATTGATTCAGCTAAAACATTTTTTAAATAAAAACAAGCACTACTTTGAGTAAAAAAGTAAAGAAATTATTTCATTTCACAGTAATATGGAAACTTTTCAACGGAAAAGTAGTTATGCTACCTCGGTGTGGTTATGTCGGGCCAACTATGCATTGCATAGAATTAATGCAATTTGTGCTGGAGATGCAATAGGAACCTATGAATGACTGTCATGGCTATTTTAAAATGATCTCAAAGGTAGTGGGAGGGGATGGGAGAAATAGGGAGAGAAGATTGAGTACACTTATCGTAATGTGCACTGGTAATGTATAGAATTGTTGAAGCACTATTTGGTACAAGTGGAACAAATATAACACTCTATGTTAATTACACTTGAATAAACATTGGTAAAAATTTTAAAAATTAAAAATAAAAATTATCTCAAAAAAGAGTGCTTGGCATGTAATAGTTATAAAACTAATTAACTTTGGATTTATTCATTACTGAAATGATTGCAAGTTTGAGCATTGATATGATGGTCAAAATTGGTTCTTTTAGAAAATACCTTTTCAGATAGGTATTCATTATGGAATTTTGCAGTCTTACATATGAAATGACTCCCCCAAAAGAAAATGTAGATGATATAAGAATAATTTTTAGTAGTAACAAATTTAGATGGTTCAGATGAAAATTTTACATGGTTGTAACTATGGATCATTATTGTAATTGATTAGAATTGACTTGTAGGTTTTCATAAAAATGATGAATATGTTATGTATTTAATGATTGAAAATTTATGAAAGAAAATTACTTAAGTTTCTCACTGCATAATCAAATGGCCACTATGAAACTTTATTATAAAACCAAGCATTTTGGGGCACCTGGGTGGCTCAGTGGGTTAAAGCCTCTGCCTTCAGCTCAGGTCATGATCTCAGGGTCCTGGGATCAAGCTCTGCATCGGGCTCTCTGCTCAGCAGGAAGCCTGCTTTCCCCTCTCTCTCTGCCTGCCTCTCTGCCTACTTGTGATCTCTCTCAGTCAAATAAATAAATAAAAATCTTTAAAAAAAATAAAATAAAATAAATGGAACCAAGCATTTCAATATTCAGTCACTTTTTGGGGGTGCCATTGGGTATATTTGGTAATTTCAGTATTTGTGTAACTCAGGATTTTCAGTTTATTATTGCAAAACCATCAGAGATAATCCAATAAATCCAGTCTTCCTGACGACAAAATTATGAGTTAAATAATGCCATATAGATTTTGATCTTCCTTCTAGAGCTTCTCAACTTAATTTGCTGTATCACAAATTCCAATACACCAATCAGCAAAGATTTTGGAATACCTAATAGCATTACCTTCAAGCCATGTAGGGTATATGAAAAAGGGAACCAATTTTTCAGTGCATTAACAGATTTATAATGCAAAAAATAAATCTTTATGTTTTTATGTTTTAACTTACATTGCTCTACTCTGAATGCTGAGACTTAAAAAGTACAATGAATACGGATTGACTGGGTGGCTCAGTCGTTCATGTCTGATTCTTGATTTCAGCTCAGCTGATGGTTTCTGGGATGAGAAATTGAGCCCTTCGTCAGTCTCCACAGTAGCTTGGGACCTGCTTGAGATTCTTTCTCTTCCTCTCCCTCTGCTTCTCTCCCAGCCCTGTGTTCTATAAATAAATAAATAAACAAAAAATAAATACATAAACAAAATCTAAAAAAAAAAAAGTACAGAAAAGGCAATCAACTTTGACCAAAACTTTTTCAATACCACTTAATAATAATGTTTAGAAACATCATAGCCTAAAAAGATTAATGATATATAAACAAAGATATGTTAAAGGCAAAATGTATATAATATATACTTATTATATAATGCTTGAAATATACATATAAATATTGGAAATTTTGAGTAATTGATAGTGTCCTAGAATGCCCCCTTTACTCTAAAAGCATCAGTGATCCATGGTCTTTGCTTCGGAATGACAATCAAACTTATCACATTCAATAGGCACCTTCTGTCTATAAGTAAGATTTAAAAATGCAAACAAAAAATACAGAACAAGAATTTATACAGTGTTCACAACATGCTAGGTATAGTATTTTATGTCTAATTAATTCTTCCCTTGGCAGCTGCACAGACATAAAGGAGTAGGAGTAATGTTTGAGGAGATCTCAATTCAGAGAAACCATCACATATTATACGTTAAGCCCTTCAGGCATGCATAGTCGACTCCGATTCTCCTGAATTCCTTTAGTACTGGTTTCTCTTTGCTTGATAGGCATGTTCCTAAGTGATGAAGACCTGGTTCTTGGTGTGTTACACATGCCAGATTTTTCAGATTGTCATATAGCAATATCTTGAATCATATGTTCAAGGAGAATTGACCAAGACAAATGATCAGACACTCCCAAAGCTAGAGGAAAGGCCATAGAATCAACTGGCAATACTTTTCTTCCAATGCTAATAGTGACCTGGGTAATATAAATATGCAAAATTGCATAAAAAAATTAAATGTTTTTCTATTCATCAGACATTTGTTGAGGACGTAGATTTAAAATTAATATTTTCTATTTTAATATTAGGATATATACTAATTTGAATATAGACACAGAGATCATAGCATGACCATTAAAGTAATCTGGAATTCATGTTTAAGTGGTTGGTGTGAAATCTGTTAAATGAATGGACTGTTTGAAACCTATTTTAATTCACCCCACCCCTGAGGACTACACCAAGTTCCTTAAGGAGAGTACCTTTAGCTCTCTTCCCCATTTTAATTTTCCAATTATATTTTAAGTGAATGCATTTTGTAGATACTTTATAATTTACAGACTCTTAATTGATTAGATATTTAATTGTTGACCTTTCTAATGTTGCTTCTTTTTTCTGAATCTTAATCAGATTAGAAAGTACTAACAAACTCCTAATATCTCAAGTTGTAGAAATAAATAGGGCTTAGCTCTTTTTTTCTGTTTTACCATATTAAAACATTTTTAATAAGTAGTGAGAAAAATGGAGTCCTTGTTTAAAAGTACTTGGCAATATAGGAGCAAAAATAAATGTTTAAATGTACATTCCAATTTGCTTTTTTGAATACATGGCTATTTTTGAATGGATTTGTGTATCCATGTTTTTACATCTTTACATAATGTGTGAAAAATCTACATTCTTAAATTCCCAAACTCCATTAGCCTACATTTATTAAATTGGCTATTTGAATCTTTAATTGTCTACTCTTTTAATTTGCCTTTATTAATTTTTATTATGATGATATAAAATTTTAAAAACTGTAACAGAAAAAAATATTTTGGGTTATATTTCAAATGTTTAAATTAGGTTCTTTGTACTGGCTTTAATTTGACGTGAAAGAACATTTTGTCTATGCAGATCATGCATTATAAGTTTTTTTATTTAAAATCATTTGTGTATGGTACTTAACAAGTGTTTATTGAGTGGAAAAATCATGAAACATAATTTGTCATTTATTACAAGTGACTTACAGATGGATACATTTTATTATCTGTTCTCCAGATCCAAACAACATACTAGTTATAATAACCTATAACACAAATAAAAATTTTGGAAAGTGGTTTCAAAAGCTACAAGGTTTTATCAAAATTCAGAGAAAGAAAATTAACTTCCATCATCTTGAAGGGAGGTGGCATTTAAGTCAGGTTTTACAGGCGGGCAAAAATTCAGCACAATGAGAAGGGCTGGGAGAGGGTATTAAAATATGGAGGAGGGAAACCACATGGTGTGTTCTAGGAATGATGAACAAGTCAGATTGGCTGCATCATTTAACATATATTGAGAAACAGTGTGAGAAAAGATTGGAATATATAGTTCATGGAAACATTCGAATAATCAGATCAAGTTTTAAAACATTATTGGCCATAATAGGTAGTTGTCACGAGTTTCTGAGTAGGGAAATTTAATAAAAAAAGTCTCTGATTTAGCATTATTAATATGACATTCTATGTATATAATTACTAGAGGTAATTAAAGAGTTAACAAAAGACATTGAGATGGATGTGTGGGGTTGGAGTGGTCTAATGTAATGGCCTGGGAAACAGAAAACACTAAGAACTTCAAGAAAAATGGCACTGGAAATGAAGACCTGCTGTCCACAAAATATATAGATTAAAGTTTTTGCTAAGAAGAAGCATCCAGCCAGGGACTATAGTTTTTAACCCCCACTACAGTGAGTACAGCTAAATGTCTGAAAACAGCCAAAGGCATGTTAGCAGAAATACCATGTGTAATCATTAGGACAAATGAGTAAGAAGCAAATTCACCATATTCACTTTTTTTTCACTATCTACTAAAAGAAAGCAAAATAACTTGATGAGATTAAAGATGGAAGAAGCCCAGCTTCATAAATTACCATGTGGAGAGGCAGTTCTAGAAAATCTGAAAAAGGAGTAGTTAAAAAAAAAGTGTTACCTCATTGAGCTTCTAAGGTTTAGGGTTTTAACAATTACAACTAGCCTTACCCTATCTATTACAGTGGCTACCAGATCCAAAAACGTAAATATGCTTCATCATTTCAGCGTTCAACAATAAGCAAGAAATAATCCATTCCATTACCCATTTATAGGAACCAGGGCTACTTTGAGAAATGGTTGACTCTAGCCCTGGGGCAGAATATATCCAATATGAGCCGGGACATCTTCAAGTGTCATAAATACACACACACTCACATACACATATGCACAGATTATATCAAAAAACACAGAAGCCAACTGAAGGATTTTCCAAAGAACTAATCATTTGAGCAACAAAACTAATGAAGGATTAGATCATAACCCAAAGTAAAAATGAGTATCTGTGAGTCTTTATTAATATAAAAATATTTAAATGAATAAATAGAGGAAAAGAAACCTTTTCCATGCAGAAGAATTTTTGTAAAAATATATGTAGCTTCAAAAAGATGGAGCACGATTCCCCACTTTTTAAGTGTAGGCTGTGCCTGGTGATTTACTTCCAAAGAGTATAGTAAGGAAAGGGAGGAAAAAAGAGGAACTTTGCAGTGGAGAAACTTACCCAACACTATCTCAGCTAAGTGATTATGATTAATATTAACAGTTATAAGTCAGGTTGATAGTCTGCACTCTTGATGAGTTATAATAAATGGTACTTTATCTTAGTGGTCTTCCCCTTAAAAACCTGTAATCCCAGTCTAATCATGTGGGGACAGAAACACAAAAAAAAACAAAAACAGACAATGCCAGTGGGGAGGTGTTCTACAAAATACTACTGAACCCGTACTTCGCCAGATTGTCAGGGTCATCAAAAACAAGAAAAGTCTGAAAAGCTATCAGAAACAGGAGACATGATGTGGCATGATGAGACATGACTACTAAATGTAATGTGGTATTTGGATGAAATCTTAAAACAGAAAAGACATTAGGTAAATCTAATTAAATAAGCTCCATAACTTACTTGAATTTCCTAATAATATATCAAATTCAACTCATTGGTTGTGACAATTATACCATAATGACACAAGATGCTATGAGGAAAACTTGTCAGGGGGTATGAGAACTCTATGTACTATAGAGTACATAGAGTCACACTTTTTCTGTAAATCAACAAATATTCTAAAATTTAAAAAATATGAAAAGCAATAATAATTTTGCAATAACCAACTATAGGGTGGTCACATATCACAAAGAACATTGGACAAGAAAATTCACCCCAGAAAGCAGAATAAGCATCTAATCAATACATATTATCTGATCATCAGGATAAAGGCATTTTAGAATACAATTCTCTATAGATTTCTTATGTTGTTGCAGATATTGTGAGATAATAATTGCCATTTTGTAAAAAGATATGTTCCCAAGGGTATTTATTTGTATAGCAAACTTTGTATATATTAAACATTTCTGTAGCAAAATGCCTTGAAAGATAGAGTTAAGACCTGGCTAATCTACTGTCCATTACAAAAGATCCAGATTCCCCAAGCACATTTCTACTACTGTAACATAACTCATAGTCTTCAAATTTCCCTCTGAGAACTGGGGTTCGGAGAAATGGTACAAAAATGCTGATACCCCAACTATTGTTATTGCTGTGAATATTGATCTGACTATCACGTGTAACCTAAAAATCTTACATATTCTTTTAGACTTCACAAAATTGTTTGAGCTAATATGTCAGCTTAAAGCTAGGGTAACATCTCAGATACTTTGTCATTCTTTTTTTTTTAAATTTATTTATTTTTATTAACATAATGTATTATTTGTTTCAGGGGTACAGGTCTGTGATTCATCGGTCTTACACAATTCACAGTGCTCACCATAGTACATACCCTCCCCAGTGTCCATCATCCAGCCACTCTACTTTGTTATTTTTTTTTAAAGATTTTATTTATTTATTTGACAGAGAGTGAGAGAGAAAGAGAGAATGAAAGAGAGAGAACACAAGCAGTGGGAGTGGCAGAGGAAGAAGCAGGCTAACTGCTGAGCAGAGAGCCCTATGGGGGGTGCGGGGGCTCCATCCCAGGGCTCTGGGATCAAGACCTGGGCCAAAGGCAGCTACTTAACAACTGAGCCATCCGGTGCTTTGTCATTCTTAACAAGAGATCTCACAATGTTTGGTTGGTGTTACTTGATCATTGTTGTGGAGCATTGACCCTTATAGTCTCTTATTCTCTCCTTTTCCAAAAGAGAGTTTCTTTTGCAGTTACCCACTGTTGTGTTTTAAGTTTTATAGCTAAATTGTTTTTAATTCATTTTCAAGTCATGTGATTCATATCAAATGCAATGAAGATGGGTGTACATCCAATTCTGATAAAGTGGCACATCTCCTCCAGACAGGGGTTCTTATGTGCTTAGCAAGAAGTGTTTGCAAAAATATCCCATGGTCTGATAACTAGACTTTGGCCCAGATGTACTGCCATGTTTTTGGTTTCTGTTTTTATGGGAAGTAGCCAGGGATTATGTTTCTAGTCTCCTGAAAGCTAGGCATGGCTACGTAATTAATGAATATAAAATGAAGTGATGTGAAATTTTCTGGACAATGTGGTCAAATTTATATGGGCTTTTGATGGCCTCTGTCCCCTGTTTGTCAGCTGGAAATAAAGGTCTCCATGGTCCTCTGAGATAATTAACCCATAATTTAGTAAGATTCTGAGTCTCTGAATCACTGTGTAGAATCACAGCTATTGATCATATATATAAAAATATTACGTGAATGAAGTAAACATATTTGTGCTAATTCTTAGTAATTGAAGCTTTATTTGTTGTTGCAACTAATATTAATCTACCTAATGCAATGATAGTAAAAAAACGGAAGGCCAATTAGGGAAATAATTTTTGGTGATATCAATAGATTTTGATAGATTTATAGAAAGGTAAATAAAAAGATAATCTTCTTGTGTCACCAGAGGAAGATACATTGGAAAGCTAAATTTTGAGATTCCTTTAAAAATGTCTGTTTAGAACTTACAAATGCTTATTTTGATTTGGTAAAATGTGGTAGGCAAAATAGTAGAGCTAGTTACATCAAAGATATTTATATTCTAGCTCCTGGAATGTGTTAAGAGGTTATTTTACCTGGCAAAGGGGGATTAATGTAGAATAGGGAATTAAGGTTGCTAATCACCTACTTTAAAATAGGGAGATTATTCTGGATTATCTGGGTAGAACCAATGAAGTCACAAATATCTGTAAATGGGCCAAGAGAGTTGGAAGAGGAGGTGAGAGTAATAGAATGTTGGAAGGACTGAGTCTGGCTGTTGCTGACTTTGAAGATGGAGGAGATGGTCACAAGCAAAGGACTACGGATGCCTCTAGTTGCTGTAAAGGGCAAGAAACCAGATTCTCTCTGAGAGCCAAGAGAAAATAATGCAGTCCTGCCAGCACCTTGATTTTAGCTCCCTGAATCAAATTTTGGATTACTAAACTATCAAACTGTAAGATAAATTTGCATTGTTTTAAGATACCAAGTTTGTGGCAATTTGTTGTAGCAGCCATGGAAGACCAATGCAATAGTCATCCACAGAGGTGATATTTTATTTTATTTTTTAAAGATTTTATTTATGTATTTGACAGAGAGAGAGAGGGAGAGTGAGCAAAAACAGGGGGAGTGTCAAGAGAGAGGGAAAGTAGGCTTCCCGCTGAGCAGGGAGCCCAACACAGGACTCAATCCCAGGACCCTGGGATCATGACATGAGCTCAAGGTAGACGCTTAACCGACTGAGCCACCCAGGCACCCCAGAGGGCTATATTAAACCACAAGAGAGTAAAAGATCAGTAGGAACTAAAAAGAAGAGGAAAGAGAAAATAACTAAAAAGAAAGGAAAAAGAGAACACAATGATTCTTTTTAATGTCATATTTTATATCAATACACAGGAAATAGAGGAGTAGATATCTCTTTATTTTTTTAAGATTTATTTATTTATTTGGCAGAGAGAGAGAGAGATCACAAGTAAACAGAAAGACGGAGAGAGAAGGGGAAGCACTTCCCCCTGAGCAGAGAGCCAGATGTGGGGCTCAATCCCAGGACCCTGAGATCATGACCTGAGCCAAAGGCAGAGGTTTTAACTCACTGAGCCACTCAGTTACCCTGAGGAGTAAATATCTCTTTGCAGGAAAGGAGGAATCTTGTTAAAAAGCAGAGGAAAAGCACTAAATTATAAAGCTTTTACCTTTTTTTCTAACATCTTTTAACCTGTTGGGGTGGTTTTCATTTGCTATGTAATGTCATACTTCCTCAAACACAGATATTCACTGGGATCTGGCTGAGCACAGACCACCACAAAGGGTTCTGGCCCATGACTTTGCATATTTTATGGGTCTTTGTGGCTGCCAGGCCCCTTCCCACCATCCACCAGCCCAAGGTGTTCTGCCACAATCAAGGGCAGGGAATTTGAGGTAGGGGTCTTTCTCTCCTTCCCACAGACTCACAGCTACAGCTCAGAGAAGATAGGTGACTACCAAGGGTGACTCTACACTATGGAAGCATTAGGCAATTGGATGGGTGGACCTGGGGGGTTCTCAGAAGGTACAGCTATAAGTATGAGTTGCCAACACTAAAGGAAGCTGAAGAAGGATGTACCCATCTAGAAAAAGGAAGAGAACCAATAGTATCTCCTACAGTAACACAGGGTTCTGTTCTGATTGTAGAGGGCACCTGGATCTTATTCCTTTGACCAAGCAATACCTCCTTTTGCTACAGGTTCCTGGTAACTGCAGAAGTGGAAGACCAGCATTTAAATATTGGGCCACATCTTCATTGGTTAGTAAAAACATGTAATAAAATTCTAAACAGATTTTTGGATTGCTATCTGTCATCAGGAAAGTCTGGAATTGGTTGTTACCACTGTATTATTGACTGGCATCATAAATGGAAATAAAATACAAGACAAAATAATGAAAACTACAGGGCAGGGAGAAAAAAGAAAAACCTGTTCTTTAGTTTTTGCTGAACTCATCTAAGTGTGATTCAGATAGAACCAGAGCTATTTCTATGGTTTTTAAAGATTGAAAATGAAAAAGGTCATTTGTTTGTGCCTGTTTAGAGTGTAACTGAAGTAAATGTCACTCTTTTATGCATAAATGTAGGTATATGAAATTACTAAGCTTTAAACATGGCCCCAGTGACATACCCACTGGGAGTGGCACACTGAGATGATTCCTAGTTACTTTGAAAAATACATTTTCTAGAATATTTTTGTCTCAGATACTTGAAAGCAATTAAAGACAACTTTCTTTTAGGCTAAAGGCACTATTTGAAATAAGCCATATTTATTTACCATTTTCTAGCCAGTTTGCTTATTTAGATCAAAATACTCAATTCTGGAACATGTTGATCTCATCAGAGGGTTTGCTATTAGCAAATAATTCCATAATAATCACATTAATAACTCTGGCCATCGGAGTTCAACCAGAAAAACAGAAACTAATGGGACTATATATTAAGAGATGAAGGGGCACCTCAGTGGCTCAGTTGGTTAAGTATCTGCCTTTGGCTCAGGTCATGATCATGATCTCAGGGTCCTGGGATTGAGTCCTACATCAGACTCGCTGCAGGGAGTCTGCTTCTTCCTTTCCCTCTGCCTTTCCCTCCCCCATTCTTGTGCACACTCTCCTCTCCCTCTCAAATAAATAAATAAAATCTTTAAAAAAGAGAGAGAGATTAATTATAAGTAATTAGCTTACACAATAGTGGAACCTGTCTGAACAACTCCAATATTCTTAGGGTAGTCCCATCACGCAGGACAAGCTGGACTGGAACAGAGGATGGACCACCTCACAAGTTCCACAGGTAGAATTTGATTTGCCTTGACCTTGCCTACTTTTATTTATTTATTTATTTTAAATAATTTATTTATTTGACAGAAAGAGAGAGAGAGAGAGATCACAAGTAAGCAGAGAGGCAGGCAGAGAGAGAGGAGGAAGCAGGCTCCCTGCTGAGCAGAGAGGCTGATGTGGGGCTCAATCCCAGGACCCTGAATTCGTGACCTGAGCTGAAGGCAGAGATTTAACCCACTGAGCCACCCAGGCACCCCAACCTTGCCTACTTTTAAAGAGACTGTTGTGATTACACTGGTCCCACTCAGATCATCTTTTCACCTTAAGAAAGATCCTTAATTATAACAGCAAAGCCCCTTTTAGCTCATAATGAAAGCATTTTCAGTTTCCAGGTATTAGGATGTAGACATCTTGGGGGGAGGGTTATCTGTCTACAATAAGAATCAACAGTAACAGTAAAACTAGAAAAAAATAGAAAGAAGAAAGGAATAAAGATGGGGATCTTTACTGAACTTTCTAATTTCACTGAATGCAAATAAAGTTTTAATGATTTTGCACTATAATAAACAAATGACAAAACTAAGCTTTTCATAATTTTGTTAATTACTAAAAATGTATCTTATGATCTACCTGTACAGAAACATTTTGAAAAAGGCTTATAATATTATTTATAGAGAAAAGGTTTACTGAGAAAAAACCAGTTTTCTATCATTCATAAGGAATCAAATTAACAAGAAAGTCATAAGTTTATAAAACCATATTCCACCTGGAAAAATAAATAATCCATAGGTATACAAGAGATCATTTTAAGATTAAAAAAATAAGAATTTTAGATATGGGGGATGTTGGGTTATTCCAGTACACTGAATTGCTCAAAGGATCGACTATAAATGATTTTTAAAAAATGCAGTTATGTCCTTTGGAATGTCTCCAGAACTCTTTTTTTTTTCTTATGAATCCAATTTCCAAATGTGCCATATGACAGAAAAGAAAATCAAATTATCTGCCAGGTTGTTCTTTGACAGTGAAGAAAACTATACATTCTATTAAGAATGTAATAAAACAAAAGCTGTAAAAGAAGAACAATGAAAAACAAGAATAATTTAAAAAAAAAAGATATCTAAAATCAGTAGATAAATAGACTAATGAAAGAATCAAAATAATATTGAATTTGAATAATAGAATGAGTACTAAATGAATTGAATCAGTATTGATAAAATATTTTGCTAAAGAGAGGCAAAAATTTGCCTGATTAAGTCCTTTGAGAAGTTAGAACCAGGAGTGCTGAATTTTGAAATGAAGCACTATTTTTTCATTCTTTTTTCAAAATCTCCAAAATTTATTTTATGGATAACTTAGATATAGGTTTTGGATATTACTGCACATGTACCTTCTTTTTCTTGTTAGGATCCCAATGTACTTTCCTTGATTCCACACTTAATTCCATGTCATCACAGAAAATAAAATTCTAGTATGTTATTCTTGAAGCTTTTTTATTATCTCTCTACTCACAGTCTTTAACCATCAGCCTTTTATTTTTTTAATATCACCATTATGTATTTATTATAACACTTATAATCTAGCAATGATGTGTGGGAATTTCTCTGCGTACCATGTCAGCAATCTAGAGGTCACAGACTGTGTCTTAATTATTTTTAATTTTTAATCACTCATGGTGTCTGATGTAGAGTAGGGACTCAATACATTATTATTAAATAATGAGATGCATATGATGCATAAGCTAGTGGTTATGATGTTTAATGACTATTTCTATTTCTACCTGTAAGATACTGAAACATGTAAGTGTTATTTTGAGAACTAGCATAGTTGTCAGAAAGGGATAAGAGATAAATGAAAGGTTTTTGTCTTAATTTAAGGTTAATTGTTGAAAAGAATATCAAATTCTCAACAGTATCTCCTGAATACTCAGTTCTTTTTTTCCTCAAGTGAAACCTGTGGGGAATAAAAAAAATTGTCAAAAACAGAAAGCAGGGTGTTGTAATGTAAAATAAATTTTCTGGCATTAAGGTATAATACAGATAACAAAGTGAAAGTATCCATTTAGCTCACTCCTATATGGGTTTAGTGCTAGTTAAATGTTCGTTGCATTAATACTTTATATATAAACCTACCTAATTTAATCCTCAAAACAATTGTGGATAAAATTACTATATATTTTTTACAGATGAGAATGCATGTTCTTAGAATCTTACATTTAGAAGAGGCAGAATTAGAATTTAATCCAATTTTGTTGAGGCCCAAAATTATGTCTTCCTATTAAAACGTACCCATCACAATACTTTCATTATACCTTTTACTCAGCAAAAGCTTTCACAGAGTCAGTATGTTGGTTGTTTGAATTTCTATTCTCCATACTGACACCATATTAGATGAAATGGTTATTGTTACCCTTTACGTTGTTTTACACTATTGTCAAGGATTATGTGTCATATTTCAATAACTTATGGAGCCTGAAGAGCTTATATTTCAAGATTTGTGTCCCAAGAATAACCTCCAACTTTCAATTTCTTACATATAATGAATTTTGTTGAAGAAAGAAACCACCAGGGTGCCTGGGCAGTTTAGTCAG
>CM053604.1:18956818-19010230 GCA_028646535.1 Procyon lotor
TCCTAAGATATAGTGGACATTGCCATTATTCTACTCACCTCCCAAGTCTACAGCAGGGATCTGGATGAAAACCCTTTCTCACTTACCTGAACATTCTTTGTCCAGAAAGTAATTGTTTCTGCAATGACTATCCCCGGAGCCCCTGTGATGGGAGGGGGCAATACACCATGATGCTGTATAATTTAAGAAAAATTATCTATTTTCTCTGATATTTTCCCCCTGAGTTCTCACATATAAAAATCTTGAGATTTCACTAGCTATGCTTATTGAATACCACTGAGGAAGAAAATGTCAAACACATTGCAAACTTTCTTGCAACTCTCAGAGTGAACATTAGGACTCCCTTTTCTGTGTTCCAACTGCAACTATTATTGCCCTGATAAAATTTTAGTTATACTTAATTGCATTTCATTTCTCCCCTCATAGGAATGTACAAACCTGGAAAGAGGTTTTCTCTGTCAAGCATATATCCTTAACACCGAGTGGAAATCTGCACATGGTACCTGATCAACAAGCTCAGTGAATAAATGACTACTTTTAATTATGAAAAAGATCTAAGATAAAGATTTTTAATCTTGAAATACATGGCAAATTAAATCACATATTAGATTTAAGAAAAACTAAAGAAGATCACATTTCAAAGAGTAATCATTCTCAGGAATTATCTTCTTTTGTTCTTGAACACCTAAAACAGAACATTTATTGGTTTTCCAAAGAAATGCAAAATAAGTGATTCATCTTTTCTAAATTCCTTCAAGAGTTAGACATAAACCCTATTCTATTAAATTACAAAATGAACTATGGAGATACACCTGATTATTAACCAGAGGCAAATGCATGTCAGAAGTTTTTACTTGGGAGTTTTAATATCCCATCAAGTATTTACTTAAAAAAATAAACCTTTATACAAGGAAATGCATTAGAGACGTATATCTACATGTTTTAAGCTAAATTATCTAGAACATGTTTTACATATCACAAAATGGAATTAGAAAACCAAATTAAAGTAACTATGTAGTAATAATCTTGGGAGCAAAGATACATGCTTAGGTTGATATTATATTGTCTCAAAAATCAAAGTAAATTGCAGAACCATATATTTTATATACAAAGATTAGAAATTTCTGGCTAACTTGATAAAACAAGAATGATGTATTTCAAATATCACTCTTCATAAAATAGTCTTTTTAAACTGTGAGTTGGAGGCTTCTTCTTTAACAAGATTAAGTATAAATGTAAGCAAAAAATATTACACTTTTCAATTGCTGGAAAAATATCTCCTGAAAATTTTGGGAGTGATTTTTCACTCTTAATGCCTACAAATATGACACCCCCCCCTTGTTTTTAAAGATTTTATTTAGTTATTTGAGTGACAGAGAGTGAGCCCAAGCCAAGGAAGGGGCAGAAGGACAGAAAGAGAGAGAGAGAGAGAGAAAAGCTCAAGTAAACTCCAAGCTGAGGGTGGCATTCTATGTGGGGCTAGATCCCACAACCTAGAGATCATGACCTGAGCTGAAATCAGGAGTCAGACCCTTAACCAACATAGCCACAGCCAGGTGCCCCAATATGATACAGTTTTAAATTTAATTTGCATTCTTAACATTTTTCTGTCATATTTTGATGTCTTCACAATTAAAAGTAAACACGGAGTTAGTATTTCCTGATTCCTTTTTATTTTTTTAAAGATTTTTACTTATTTATTTGACAGAGAGGAGAGAGATCACACGTAGGCAGAGAGGCAGGCAGAGAGAGGGGGAAACAGGCTCCCCGCTGAGCAGAGAGCCAATGTGGGCCTTCATCCCAGGACTCCCAGATCATGACCCGAGCCAAAGGCAGAGGCTTTAACCCACTGAGCCACCCAGGCGCCCCATTCTTGATTCCTATGGTATAAATACATTATGGCTGATTTTGAGATATTAGTGTGATGTCACTGGAAATGAAGTTGGGAAGAAATGCACATTAGAACACTATTATCAAGCATTCCCATCATACAGATAAATTTAAAAAACCTCAAGAGCAAAATATAGTAAGTGGTGAGTGTTCAACTTATTACATTTGTTCTTAATATCATGTTTAATGAAGTTACAAAATATATTAATAATGGTCATATTTGACAGCTGGCTTATAACACTACTGAAAAATTAAAAATTGGCATTTGTGATGTTAAAACCTGGCTCAAGCATACAATTGGCAAGACTTATAAAGCAGAAAGTCAAGACTGGCCCATAATCTTAGACAATGTAGACAAAGAAAATGGTGTCTCACTGTAGTCTCAAGATGCTGGTAAAATGGACATTTCATGGATTCACCTAAGATATCAGTAGTGAATAAAGTTATCATAGATAGTAAGTCTACACCACACTGCTTCTAACCAAAATGGAGTAATAAGGAACTAAATTATCCTTTTGACTAGAATAACTTAAAAACTAGGTTAAAAATCTGGGTTAAAATATATGTGTGTGTGTGTGTGTGTGTGTGTGTGTGTGTGTGTGTAATTATAAATTTTATATTATAAATTTTATATAATATTATTTATAATATATGTTTTATATTTATAAATTTTATAAAAATACAAAAACATTATAATAAAAAACTGGGTTAAAATATAAGATCAACATGTCTTTAAGCATTAACCATTGGGTAATGAGGGACAGTAATCTCTGAGAAAGAAGTGGGGGAATTGTGAAACTTATAATTTTCCCAGACTTCAGCTTAGATGAAGTTTTCAGGCCCTAATGAAGGAAGGTGGAACTCAGGCAGAGCATAGAAGTCTCTTTGACTTGAAGATATGGAGTTGGGAGTCCAGGGAATCCAAGATACCTGAAGTTCACCAAACAAAGAGCAGAATGCCTCAGAAAATTTTGGAGACTGCTATAGTGTTCAATTATACAGCTGAACAGTAGTCAGTGCATGTGTGAGGATGTTATTGAATGTTACTGATGGTCAAAAACATAAATCAACTGAAAAGATTAGAGGGAGTAGTGCCCCCAGCTCATATAAGGCCAGAGAAAGAATCTACTCCCCTTATCTAGGGAAGAAAACTTCATGATTCATAGAGAATCCACCATAATAAGAGGATTCTTGCCTCATGATGGGGAGAAATTAACTTTAGACTAAAATTTGCTACGGACTTATAGCAAAAAACAAAAACCCAAAGGAATAACACTGTCTTTAAGTAACTTAACTGTGTCCTATAACAAAGCTTCAGAATATTTAAAAGTATATAAGAATATCTATCAAGGTAAAATTCTCATTTTGGGCATCCAGTAAAAAATTACAAGGCATTAGAAGACCAGAAATTATAACCTACAATAAACAAAAGCAACAAAAAATATCAATCCAAAGATTCACTAATGACACAGATAATAGAATTAATGGATAAGGACATTAAATAAATATTATAACTAATTCATTGAAGAAACTACAGAAAGAACTTAATTTGTTAAATGGACATTAAAGAAAGAGACCAAATCAAAATTCTAAAACTGAAAACTAATACATCAGTGATGAAAAATACACTGCATGAGATTAATAACAAGTTAGACATTTTAGGGAAAAAATAGACTTGAGGGCATAACAACAGATGCTCTGAAATGAAACAAACACACAAACAAAAATAGAACATCAGTGAAATGTAGAACAACTTTAATCTAAGCCAATATATGTATAATTGTAGCCCTTTTGAAGGGTAGGAGTGAAGTGGAAGAAAGAGGAGGAGGGACGAGGGGAAGAAGAAGGAGGAGGAGGAGGTGAAGGAAGGAGGAGGAAGAGGTGAAAGAAGAAGAAGAAGAAGAAGAAGAAGAAGAAGAAGAAGAAGAAGAAGAAGAAGAAGAAGAAGAAGAAGAAGAAGAAAGAGAAGAAATAATGAAATAATGATGGCTGAAATTCTTTTTCCAATTTGTAAATTATAAACCAAATTTGTAAATTATAAACCAAATTTGTAAATTATAAACCTACAGATCCAAAGACTCAAAGAGCTCCAAACACAAGAAACATTAGAAAATTGCACAAGGCATTGATTAAGCAAGTTTTTAAAAAATAAATAAAGAGGGTATTTTAAAAGTATGTAGAGGAAAAACATGTATCTGTTTATATACAGAGAAATTATAAAGATAAAGTTAAAAATAACAATATTTTTCTTCAGACAACTCAAGCCAGAGTACAATATAGCAACATCTTTAATGCATCTAAAGATAGAAAAACAAATTATTAATCTAGAATTCTTCACTAGTAGAAATTATTTTTTAAAAAACAAAAGTGAAATAAAAACTATCATACGGACAATACTGAAATAAATCATTAGTAGAAGATATATACTACAAGAAACATTAAAGGATATCCTTCATGTCCAAGGAAAATATATACTATATGGAAACTTAGATCTACACAAAAAATGAAATTATATCTACATTAGTAGAATGAATTTATAGTGATATTCCTATGTCTGGAGACTTCTAATTTTGTCATCAATATTATAAAAAAAAAAAAAATCCTCTACCTCAACTTCAGTTAGCATGGGCCTACACTGAGTGCAGATCTCAATCAACAGCTAAGGAAAAGACTGGAACCAAACCCAACTACAGTCATGTTCAAGTCAGAATCTCAGGTAAAACCAATCACATTCGTAAATTAAATCTGCTTTTTCTTCTCTCCAAGTTCTGTACCAGAAGAACTAATTGACACAGATTATCCCAAAATGGTGTCAATGTAAAATAGCAAAAACCTTCTCCATTAGGCTATGACGATCTAACAGTCCTTACAATATGATGATGTTTTATTTTTGTTTAGTTTTAGAATCTGTGACAGCTGAAGGATTAGACTCAGAAAATAATGAACCAAGGGGGTGAGACAAGGCAAGGTTTCTCCACAGAAACAGTCTGTTGAAGTCACTATTACAGTTACTGCCATTATTTCACACTTGTCCCAAACATTTGCCATTAAACCACTCACTGGATGCCTAGATACTGTTAAGACACTGAAAAGTAACTTTGATATTTAATATAAAATTATTTCACTATTTCTAGGTTCAAAATACACAGAAATTATTTTTAATTGTGTAAGTTAATCATATTTTAAATATCTTCAAAGACATTAAAGAAAATATGAGATCATTACTATTTTGGTAGCAAGGGGCAGGACCCTGAATATTGTTTGTTTAGAGTTTCAAAAATATGAATTAATAAGCATTGAAAACACACAAAGACCATTTTGTTTTGGGAATAAACTTTAGAGAATTATACTAATGAAAGTATATAATTTTATTTATTTTTGTATATTTTTTTATTAAACTTGGAAATGCAAAGCTATACCACCATTTATTGTTATAAACATGACCTTTATCACAAAATTATCTTAAAAATTATATTTGTAATGGAAAATCAAAATCCTAGCATTGATTAAAAATTTGATAAACTTATTTTATAAACTAAATGAATAAATAAACAGAAGAATATGGCCAAGAAACCATGATAGAAAGAAAATTGAGAGAAGACTTGCTTTTTCAGATAAATTTTACTATTAAAAATAAAATATCTAATTATTTAGTGGCATTAGTTGAAACTTAAAATGTTGTAATAGCTTATAAACCTCAAAAACAGGCTCCAAATTTTACAGAAATTTATTATGTAACAATTGTGATCTTTTATATTAAGAGCCTACAGATAGGTTTCTACTAACACTAATAAAATCTGGCAACTAGAAAAAATATAATGTTGTATTTCTACTTCATTTTACCTACAAAGAACATTCTAGAGTAATATTCTAGATAAAAAGGATTCAAATATAAATAAGAGAAAGCAGAGATGAAGATGAAATTTCCAAATGTTTTAGAATTGTTTAAAATGCAATCTATTATTTTTCTATGTGTTTTTATTATTTGTTTTTCTATTAAATACTCATCATGGACATAGCTTCTGATCTTTTGCTAATCAACCTAGTTTGAGCTCACTTTTAAGTGTAACAGAAATATGCACATTTAAGTTTTTTGAAGTGTGTGTTCTAAAGGTTCAGGATCTGAAAACTCTCCAGAACATGATCCTACATATTTCATTTTAATTTCAAACACAGAAGGCATGACTTTGATCATATAGTGGCCAAAATGACATAGATGTTGACTTTTACTGTCTATGTTTATTAAAAATACATGGACACATTTACTTGTTATTTAATAATGCCAAATATTAAGCCAAAGATTTGCATATTAAAAAAAGAATCTGAAGATAAGTTCTAGGGATATAACATACATCACAGTGACTATAATTAACAATACTGCATTGTTTATTTGAAATTTGCTAAAGTGTAGACCTTAAACCCTCTTCTAACAGGAAAAAAAATTTTAACTATGTATGACAATGGATGTTAACTAAATTTATTGTGATTATTTCACAATATACACATATATCAAATCATTATGTTGTATATCCAAAATGAATACAATGGTATATATCAATTATATCTCAATTTAAAAAATAAATAGATTATACTAGATTGTTTTATAGTGTGTGTAATGTCAGAGCAATGGCTTGTGTAATTTTTATAATTACACTGGGAAAGTCTGTGGCAATGCTGAAGAGCCTGAACCAGAAGTCTTGTGCTGTTAACGAACGCTCATTTTAAGCAATGGAAAGAGAAATCCATTGTTACCTCCCCTATTTTTCTATAAAAAGGGGAATGTTAAAAAAAAAAAAAAGAAAACCTAATTCAGGTCTTTTTTTCTCCTTCCTTAAGTTAAGCTTTATTTTTCATAATTATATCATCCTAGACATGAAATGCAGTGACAGTCGATATCACATCAAAACATTTTACTCTTAATCCAGAACACCACAAGAAGAACTGTAAGAAAGGAAATAAGCTTTGACATCTTTGTCAAGTCAAAATTGCAGGTAATTATTTTAAAGTAGGCTTTCTTTTTTATTTTAAAACTGAAGGAAGAAAAGTGGCCATAATTATTCCGTGATGGAAATTTAAAAATAGTACAGTCCATAATTCCAGGAGTTATCAATTCTATTCTCTGTGAGATGCAGAAGGAACCTAACAAATAAAACATTTATGTAAAAAATGTAGCTTAGTACAATGAGCTAAATGCAATTCAAGTTATTACATAGAACATTCAAATAAAGAACACTAATTTGAATATTGTATCATTTAGTATCCCATCACAAATACTAATATTTAATGAAATTATGTGCACATAAATGTCATGTATAGTGTATCCAGAGATTTTTTATAGTTCTTAGCTTAGTAAAAAGTACCATTATCTGAGATATGGTTAAAAACACTATCAACATCTCCATGATACTACACAACAATTTGATTTTTATGATATTCCTAGTTAGAGACTATTCCATAGAGAACAAAATTTTCCTTTAATAAAAGGATTTTGGCCTTCTTATGCTACATATTCACAAGGTAAACATTTTCAGTATTTTGAGAGATATTAGAAAAGTCCCTGGATGCTTGAGGTAATTTGAAGGAAGAAACAGACAAAAAATAAGTTGTTAATTTAATAAGTATTAAAGGAAAATAACATATAAGCTGGGGAAAAAGTAGGTACTAAAAATAATGATGATATAATAATAAATTGTGCTTTGTTTTTTCTGAAAGCAGAATGGAATTTTCCTTAATCCCCCAAGAACAGCCTAATGATTTCATGCATCTTCACTCTTTTCAAAATAATATACTAACACAATTCAAACTGAATTTAAATCTATCTTTCGATATGGTTATTAATGGAATCTAAGTTATCTGCAGAAATGTAAAATTTCTAGTACAGGAAAATAAAACAAATGATTTAAAATTCCTAGCAAAGTTATCCACAGAATATCTTTTCCAGCCAAATGGCTTTGTATTAGACACATGTGTTTTATTTTGTAGAGGTTAACAATGGGATCCTTGCCGGTCTATGTTAAAATATACAAAGTATAAAACTGGTATGTATTAAAGTTGACTTGAAATGAATGAATTGAATTTCTGAATTTTGTTACATAAAAAAAGGCAACAAATCTTTGGTTTTGGTAGTTGAATTTTCTTTAGTACTTACTAGATGACAGACACTGTTGTTAGTTTTTTGTCTATTAACACTTTAAATCCTCACAAGAACTCTTTGAGTTAGTGCTATTTTTATTAACCCAGATTTACTGACGTGGGAGCTGAGGCACAGTTATTAAATTGCCCAAATGTACAAAGCTAGGTGGAACAGTTGAGATTCATACACAGCAGCGTGGCTCTATCCTGCCTGTATTTTTCACTACACTAAAAATTACCCTCTGAATTATGTGTTGTGAATCTATGTGGACATTCACAAACTCTTCTTTTCCAGTAATTAATTGGGCCTCAGATTAGTGTGTGTCTGTCATTATGTTCCAGTGACACATAAAATAGCTTATTTTTTATCTGATGCTTACTTTTAATTTTAAAATTAGAAAAATGATCATTCTTCTCTAAACCAATGAAGAACAATTGAATAACATTTTTTATTTGTAAAAAAATTATTGAGCTCATATTATATGAAAAAAATCATTCATAATTCTGGTAGGATTAAATTAATAAGTCCTAATACTTGTCCTAAAGTGATTTGTAACAAGTAAACATTGTTCTACCTGCTCAGAATGCCCTACCATTTTACTACTCCCAATTCCCACAAACCCAATTGTAATTCTGTGATCCTTAGATGAAAACTTTCCTGACTTCTCCAAGCATCCATTAATTCTTCTGTTATTTTACTTAACTATTACTTTGCATATGTCTTTTTTACATGATCTAAAATTAAAGTTTCTACAATAAATTAATATTAATTAATTAATGATGGATAGCTTCCTCTGTTTCTACACTATCATAATTTATCTCCCTGAAGGTAAGTAGGGTTCAGAGCTTAGTATGTATTCTCACAAAAGAATAAACGGAAAACAAAATATAATTTTAACGTTAGCATGAACTTTTCTACATTGGTACTGTTCACAGGGTTGATGTTTGTTGGTTTACTAGTACAAGCATAAGCTGGAAAGTGAGATCAACTAAGATAAGGAAGTATTTTCCAGTTCTTAGAAGACTTTATAATTAGCTTAGTATATGTATTTGGTTGAATAAATATATCAATTCATGGTTTCATCAAATATGCAAACACACACAAATGCATGCACTTTGACTTGAATTTGAAAACAGAAGAACTGGTTTTAATGCCAATCTCTCTAGTACTAGCAAAGTTACCTGGAATAATTCCATTAAATATTTGCATTTTGACTCTTAGTTAAGAAATGATGTTAATAATACATGCGCAAAGGGATCTCACAATAATGGCCATTTTTTTTTCTTGTAAACTATAAAAACCTCTAAAATTAAGTATTATGCCAAAATACACTTTTATATTAATATTCACATTAAAACATAAAATGTAATTATTT
Organism: Procyon lotor; assembly: GCA_028646535.1. Classification (NCBI taxonomy): domain Eukaryota; kingdom Metazoa; phylum Chordata; class Mammalia; order Carnivora; family Procyonidae; genus Procyon; species Procyon lotor. Next base: position 18,966,217 of record CM053604.1, read on the forward strand.
AAAATACAATATGATAATTGATTATGATTATGGGACTAAGTGATAAATATAGCATATATCTGTCTGGACCTAGAGATCTTATTTACGAGATGTAAGGTGAAAGTTATGAAATGTTTTTATTTTTTCAGAATAGGGTGCATGAAATTGTTAGCCTGGAGGATTTTTACATAAAATGCTTTCAATCATTTATGGAAATGGTGGTGTGGAAGTCACAATGTCAACAAAGCAAACTATTCAATAACAATTCTTGGACTCTAATCAATTCACACTTTCTCTAATGATCCTGTGCATATTCAAGAATTTTCATATGTTTTAATGCAGACTGGATTTTGGACTGCACTATGAGACTGATATACAGATAAAGATCTTCAAGATTTGTACACATGATCTCTTTAGACCACGGTCTCACTAGTGATTTTGTAAAGCAGTTAGTAATATCATCTAACAGAACATTTGATCTGTTATGTCTGATCATGATCTCACATAGCTTTACCAGTTGATTTCATAAATGAAGGGATACAAAGTTAGATAATATTTGAAAGTATTTGAATTTAGGTCAGCACAATGGTAGCTAGCTCACGATTAAGATTATGCAGGAACATCTTCTTATTTTTCTCTCACAGTTATATTTGGCTCCCATAAAAGTCATCTCTGGGAAGATATTTGTGAGGTACAGTTATTATTCAAAACCCAACTGAACTGACATATCAAAATTTTATATTTTTTCCTAAGGTTAATGAATATTTACAAAGTTAATCAAGAATTGATATAATAATTCAGGAAAATTCTGGCATACATTTATTTATTATTTTTGCTTTGAATAATCAAGAATTTTGCTAACATTCATCAAATGTAAAAGGTAATCACTGAACTATTTATTTCTCAGAGCACAATATGAGATACATGGAAAATAAGGGAGCGGTTGAAGGAAATTCCATAACTATATGCCTATGATCAACCAACATTAGGGAAAAGAAAGCACTTTCTGGAATACAGACTGAGTAGACTTTTCTACTTATGTATGTTCCATTAAGTATATATGCAATGTTTACCCTGATTCAGGAGTATGATATACAACAGAAAAACAAAAGTGCCTTAGACATGGTCCCTGTCCTGGAGGAATAAACTGTCCAGTAGACAGACTGAAATGGTAAGATTACAAGTCTTAAAACTGCAAAACCTAATTTAATGGTTCAAAGAGGTAGAACAGAAAAAGAAAAAAAAAAAAAAACTAATTACTTTTAGTGTCAGAGAGAGTTTGAGTTTACTTATAATTTAAGAAGGACCCAAGATATGTATTAAAAAGTAGTCCATATTTATAAAGATTTGAAAGTTTTACCTAAGTCAAAAATTTCAAGCACTTAGTCTTTATAATATTTTGTTTTCAAGTCCTAAGTTTCCAATAGACCACCATCAATGATATCAGTGAGTGAGATGTTCTCTGATAGTTCCACATTTTAAATAAGTAAGATGAACTACTTATTTTTTATTTCCCATGTATTGTATTCCTCAACACATAAAGTGTTATGTTTATGTTAATTGACTGAGAGGTAGTTTGAGATAAGATACCTGATAATGCCCAGCAGTGAAAACGAAATTTTCTATAAGAAATAAGAAGTTGAACTCTAGTTTAAATTTGCTAGACTGTAAATTTGCTGGACTGTGATGGATGCTAGTTTTTTTATTTTTTTAAGATTGCGCAAAGGGTTTACTCCTTTTATATTTCATGTCTCAGTCTGATTTTTCTTATTACTGACTTTAGGTTACAATAGTCATGTACGCACAAACGATATTTCAGGTAAGCAAAATAACATTTAATCATATCATCATAGCTGACTTTTTTGTGCATTTCCACACAACTTATTTTCCTATATATATACTGTATAGTAGGAAGTAAAATCAATGCTAGAAATTAAAAAGATACCTCTATCTTTCTCATTGTAATTGCTTCTTTTCTTCCAACAGTGATACAGGAAATAAAGGTGGTGTTATTCCCTTTAGGATGAAGAAACTGGGCTCAAACTTTGAGTTGCTCCATAACATAGACATAAATGGAATGCCAATGTTTCTTTGTGCTGCTATATGCTGGAGAACGTCAGAAACATTAATATACTCAGATTTAGAAAGATACACACTCTGGTTTACAACTGAGAACTTGAGAAAGCTCAATTTCTCTGCATAAAAAAAAAAAACTGTGAGGAATTTCTGACTCTTGGTTTTGGCTCAGGTCATAATCTCAGGGTCCTGAGATTGAGCCCTGCATCAAGCTCTGCTCTCAGCAGGGTGTTTGCTTGTGATTCTCTCCTTCTCCTTCTGCCTCTCCCCACTCAAATAAATAAATAAATAACATCATAAAAAAAATAAAAGAGACGCACTCAGTATCACGACTCAGTGCCCAAGTGACTTTGAAAAATGAGAAAGAACAATATTCAGGACTATATTGAATTCTGTCCTCTGTTACAGAGTAACATCTCTCTATCTTGTTAGGTTTTCATAGCATTTAACTCACAGGGACTTATTTAACTAGTTCTTTGGGGATAATGGAAGAAGAGAAGTTACATCTGGAGATTAGAGAGGAGATACATGATGCTGCATGTGCAGGAGTTAGAAATGGAGAGAGACAGAGGAGTTAGCAGGAGCAACTGTCACCAGGCAAGATGTGAGCACCTTCAGATTTCTCAAGAAATTTTAGGAAGAATGTCTATTTGTTATTAAATCCTATGAGATGATGAGGTGACTTTTAGCCAATTTCAACTAAATCTTAAAGGTCAATGTGTCCCTTACAAGCTAGAAGTCCTGAGGAACACCTGAAAATTTTCCATTTGGCTTACACACACACACACACACACACACACACACACTATATATATATGTATATATATATATACATATATATATATATATTTGCAGTTAGATTGAGATTTTATGCTACAGTTTTCTTTCTTTTTTTAAATATTTTGTTTATTTATTTGAGAGAGAGAGAGAGAAAATGAGAGAGAACAGGTCAGAGGGAGAAGCAGACTCCCTGTGGAGCTGGGAGCCTGATGTGGGACTTGATCCTGGAACTCCAGGATCATGACCTGAGCCAAAGGCAGTTGCTTGACCAACTGAGCCGCTCAGGTGCCCTATGCTACAGTTTTCTAATCTGCTCCTTTATTTAGTAGGATACCATGGAGGCTTCCCCAATTCATTAAGTTGGGGAACTTAAACTTAAAAAGCACCATTATATACCATTCTGTGGATCTATGTAGTTCATTCACCAGCCTTTCACAAAAAAAATCTGCTTCCTTTGCAGATTTATATTGAGTAATGAAAGTATTTTTGTTTAAATTTATAGTATTTGCATATTGTCTTTTTTTGCCTGGAGTTACTAAAACTGAACATTTAACTACATTTGTAGTCCTTACATTATAATTTGAATATATATTGTATATATGGCTTATTTATCCTAAAATTATAAATATTGATTTGTGATATTTTAGTTATCTTTAGATTTTCCATAGTACATAGCACAGTGGCTGAACAGATAGATAGTAAATATTTCTTGGATATTGAAGCAATCAAGTATTTATACTATAAAACTACCAGCTGTTAAGCAATATTTTTTCTTTCTTTTGAGATTTGAGCAAATACTTATGATTTTATTAGTAACTTTATTAAATTTTAATCCTACTTATCTTTTTGTATTTGTACTTACCAATTATGTGACTTAATGATTTTACACCATTAACTTTACTTTCCCTCAAAATTAAGCAACAACACCATAAAAATATTATGAAATTAAATTTTGAGACCTACATCTTTCAACCAAATAAAAATTACTCTAGAAATTGCCAGTAAACCTTGGGGTGCCTGGGTGGCTCAGTTGTTAAGTGTCTGCCTTCGGCTCTGGTCATGATCCCAGGGTCCTGGGATCGAGCCCTGCATCAGGCTCCCTGCTCAACAGGAAGCCTGCTTCTCCCTCTCCTGCTCCCCCTGCTTGTGTTCCCTCTCTCACTGTCTTTCTGCCAAATAAGTAAAATCTTTAAAAAAAAAAAAAAAGAAAAAGAAATTGCCGGTAAACCAATTATTTTGTGAATATTTACATGTGTCTAGGATTTTACTATAACTTATGATTTTTTTTTGACAAACACATAAGCTCTTTGAGAGATAAAACCAGCACATCTCACACCTGATTGAACCAAGATATAGTATATGTGCTGCCGAAGCGAGCACTGAACCAAGATATATCACAGGATGCAATTACTAAGTGACATAGTACAAAGATGTCATTGATCAATCATTGAAAAAATAAGCAGAAAAAAAAATACTTGCAATTGTCTTAATCAAAGATATGTACTTTTTTCTCAATTCTGGAACAAACACATTCAAAGCAAGAAATAAGAGCCCATACCATAATATTTTAGAAGAATTTGCTGTGGAAAAGTATTGAGTCATAGTTTATAGTGCAGTTCCATAATTTCAAAGCTAAAACTTTTTTCAGGGCATCCCCAAATGAGACTATCAACCATCGTTCAATCCTTCTTATCACCTAAATGAATACTTTAATGATACAGAAAATGGCAGCTAAAAATCTAGTGATCTTCCTTTGCTGTCATGTAAAGTCATCAATATTAGATTTAAATAACTTTCCTGATAGGGGAAATATAAGATTCTCAAGCCAACCAATCTTATGTCTATGATACTGGTAGTAAGCAAAGCCTTTCTCATCATGTTACATCGTGTTTGGGACTGCTCATATATGAGCATTAAGCTATGCTTTCATGTTTACAGGCCCCTGGTGTGCTTGATCAGTAGTTCAGAACTCATTTTACCAACATTTGGACTCTTTCTAAATCCATTGTTTATTGGAGGATCTGAATGAGAGGATCAGCCATGCCTGGGTTCTTTCATTCTGTATGTACTGACTTTATGTTGAGTTGAAGTTCAGGGAGTTGGAATATTTTGTCCTTAATATCATACCTGTCCTCTTCCTACTTCTTCTTTTTGTCAGACTCACTGTGAGAAACCAACCTTTGATGAAATTATGAGTCATCCTAAGCAACATTTCTATCATTTGTCAAAGCCTCCTTTACTTCTAGTTCATTAGCCAGAATAGTTTTTTTTTTAAATATGTTTATTCTAAGATATATTCCCTCTAAAATTCTGGCATTGCAATAGAACAGAAGTTAGAACCCTATTTTATTACAATGTGACTTTATTACAACTCAAATATACTATTTTATATGTAAGCTAAAAGTTTACATAACTTAGTTTTAGATGATACCTCTTTTTGCCTTTTGTAGCCCTACACAGAAGTAATCACATAAATCTATTACAATAAATGAATGGAAATATTCTATATTTTATTCCCCAATTAATTCTTAGGAAACATAATTATTAAGCAGATAATATATAAGAAGGTAGGCTAGGTTTTCCAGGATATGCCAGTTTAAGTTAGCAAGCCTGTAACTGAAAGGGAATCTAGATTAATATTAATAGTAATGATGATGACAATAATAATAGAGTTCACCCTTACATAGAAATTAACATGTGCCAGGCACTACTCTCAGTGTTTTACATACATTAGGCCAATAACTATATTAGGAAACAGAATGTTATAGATTGTGGTGATATTAAAAATATGTAATGATCTCTATGGTTCATGACAGATGCTGTAGCTTCTACAGCTGGTAGTTAATTCTCTGGTTGATGAGGCCCGGACACTGATGCTTACAATGTCTATGGGTTCCAATAGGTACTGAGTTGTCTGTCCTCTTGAGTCGTAGCACTACTGATAGGAACGGCATCAACACAACCATGTCTAGGACTCCCCTAAGGTGCTTGCATCTACAGAACTCTTCAAGCTATATTTGAATTTAAATTTGGTGGGGGGCATCCCGTGGTATGTCCATTCTCTAAGCCCTCATACATTAGTTTGAAATAACCATCTGGGGGACTTCAGGAGGCTCAGGCAGTAACTATTTACCAACAGATACACTTTAAAATTATACTGAGTGACACTGATCTCAGTGCCTGGGTGTTGAGTGATGAAAACAATTTCACTCAAAGATCATCAATTCAGAGACAAAAGACTATGTCAGGTGATTTTTTTTAGGAAATGTTTCAAAAACATGGTATGGATTGAGATGGATTGCAGATGTTTACAATTTCCTTTACAAAGCAGTTGAAGAAAGCAACGTGGTCTGAAATGGAAACATGACCTAATATGCAGGAGCAGGAGACCATGAGAAAGGTCTCCAAAATACAGAATGTGATCTTGGCTGGACATGAGGTTATGGAATTTATAAAAAGTAAGTCTAGAAATACAGGTTGACTTGAAATCGTAGAATAACCACATGTCTCACAGACTTAAATTGGAACATAATAAGGCTGTGGGAGTTGTTAGAGGAGCTGGGAAGAGGAGTTCCCTGATTACCACATGACTTAGAGAGAAACTGAGCACTAGGAAGCAGCAAGGGTTAAAATGGAAAGAGATTAATGTAAAGGAGACTATTTCTGAAAATATGTGTAACATAAAAATATAATGGAAAGAGAAACAGAAATTGGTGAGAATAGAAGAGAAGATATAGATTCAAGAGACTTTGGGAGAATGATTTCCAGGAGTACTTTTAAATTATGTCCATGAAGTTGACATAGTATCTATCATGAAACGTCGGGTAAGTAGTCTGCAGGCCTATTATGCCTCTTTCACCTGGAAGAACTCAACTTCTGTATTATTTATCCACCAGGGTTCTTAAAAGCTATTCCATTTTTAACTTTTACATATTTATTACATCCCACTTGGAAATTATATAAGTTAGGAAAGCAAGGCTCTAATTTGAAAAAAAAAACGAAAGCTCCTGAAGTTTATATATATATATATATATATATATATATATATATATATACACACACACATATATATGTATACGTATGTATGCATAGGTGTATGTATGTATACATATGTATATATATAGATGTATATATACAAATACACACACACATGTATGTGCGTAGGGTTTAGGATGCTTCAAAAAACACATGACATATACAAGATATTGGAAGTGAATATATGGAATTGGACATAATGTCTTTAGAAATTATACTTGAAACCATGAGAGCATAAATTTGCCAGGGGGGAAAGATAAAAAAAAAAGAAAGGTATGTGAAAGCAGAGCAGAATTTTGAGCTAATATTTTTGAGGGCGTAACAATAGGAGAAATAAGAACAAGTCTTGAATATGATTAGTTCTACAGTCACAGAAACTGGGCCTCTTGGACTGATAGAGAAGTCAAGGACAGTTGGAGTTCCAAGAAAATTTGCGAGGGATTCTCATTAATTTTAATTGTATATGGTCAAGATAGATTCAGTCTTAGAAAGTGCTGATGGATTTAGTTTTGAAAAGAGCAGTTCCCCTTAAATGATGTGCAACGAACATCCAGGTGATCAGGTCATGGGAAGAGATAAGGGAAAGATGACTTCAGGACGTTTTAAAGGAAAAGGAAAGGAAGAAAAAAAAGACGAACAAGTTGGTAGGGTTTAAGAAAACCGTTTTTGTTTTCTGCATTGTTGTTTTAAAGACCATAAGATACCTCAGTATATATCTGAGGCTCATAAGAACTGCTCACATAGATGGAGAGAAAGAGATGAAAAATGTAAGTTTGAAGGAATAATTGAGCAGTTTGATTACTGTTTGGGGAGACAGGCTCAAAGAAAAATGTGAAAGGTTATTTTTAGCAAAAAAGAAAAAGACATATGGGTTTAATGAAAGTATGTGAAGTTTCATATTCAGGCATCAATTTCAGTAATTGAGAAAAAAATCATCTGCTGAAAATGTGAAGGGAGACCAGAAAAGACTTCAATAATTGGGGCGATTGGAGGTGTTTTAGAGACCTATTTTTTTTAAAATAAGTACTTAATAGATGATAAAAACCTAAATTAAAGAGATTACCAATCAGTACTGAGGAGTTTCTACTTTAGCCTGGAATTGAGGATATAGTTATCACAGATAAAAACAAATCTAAACTTAGGTAAGGAGACACTTTCCTTGAAAATACTGTTGCAGTAGAAGTTAGGAGCCATGGCAACAGGGATAACAGTCCGGTCATTAGACAGGCAAGCATCTCCAAGTTGGGCAAACTTAAGCATCCATTAGGTAAATGAGTTTTCTTTTATGAGGAGGAGTAAAACAAGACTAGCAAGAACCAGGTGTGGGGCTGTGGGATGGACAGAAGGGAGGATCTGACAGTTGATGGATGAGTGTTTTTCCTTGAGATACATAGAGTCTCTGAAGGGCCCTTAAAAAGATATTGTTTAGGTTTCTCTGGGGTCCTGTCAGTTAAGCATCTGCCTTCAGCTCAGGTCCTGATCTCAGGGTCCTGGGATCAAACCCCACTCTAGGCTCCCTGCTCAGAGGGGAGTCTGCTTCTCTTTCTCCCTCTGCTCCCCCCTAACCCTTGGCTCTCTCATTCTCACTCTCAGATAAATAAATAAAATCTTTGAAAAAAATTAGGAGATGTTGTTCTGCATTCAGATGTTTGCTCAAGGATAGGTCAGATCTGACATCAGATGTCAAGGTAGACATCTGACTAAATTTTGGCCGGGACAAGTTAGTGAGCATTGTGTCCTAATTGGTCGGTGGGGACAAACTACTCAGCTTATCATTTATGAGACAAATAATGGGAATTTGGAGATTGTGCCTGTCCCTGTCACAGGTAAATGAGAGGGTTATTTCTTCTGGGAGTCTTGCCTAGGTTATATGGAGAAAGGCGGTTCCTTACAGGAAGCTGTTTCCCAAACACACAGGATGGGAGCATTTCTGAACTGTTGCTGTTTTCCAGGAGCACAGGGTCATGTAAAGCTCAACATTGTCAATTATTAATGCTTTTATTTAAATCTTTCAGATGTCACTGAACTGCTAAGAGGAAATGGAGAAAAAGTGAACTGCATGTTGCTGGAGAATAGCACAATTAAAAAAAAAGTGAATTAATATGGGGCAAAGCTTGCAGTGGTGTGAAGTGATCATAATTAAATGGCCCCCTCTAAAGACAAGGATGAAAAACAGGCTTCCTGCCTACAGAATGCTGGCAAGGAGAAAGATCAAAGCAAAGACAGAAATCTGAACTATTACAACCAGGCCCATAATATTGTTTAAATGAAGAAGACAGGTGTGTGTGTGTGTGTGTGTGTGTGTGTGTGTGTGTGTGCATGCACACTTGTATGAGTGTCTCAAAATTGCAACTAATTTTATTGACACTTTCTTAAGTTTTATCCTGCAGCAGTGGAAGATCTAGCCATTCAGGAAACACATAAAGGATCAGTGATGGATAAAATAAAGTTCCACTATGATTGCATCCCATGAGTCATGTTTTTTTAATGGAACAGCTTCAGGCTTAAGGTTTCTACATAGGTCAGGAATTGTCAATATTGTTAATACTGAGAATTAGAGAGATGGGCTGGGGTACATATAAGTAATTGAACATAGCAAAGGATGTACAGGTATAATTTAATCAAACACAGTGTATCAGCCAGAGTCCCTGGAAAAAAGAAATGTCACAAGTCCGGATACTATGAGACTGTTTTAATAAAGGGGAGATTTACAAAGTCGTGGTCCTATTGAGAGAACCCTAAAGAACAGTGTAGGTAGCCTGTATTACTCTTAAGCCTAAATAGAGAGAGCTTCTGGCCATACATGTGATACAGCTAAACAGCAGGGACCAGGTCTGGGGTAGGAATCCAGGGGGCAAACTACATAACATTATTCCCTTCCTCTCTTGCAGATATCTGGTACACTCCCCATCCTGAAACGCAACAGAAGCAAGAGGGCAAGAATGTCTGTTGATGAAACCCTATCCACGACAGAACAGGATGGAGAAGAACAGTAGATCTGGAAGTGCAAAGAAAAGATTTTCAGCTTTGTGAGAGGGAGGATTAGGGTTAATGGAAATAGCTAGCTAATTTTTCCCTTGTTAAATATATGAGTCACATTACCTCTTGTTGCACATGTTGTTTGAGTCCAAGGCAGCATCACCAAACTTCCCGGTAGGGCTCACATCAAGACACAGGAAAAAAACATCAAACTGTAATATACCTTGGAACCTAGGGCCAGAATCTGGAAAGAATTCTCCCTAACCCGAAGGGAGATGGAGTGAGACTGAGGAAAACCTATCAAAGATTTGTCTCATTGCATATCTAGGTTCTATGTCCTACAACAGAGAGTAGAAGGATCATCTTGAAAGCCACTAATCTGTTCTTGTTTAAAGCATCTAAAGCCTTTATGAATCCAAAATAGATCTTATGCATAAAAGATATTATTTTTAATGGACAGATTATCACTTTACCTTTAACCTAACCTGTCCCTGTCATATCCTTACAGCAATTCCCAGGAAGATTGCAGGTGTGAGAGATGAGGCTGCATGACAGCCTGTTGGAGAGAGTATTAAAAGAGGACAACCTGGAAGGACAATGTGTGAATATATTCTCCCAAGAACTTTTGCCCTATTCTCTCATAGGAAGACAATTTCATGATTACATGCCATAGTATAAAGGTGTTAGGACAATCCACCTATGCTATCTGAATTGAAATATTTGATGTCAATGAGTAGTCGATTACAAGGGAGAAATAGCAACAAAGCAGAGCCTGGGAAGTAATTTTTGATGTTAACATACATATCTCAGTCTCTGGAAGAAAAAAAAAAAGCCTAGTAAGCAAAGACATAGAGGTTCAATTAATCAATTAATATGCTTGACACAATGGAAATATGTCAAAGTAGAACCCAAAGATGGAAAGGACATTTTTCCAAAGCCCTGGACATATTCACAGAAATTAGCTATGATATTAGGCACAACAGCAATGTCAAAAGTAAGTAAATAGGTACACCTGGGTGGCTCGATCGGTTAAGAGCCTGCCTTTGACTCAGGTCATGATCCTGGGGTCCTGGGATTGAGTCCCAAATCAGGGCTCCTTGCTTAGTGGGGAGCCTTCTTCTTCTTCTGCCCGCTGTTCCCTCTGTTTGTGTGCTCTCTCTCTAACAAATAAATAAATAAATCTTTTTTAAAAAATGAGTAAGTAATATTTCTGTTCTTCCATCGAAAGGTCAAGAATTTTTGATGGAAACAGGACATAACAGTACATATTACATGCAAACAGTAGTAAAGCTTTCTTTCAAATTTTCATATTTTGGAAACATAATGTGAAACTGCATTTTGGTAAAATTGAGTAAATAAAACAGGCATTAGGGTGCCTCGGTGGAACCTCAGGTTTGACCACCTCAGTTGGTTAAACTCCAGCTCTAGATTTCAGCTCAGGTCATGATCTCAGGGATCTGAGATCAAGCCCCACATTGGGCTCCTGGCTTAGAAAGGAGTCTGCTTGTCTCCCTCTCGCTTTGCTCCCTCCCTCTGTCTTTGTCAAATAAATACATAAGTCTTTATTTTTTTAATATTTTATTCGTTTATTTGAGAGTGAGACAGAGACAGAGAGAGAGCACTAGAGTGGGGAAAAGGGTTGGGTCTCCCTCAGTTCCTCCCTACTGAGCAGGGAGCCTGAGGCAGACTCAATCCCAGGACCCTAGGATCATCACCTGAGCCAAAGGCAGATGCTTAACTGATTGACCCACCTAGGCGCAACAATATATAAATCTTAAAAACAAAAACAAAAACAAAAACCAGCAAGCATTAGTTATCAATCCTTACAGAAGAGAAAAAAAAACTGTAGTCAGAGAATTTACATGTTTTAATGGTTCGTCATAAATCAATTGCTAAATGGCATAAAATAAATGAAATATTCATTTATTTCAAGAATTAGAAGAATCTTAACATGTATGCAGTGAAAAACTTAGACATATGGTAATATTAGAGCTAAAGTAATGGAACAGGATATATGAATAATAAAATCTAATAATAAATGTTTTGTGTGTGGTAAAAATAATCAGGAAAAACTTCTAGAAAACAAACTAGCCAAAATGAACATGAAAAAATGTTACATTGGGAACATCTATAAATGCAAAACTATATTTTACATTTTATAATAACAACATAAATATAAAATAAAATTTAGTATGTTTTATTTTATATATATACTTGGTAAATAATATTTCTTATATTCATTTTTGATTTATTTATAAATATTATATTTATTATAGTATGCTCATATTTTATAATATTTATTTTTACTATATTCTATCATAAGCTATATTTTACTCTATTTTCAACTTAGAAAATATAAACTTGAAATCATATAAATTTTCCCTTAGAAAAATACAATTCAATATACTTTCCCATGCAAATTCTTACAAAATGTTGAAAAGATAATTCCCATCTTGATAAACTGATGCCCAAGATGAAATATTTTTCTTTTTCTCTTCTGATGATTGCTGTGTTTCTTATTCTACTAATATTATGGATTTAATATCTTTTTTGCTATATGCTGGTTTTCAGTGGAATTTTTCATAGAAAGTAATGCAGCAGTAGGTTCTTATTTCATAAATGTTTAAATATATACAGAAAAAAGGTGACCAATGCAAGCTTTCCCAGTTTGTTTCATGGAGAAGTGTGTTCACTTCTCGCCTCTAAATTGTTCTCCCCCTTCTGCCCATCTGTCATGACTTCATGTTAAAATTAATGCATCTTTCTCTTTCTTTCATGGAGAGCAGCGCTTTTGAAATGCTAGAAATTTTTGTTTACTTCCCTGAGTCTTTGTTACTCTGCCTGGTATGTTTTTAACTGTGCATTGGACTAGAGTGGACCAATAGTTACAAGTCTTGAGTATTGGATGATGAGTGAAAGGCAGCAAATTAGCTCCATGGGGACTCCATCCTCTTCTTTCTCTCTGCTGTCAGATTAACTTTCCTAAAACATGGCTTTTATATACCTTAATTGCCAATAAATTTCCATTTTCTCTGCAGGAAAGTATAAATTTGAAAACAGGAAAGCTACTGTGGGTTCCATTTTTTAATCCACCTTTTAAGCCTTATCACCAGTGCTCATCATTATAACACAAAATTTCAAGCCATGGTTAGCTATTCATTATTACTTTTTCTCATTATACCTTTTCCCTTTGCTACACTCCCGCTGTTTTTTTAATTTCCCAGTCTTGCCTTTTCCACTGCATTCTTATGTCCAAAAAAAAAAAAAAAGTGCCATTTTAAAAATTCTATCTCAAAGTAACTTTCTTTCTTAAGTCTTTCCAGGTAGATGCTTCATTCAGGAAAGCAAACACACCAACAAACAAATCTCTGTCTCTTGTAGAATAAAAAGCCCTCTCACAGGAGTTTATCCACAAATAGGTTAGTTCAATTATTTTCATGTTATATTTTTGCTTCTCATGTGCATGCTTTCCCACACGACAAAGAACGTGCTTGATCCTTGTTTATATTAAGTTACCGCTTACACAAAATGTCCTAACAAAATTATCCCCAAACAAATGGTAAACAGAAAATATTTGTTAAATAAATGAATAACATAATTCATTGCATACTGGGCCCTTAAGAAACTTGAGGCTATTCCAAAGTGATGTTGTCATTTCACTGGGGATAAACTACTTTTTTAATGCTGCCAGCATTTTCTTTCTCTGCAGCATAGACATTGAATTTGGCTCTGCTTCAATAGGCTACTTGCTTATGTAAATGCAAAGCTCAATTCTTGAATAACATAAGAAATGAAAAAATTCTGAAATAATATGAGAAACCAAGAGAGTATGCTGATCTTTATATTGTTTAAATTCTCTGTAGCAGTTCCTCTCTGCTCAGAGCCAGAAAAACTGTGGTGTCTCTGCTAATGTCTCTCATGTGACCAGCTACCAGAAAATTTTAATTCATTCATCCATTAGATTTCCCATTTGGCTTTAGCTAAAGGAGGCTCAGAAATAAATTTTGGATATACATACCTACAACTTCCTAATTTTTGTTTCTCACCTTACTATTTAAGAATCTTCTTGTCATGACAGCATCTTTTTTTTTAATTTGTTGCAGAATTTGTTGTTCTCTGATGAGAATTTTGTAAAAGTATTAAGATGAGTAAGCTGTATTTTTTAATACACCACTGCAAACATTTGGGGGGGAGGGCAGAGAGACTGTAAATAAGCCATAAGTATTTTTACATATAGTAGAAGTATTTCTTTGTATATATCTTTTCTTTTAGATTTTAAGATCATTGAAGGTAAAAATGGCACTCGTACAATAGTCACTAGAAATTACTTGCATTAATTAATGCCTAGATTTTGTCTGGTTTCTTTCTGTCAACACCTCTCATTTATCAGAGAGTACTGTGGAATCTCCTGCAAAATGTACCCTAAATCTGCCTACTATTTTTCCATCCTCATTTGGTTCTCCCTTAGTTCAAACCACAATCATCTCACAGCTGGATTACTACAAGATTTTCCTAAAATTTCTCTTATACTTTTATTCCCGGTGATTTAGTGTCATAACAACAACAAATAGACTATCTTAAAGTATATATTATTCATTTGCTTAAAAACATGCAGTTTTCACATGCATTTGGAATCAAATTATGCCTTCCTACCTCACCTTTCGAACCTGCGTATGGGGTTCATGTAGAATTTGATGACTGTTTTTTTACCATTCTTTTTTTCCCTACAATATTCTCATCACTTAGGCTTTTTATCCTTCGTTGAACACAAATATGTCTTTTGTACCTTAATGACTTTCCTCTTCCTGCAATGATCTCCTCTATTTTCCGCCATAGTTTACTCTCTTATCATCTATGTCTCCGTTTAAGTGTGGTCTTCTAAGAGACTCTTCCCTAATCATCAAATCAGAAGTTGGCCATTCAGTCATTGTGTATGTTATCGACTTTTAACTCTAAAAGTGCAGTTATCATTATCCAAAGTCTGTCGTGTCTTGATTCTAAAACATCCACATTGCTCATGTCATAATTAAAACAAAATAAATCTCCTTGTCAAGGTTTTATATAAGTCATCAATCGTGTTTGCTATTATTTTTTGTAATGATATCTCATCTCATTATATGAATTGCGTTAATTAAGTAGTGGAATTTTTTCATTCACTACTTGTTTTATAGCAGCTAGCATTGAACCAGGAATAATACTATTTAATAAATGTTCTAATATTTATTATTCATAATTCATGAATTGACTTGGATTGATGCAAATCATGATTTCTAAATCTTCTATAGAACAGCAAAATATAGAAATGTTCATGCAACTTTAAAAATAGTTAAAAAGTACTTCTCTAAATCCGTGTTGCAAACGTGTCATCTATTTGTTTTTTTTTTTCAGAAAAGATTTATTTTAATAATTACAGGCTTACTAAAATATCACTAAATTAACAAAAACCTAAATATTAAAAAATGTTATTTAAAGCCCAGATTCATTACAAAATGTATAGTACGGTATTTGCAGACTATAGAGTAACTATTCAACGTGTACCTTTTCTTCTCTTTGATTTTGAGTGACAAAGCACCTGAAAGGGGATACTTTGCCCCACTCCTGTATGGTCTCTAGCAGTCCACACTGACTTCTGCACATGCCATCCCCACACACCAACAGCTCTCACCTACTTGCTTTTCAAATCCTCACTTTCAGCAGGTCGCACTCTCCTGGAGATAGAACAGAAAATGTCATCTCTTCTTAAAATGGATGTTTAAAGGAGGAAAAAAAATGTAGATAAACATTAGCTGGACATTGTTCTTTACCTTTCCACTAAGGCCCTGATGACCAATCATCATGTCCATTAACTTAATGATAAAGAAAAAGATAGCTAAGTTTCTAGGTATTGAATATCATAATGAGCTGTATAATAAAGACATATGCTAATATGAATCACCCATTCTCTTAACAAATACCTTTTTCACTCTCTGCTGGGAACAAGGCATAGTGATTGATCTTTTCTTTTTGTGAGTGTGCTATTTAGTTTATAAAGGTATTCATATAGGGACCATACTTCAGATGCACTATATTTTTAAAACAAAATAAAGTTTGGGTTATAAAATGCTTATTATATAATTTAATAATAAAAGTTTCTCTTGCTTTCTGGAAATCATGTATTATTAAATGTGGTAGTTACACATAAGGCTCAGGCATAAGCCAGAAGGCAATATTTCATTTCATTCTATCCAAATTATTTCTATAATTTTGAATATTTCTTACATTTATTGAATATATACTTTAGTATCTCTTTGTAATGTTTTTAAAAGAGCAATGTATATTTTTAGTGTGCATTATTTCTCTGTAAAAGTCATGTGTCACGGGGGAAAAGGTTGCACTCTGATGTAATAGAGGTCATAACTAGAACAACTATCTTATACATTTTTTAAAGCATTTTGGTAAAACTTAAAAAGCAAGTTAATAATAGGAAATTCCTTTGTTAAAATTTTTAAGATAATATTATCTCTTCATATTTCAATTTATAGAAAAGATAGTTAATAATTTACTGAAATATTTTGTCTTCCATGTGTATCTTCATCTTATAAAGTCATTCTTTTAAAAGTTCGTAATTTAAGTATCTAATCTGTCCTGTTTTGTTTACATAATATATAATGAGACCTTTTTTTAAGATTTTATGCATTTATTTGTCAGAGAGAGAGAGAGAAAGCACAAGCAGGGATAGTGGTAGGCATAAGAAGAAGCAGGCTCCCTGCTGAGCAAGGAGTCTGATGCAGGACTTGAACCTGGAACACTGGGATCATGATGTGAGCTGAAGGCAGCTGCTTGACCATCTGAGCCACCCAGGCATCCTCATAATGAGAAAGTTTATGTAAAAAGAACTACATTTCTTGATTTTCAAGTTTTTTAAAAAATATACATAAAACACGGTTCTTGCTGTAAATATGTTCAAAGATGGATGATCACGTGTCAGATAAATAATACATATCTAGATAGGGATTTTTTGTTTATCTTTGGAAATTTCTCATAGTTAATAAAATTTCTCTTTTAAATTAATTGACACTAGATATTGAATATATTTCAACAATTATTTGTTCCAATTAAGGTTGATTTTGTTTAAACTCACATGGTACCTGAGTACCTGAATCAGAAATCTTTGTCTATATGCCATGCAGAATTTCATGAATTTCATTTTATAGAATTTTATGATGTTGATAATTGCCTAATTTAAAATGAAGCTATAAAAAATATCTGTTCCTGGGGCGCCTGGGTGGCTCAGTGGGTTAAAGCTTCTGCCTTCGGCTCAGGTCCTGTTCTCAGGGTCCTGGGATTGAGCCCTGCATGGGGCTCTCTGCTCAGCAGGGAGCCTGCTTTCCCCTCTCTCTCTGCCTGCCTCTCCGCCTACTTGTGATCTCTCTCTCTGTCAAACAAACAAATAAAATCTTTAAAAAATATATCTGTACTATTATCTGCAGACTGTATGAAGGTCTTTGAGAAAATTAAGTAGAATGATTACTTTCTAAAAATTTCATTTCAAAAATAACCTTATGGTATGACTTCCCACAAAGGGAAAAAAAAGTCTTCTTTTTACACAATCATTTAATTTAAGAAAGTCACAAGTACCTAAATGAAGAGTTAGAAATGAACATTTCGGATGTCTTTGCAATAACTTTAAAATCTAAAGTTGAAAAAAGATGAACTATTGATGAGCTATTTCTGTTACACATATTCAAATAGTAAAGAAAGTAAAATATGAAAAAATATTGCTCTCATAATCTCAATGAGTTAAGTTTATATATTCTTTGTGAGTGTTTACATTTTTACTTTAGTGCATCATATTGATCAATAAAATATAAAGTGGGGGTGGGGTGGGGTAGGGATAGGGTGGCTGGGTTGTGGACAATGGGGAGGGTATGTGCTATTAAGTGCTGTGAAATGTGTAAGCCCGAAGATTCACAGACATGTACCCTGGGGCAAATAATACATTATATGTTAATAAAAATTAAAAACAAAAATAGAAGTGGAAAATGATAAATAGAAATAAAGGATTTCCCATTTTTAAAGATGATATGGTAAAGCTGTCAAATATCATAAATCAAAGAAAATGCTTAATCTGCAAATATATAAACCATTAGAAAGGAATCGAGGCCATTGTATATTAAAATATTGTTGTGAATTAATGTCCTTTTATGCATATCTTAGGCTGCATTGACCAGTATGATAACTACTAGCCATATATGGATACTGAACATTTGAAATAAGATGCAATTTAAATATAAATGCACACTGCATTTTCACAACTAAATGGAAAAAGTTAAAACATATCATTTATAACTATATATGATGTATTGAATAAGTGATATAATTATGTATGTATTTCTTAAATACATTTGTAAATTAGTTTAACCTGTTTTGTTTAATTCCTGTCAACATGGTTACTAGAAAATTACATTTGTGGCCCACAATATATCCTGTGGGTTCAAAGGGTTATTTACTGATCAGTTTATGTGAGACTTTCTGAAATTTTTATCTCAACATATGTATATATCAACTATGCTGCATTGCACTTTTGAAGTATATAATAAAGCATACTGTAATTTAAGAGTGGGTAATTGATACTGAAGGAAAAAAAAGACTCAAAATCAAGCAATATAATGATTGTAGGTGGTTCATGAAGGCAAATTTAGGTGCTTAATATAAAATAAGGGAAGTAAGAATTCTTACAAGAGTTTTACAAAATCAGCTATACATAAACGTAAGCCCAGTTGTACAAAATCACATCAAAGACATCATCAGTTGGTTACTAGGACACCAGAATTGTTTTAATCATATCATAGACAGTAAAAAGCTAATGAAAGACCAGGCTGGTAAGAAGGTTTGGGGGTGAAAATACAATATACAGACAGCCTAACACAGGGGCAAACTCTCTCAATACCCCTCTAAACATCATGCGATAAAATATTTGCTACTTTAGGATGAAATTTGTATCTAGTTGCCCTAACGAGAATTATGTATGTATGTGAACATACCAGAGTATCAAAATTTGATGTCTTTAAACATTCTAATTATAAAAAAATTCTTGGTTTAGTTCTTACTCACCAGGCAGATTTAGGGAACTTATATTCCCAGGTAACTTGTCTATGAATAAAAATGTGCTTTTATAATATCCGATTCACTGATACTGACTGGTATTGTTTCTCATATTTAACTAAAGGTTTTCTATTCTGTCTATATCTATTTGTATTCTTTTTTTTAATTTCATTAAGATATAATATTTGTCTCTTCTATGCTGTATAAGGACAAATTAGTATACTCGAGTGCTTTTAAATCTCAGGCCCTGATAAGCAGGGAGATGTAGTTTTGAAGGTGGTTTATCAGAACCAGGATTTTTAAAAAAATGTGTCCAAGAGGTCATCAAATGTTCTCTGACAGTATGCTACAACTATATTCTGAGGACATTTCTCATCTCATATCTTCAAAATGCATAGAGTTTGCAGATGGACATTTGAACAGTATCCATATTAAAATCGTTTTATGGTAATTGATATATGATAAATGTGTGTGTATACACGAAGAAGGAAAAAACAGTTTATATAATTAATTCCTTTCCAGTACTATCACTGAATCCCTATGAGAAGAATGTGATACTTGGAAGCAAGGACAGCAATGTTGCTGCATTCATATCAGAAGTAGGAATATATTTTTGAGACACAGATGTGTTGATATGAAATCATGACTGTTATTAATAGTTATCTAATTTATAATTATTTGTGCAGCTTACTTAGCATTAAGCAAAACTATCCCAACCTTCCTATGTTATCCTTGGAGCTCAAGTATAAAGAGAAGATATATGAAATCGGATAAAATCTGTCATTGATAAAATACTAGGAGTGAATAATTTGTTACTTTTGGAACTATGACATAATAAACTATATTTCCTGCCATTGTTACTTCCAATCAGTGAACTCATGATATTTCCAAATGTTTTCCAGTACCTAATACATCAGCTTGTGAAAACAGTAGTGGCTACTGAGACTATGTTGCAGGAAATTTTATGTCACGGACAATTGCTGCGGGAGGAGCACAGTGTCTAAAACGCAGTAAAAGTTTAGCTGACTTTTAGAGCAGCTGCTTACAAGAGAAAAGGGAAACAGTGATAAGATGGGTGAGATTCTGGAGAGGTAAATATAAACACAGGCAGGAACATATAAGTAATTATTTTTAAATTCCTCATTGTACAAGAAAGATCTAGGAAAGAATTTTATTATCTACATATTTAATTATCCATGCCTAGTAAACCCAGCAGACTATCAGGATAGCGAAAGGACTCAGAATGATGTTGATTTTCCCAATGAGATTGATATTTTACCATGAGAAGCTGGTAAACTCCATGAGGACACAATAATAACAATAATCATGTGATCTTCTTTTTGTCCTCACAGAGACTAGCATAACTATTTGTCAATTAATAATTGTCCTATACCCAAATGATAATTTGGGTAATGGTTCCCCAAAATGAAAATATCAAGATTTTATTGTTAATGCAATTACAAAGCATTTTGTATGTGCCACATTCTCAATGAAACCTACCAGGGGAATTTCAACCAGAAGTAATCAATCTCCTTCCTGAAAACTCTCCCCAGCATTTCCATAGACTTCCCTTAGTAAACAACATTCTTCTTGGATTATCAGTGGCTGCAGACATATTTTATTTCAGGACTTATAACTCAGATCCCACAGGGAATAAGCAAATGATATAAATAAGAAAGCCAGACACAGGTAGTGGGTTAGTGATGGTCAGTGTCAAACTAGAAAGCTATCTAAAGAAAATAAGGACACCCCACTTAAGTGACACTGTGTAGAACTCACATTCAGCACTGTCAAGAAATTCTGTTTCATCTCTTATTATTCAAGGTCCTAAAATCATTCTCTATTTTTTTAACTTTATCTACATAGTAACAGAATAACATATTGCTTATAGTAGGTGTTAGATTAATCTGTTCTTTTTTTTAAAGATTTTATTTATTTATTTGAGAGAGAAAGATCACAAGTAGGCAGAGAGGCAGGCAGAGAGAGAGGGGGAAGCAGGCTCCCTGCCGAGCAGAGAACCTGATGTGGGGCTCGATCCCAGGACCCTGAGATCATGACCTGAGCTGAAGGCACAGGCTTTAACCTACTGAGCCACCCAGGTGCCCCTGTTCTGATTAATAATAGCATTTAGTATAAGTAACAAAAATAAAATCAATAGTTATTTGTTCAATTGATTACAGTTTATCTATACAAATCATTAGGATAACTTTTATAAGAGTCAAATATGCTGCCACAGGAATAGTATTAGAGATCTATATGTGACAATGTACATCTATTTACATATTCAGTGAAATTATTTCAAATTTTTCATTATTTCAAAATGTACTCCTCTCCTGAAACCCATATTGCACTGTTTGTTTACTAACTAGAAATTAAATTAAAATTTAAAATAAATTAAAGTGGTGGTGGGTATTGAGGAAGGTACATATTGCATGGAGCACAGGGTGTGGTGCATGAACAATTAATCTGTAACACTGAAAAAATAAAATAAATGTATGTGGGGAAAAATAAATTGAAGTGCTGGAGCAAAGATGCATGTTCAAATATGAAAGTAAAAAATAAATTTGTAACAAATAAAAATCCACTCTTAGTTCCTCTTAGAATGCTATACCATGAAATATGGATAAGATGATTTTAGCTGGTCTATCTATTCCAGAAAATAGTTCAAAAACCACAACCTAACAATAATGCTGATGAAGTCGTTATAATTCTAGAATTTACTTTGCAAAATAAATGTTAACAAAGTACTGAAAAGCAAGTGTAATTTCTTACTCATTCTTTCATTTTGCAATGCTAAACACTGTTTTAATATATTAGTATGTCAAATAGTTTATAATGAATTAACAAGAATGATTGGCAATTATAAACTTTTCTAAAAATAAACTACATGTAGTTTATTAATAATAGCCTTAAACCAAAGCATTTGAGGTATCACCAAATAAATTCATGTAGGTGATACAAATAACATGTCTCCTAGAAATGCTCGCTTGAAACCCTCAGATGAGAGAGTTTGGGGTAAGGGTGCCTGGGTGGCTCATTCCTTCGAGGGTCTGACTTTAGCTCCTGTCATGATCTAGGGGTCCTGGGATCCAGCCCCACCTCTGGCTCCCTGCTCAGCAGGGAGTCTGCACGTCCTTCTCCCTCCCCTTCCGCCCCTTCCCCCTTTGCCCCTCCCGCCGCTCCCGCTCTCTCTGTGTGTGTCTCTCTCTCAAATAAATAAATAAAATCTTTTAAAAATTGTCTTTAGAAGAGAGAGTGCAAGTTTGGGGTAGTTTTCCGTTTTGAACCTGTCCCATAACCTCCTTTCCTTTTGCTCTGATTCCAGATCTGACCCTTCTTAGCTAAGCCCCTACACTGTCCTTGTCAGACCAGTTCTTAAACCAATACTAAAAGCTTCTCTTTGATATGCACTTTTAAAATTTCTCTTTTTAAAGTACAACTATTCAGTTGAAATTATAAAATTACATGTATGACATGCCATACATCTACTTGTGCTTTTTATTACCAAATGATCAATTCACCTCTTTTCCTGCATGAAGGACTCTAAATGGAAAGTCTATTCTGATCTCCGCATGCTCTCTCCTGCATGCTGTCATAGGTTAACAAAATTAGCTTCTGAACCACTGAACTCCTAGTCTTGCATCTGATGCTTCCTACTGCTGATTCCTTCTCCCTGACTGGGCTCCCCAGCCTCTCTCCAGGTGAAGATGTGGGTACGTGGGTAATAGGTAACATTTACTAAGATCCTAGGTCAACCTGAATGAAAAAAAAAAATCTTACATGTTTAAAGCTCAAACCTCTCATCTCAACTTTGTAGCTCTTTTAACAAGATGCCTTTTATTTTTTTTAAACATGTTTATTTATTTATTTAATTATTTATTTATTTATTTATTTATTTGAGAGAGAGAGAGTCTGTGCATAGAAGGAGGGAGGAGGGGTTGAGGGAGAGCAGACTCCCCACTGAGCAGGGAGTCCATGATGTGGGATTCAATCCCAGGACTCCGGGATCATGACCTGAGCCGATGGCAAATGCTTAACTGACAGAACCATCCAGGCATCCAACAAGATGCCTTTAAAGTTACATGTAATATCATTAATTGGCAATTATATATATATATATGAGTAAAATAATCAAAACTACTTTATTCTTTAGTTGAGGAAGGTAATATGCCCACATCCACATACACACTCACATATATGTGATAAATTTAATTCCAAAACAAACAAAATTTCAGACATTTCCTCTGACCAAAAATGAGCAAACAAATCTTGCTATTTTGGGAACACTCGGCGATTTATGGAGACACTAGAACAGAGTATTTAAAATCAGGAGTGAGGGGCGCCTGGGTGGCTCAGGGGGTTAAAGCCTCTGCCTTTGGCTCAGGTCATGATCTCAGGGTCCTGGGATGGAGCCCCGCATCGGGCTCTCTGCTCAGCAGAGAGCTTGCTTCCCCCTCTCTCTCTGCCTGACTCTCTGCCTACTTGTGATCTCTCTCTGTCAAATAAATAAAATCTAAATAAAATAAAATAAAGTAAAATCAAGGATAGAGAGATCTTCAACATTCTAAAATTGTAAAATAATAAATCATTATTTTAATATAATTTATTGCTTTCTAAAGATGTCAATCTAAAAATAAATAAGTAAAGATGTCAGTCTTCATAACATTTGGAATTTACATTAATGTGATATATGGTCTTCATCCAACTAACTCTTCTCTATATTCAAGCATTAACCAAGACTTAAAATTTTGCTCAAATCCAGATCCTTCAACACTCATGCACAATTTTACTTCTTGTCCTTTTAATATAAGGATATGGGGCATTCCTAGTCTGAAACAAATGGCTCTGAATCATAGTATCACTACTTACAAGCTGTGAAATATTGGATTTCAATATTGCGGGTAACACACAATCATTTCCCTAACCCCTAATGTGAGGAAAAGAATATCAAGAAACATATGAAATTCTTAGCATGACAGCCAGGAAGTATATAGTTAATGTTTGTTATTATATGTTTATAGAAAAATTGTGCTAGATATTGTGACTACAAAGATGAAAAATATAATATCTGGTTTTTTGAACTTTAAATTATGATTCAAATCTAATAAGATGTATGTCAATCATAAAGCAACATTCAAGTGTTAAGATATCATTAAAATTATAAATTATTATTAATTTTCTAGAGTATGTTTCTTCTATATACCAGGAAATAAGTAATAATTATAATAAGTAAATAATAATAATAATGTAATAAGATATAAGAAAAGATTATTATTTTATTATAACATAATAATAGTATAAGATAAGATAATAACAAGTAATCATTATTCCTATAATGGTCTCCTAGACTTTGATAATAATCTTCATACATGTTTCATTCAGTGACTAACAGAAATTTATTGATTGCTCATCATGTACAAGACCTCATTGTAAGCATATGTAAGCAACAGAAAACAAAGTCCCAATACATGTAGCCTTTATATACTAGTGAAATAAAATATAAAAAACAAATAAGGAAACATATAATGTAAAGTCATATAAGGACAAAATTTGTAGGACAGTATAAGAACAAAGAAAATGACAACACATAGTCAACAAAGGGAGGCATTAATTGTCAA
This sequence comes from Procyon lotor, assembly GCA_028646535.1. NCBI lineage: Eukaryota > Metazoa > Chordata > Mammalia > Carnivora > Procyonidae > Procyon > Procyon lotor. The sequence continues at coordinate 18,990,768 of CM053604.1, forward strand.
GTTCCATCTCATGCCATGTATTAGATTCCCATGGCTACAGTACAAATTACCACAAATTTTGTGATTTAAAATAACACAAATTTGTGATCTTACAGTTCTTGAGGTCAGTCTGAAATGAATCTTACCCAGTTGACAGTAAGATTTCCTTAGAGCTGGTCCTTTCTGGATGCTCCAAAGAGAATCCCTTCCCGGTCTTCTCCAGTTATAAGAGATTGCTGGCATTCCTTGACTCTGGCTGCCTAGCTCTCTCTCTACATCCAAGGGCATATCGCCTACTCTTCAACTGTGACTCTCCTCCTTTCTTGTAAGGAAATTCGCAATTATATAAGGCCCAAAAGGATACTCTCAGACAATCTCCCCATTTTTTTAACCATTTTTTTTTAATTTTTAATTTTTTCTCCCAAATATGTTTATTTTTTCAGTGTTACAAGATTAATTGTACATGCACCACACCCAGTGCTCCAAGCAATATGTGCCCTCCTCAATACCCACCACCAGGCTCACCCAACCCCCTACCCCCTCTCCAAAACTCTCAGTTTATTGCTCAGAGTCCACAGTCTCTCATGGTTCATCTGCCCCTCTGATTTCCCCCTATTCCCCTTTCCCTTCCTTCTCACAATGCCCTCCTTGTTTTTCCTTATGTTCCACACGTAAGTGAGACCATAAGATAGTTGGCTCTCTCTGCTTGACTTATTTCACTTCGCATAATCTCTTCCAGTCCCATCCATGTTGATACAAAAGTTGGATATTTGTCCTTTTGAATGGAGGCATAATATTCCATCATATATATGTACCATACCTTCTTTATCCATTCGTCTGTTGAAGGGCATTTTGGTTCTTTCCATAGCTTGGTGTTGTGGCCATTGCTGCTATGAACATTGGGGTACATGTGGCCCTTCTTTGTATTGTATCTGCTTTTTTGGGGTAAATATCCAGGAGTGCAATTGCAGGGTCATAGGGTAGCTCTATTTTTAATTTCTTGAGGAATCTCCACACTGTTTTCCAAAGTGGCTGCACCAGCTTGCAACCCCACCAACAGTGGAAGAGGTTCCCCTTTCTCCACACCCTCTCCAACATTTGTTGTTTACTGTTGTTTACTGTTGATTTTGGCCATTCTAACTGGTGTAAGGTGGTATCTCAGTGTGGTTTTGATTTGAATCTCCCTGATGGCTAAAGATGATGAACATTTTTTCATGTGTCTGTTAGCCATTTGTATGCCTTCTTTGGAGAAGTGTCTGTTCATGTCTTCTGCCCATTTTTTGATGTGATTATCAGTTTTGTGAGTGTTGAGTTTGAGAAGTTCTTTATAGATCTTAGATGTCAGACGTTGGTCTGTAGTGTCATTGGTAACTATCTTCCCCCATTGTGTGGGTTGCCTGCTTGTTTTGTTGACAGTTTCCTTTGCTGTGCAGAAGCTTTTTATCTTGATGAAGTCCCAAATGTTCATTTTTGCTTTTGTTACCTTTGCCTTTGGAGACATGTCCTGAAAGAAATTGCTGTAGCTGATGTCGAAGAGGTTACTGCTATCTTTTTCCACTGGATATTTTTTCCTGTTTTGTCAAAGATTATTTGACCATAGAGTTGTGGGTCCATATCTGGGCTTTCTATTCTCTTTCACTGGTCTATGTGTCTGTTTTTGTGCCCATACCATGCTGTCTTGGTGATCACCACTTTGTAGTAAAGCTTGAAATCAGGCAATGTGATGACCCCAGCTTTGTTTTTTCTTTTTCAGTATTTCCTTAGCAATTCAGGGTCTTTTCTGGTTCCATACAAATTTTAGGATTGATTGTTCCAGCCCTTTGAAGAAAACTGGTGGAATCTTGATCGGGATGGCATTGATCAAAAACCTCCCAAAAAACAAGAGTCCAGGACCTGACAGATTCCCTGGGGAATTCTACCAAACCTTCAAGGAAGAAATAATACCTATTCCCCTGAAACTGTTTCAAAAAATAGAAACAGTAGGAAAACTTCTAGACTCTTTCTATGAAGCCAGCATTACCCTGATTCCCAAACCAGGCAAAGACCCCTTCAAAAAGAAGAATTTGAGACCAATATCCCTGATGAATATGGATGCCAAAATTCTCAACAAGATCCTAGATAATAGGATCCAACAGCCACATTAAAAAGATTATTCATCATGACCAGGTGGGATTTATCCCTGGGATAGGGATAAGGTTGGTTCAACATTCACAAGGTTGGTTCAACATTCACAAATCAATCAATGTGATAGAACAAACCAATAAGAGAAGAGAGAAGAACCACATGGTTCTCTCAATTGATGCAGAAAAAGCATTTGACAAAATTCAGCACCCGTTCCTGGTTAAAACTCTTCAAAGTATAGGGATAGAAGGAACATCCTTCAACATCATAAAGTCTATCTATGAAAAGCCCATAGCAAATATAATTCTCAATGGGGAAAATCTGACAGCCTTTTCTTTGAGATCAGGAACACAACAAGGATGCCCACTCTCACTACTCTTGTTCAACATAGTGCTAGAAGTCCTAGCGACAGCAATTAGAAAACAAAAAGAAATAAAAGGTATTCAAATTGGCAATGAAGAAGTCAAACTCTCTCTTTGCGAATGACATGATACTTTATATGGAGAACCCAAAAGACTCCACCCGCAAACTACTAGAACTCATACAGCAATTCAGTAATGTGGCAAGATACAAAATCAATGCACAGAAATCAGTTGCTTTCCTATACACTAACAATGAAAATATGGAAAGAGAAATTAGAGAATCGATTCCATTTACTGTAGTACCAAGAACCATAAGATACCTGTGAATAAACCTAACCAAAGAGGTAAAGGATCTGTACTCGAGGAACTACAGAACGCTCATGAAAGAAATTGAAGAAGACACAAAAAGGTGGAAAGGCATTCCATGTTCATGGATCGGAAGAATAAACATGGTTAAAATATCTATACTGCTCGGGCAGTCTCCCCATTTTAATATGTTTCCCTGAATCACAATTGCAAAGTTCCTTTTGCTAAAGAAGTTAATGTATTTATGGGTCCTAGGAATTAGGACATATACATCTTTGAGGTGAGGGAGGAAAACATTATTCTTTCTACAATATACACCAAAGTCAATCTGATTAACTCTTTTAAGACCATATAAGCTATCTGAATATATATTAACCTGACATTTGTTTGTGGTACAAAATGTCTTAATTAATATTAGGATAAAAATGAAAAAGTCAAGTAATGTTAACTTGATAACACTTATTTTGGAGGGATGACTAGTTGTTCTACCTGAAAGAGAAACTAAAATTTCAAAATAGGAAGAAGCAATTTTCAGCATTAACAAATTTATCTTTCAAATGAAAATAACTATAATATTTAAAGAATTTTTATGTTTTGGGGAAGTCATTTAAAACTATAAAACATATAACTCCTGAGCCCTAACCCTGAAAATCTTTCTGTATTCGTAAACAAGGCCCAATGGGTTCAATTTTCCACATCAGCAAACTTCACACTTACAGAGACAGAATATACATGCTACTTTCACATTTTAGTGTGTCTGTGTGGATGCTGCTGAAAACATCTATACACTTTGACCAATCTTTGCTAAACTCTCAACAACTAAATACTATCTTTAAGTTTGATGAGTGCCACTTAGTCAATCTAATGTTGAATAAAACTCTGAATCTGGTCAAGAGAATTTGGAACAATGGTCTCTAAATTCAACTCAACATTTATTTATTAAGCATCTGCTTTTAACCTAGCACTATATTTATTCTATTTGTCTATACTCATATAACTGGAAAACATGAAAATAGCCACTAGATTAAAAGTAGCAAGGTTTAAGCCTCACACACATAAATTTTGAGTTAGCTTAAGACTTTCTATTCTTGCTTACTGTCTGTCAGTTTGGGATGCTCTAACAAAATTCCATACACTAGGTGGCCTATAAGTAACAGAAAATTATTTAATACTGTTCTAGGGACTGGGAAATCCAATATCAATTCACTAGGAGATTTGGTATCTGGTGAGAGGCTGGTTCCTCGTTCATAGAAGGCCATCTTGTTACTGTGTCCTCACATAGTGGAAGAGAGATAGGAAGCTCTCTTTGGTCCCTTTTTTAAGTGTTCACATTCCATTCATGAGGACTCTACCCTCATGACCTAATCACCTCGCAAAGATCCCTATCCTGATGCCATCACCTTGGGGATTAAGATTTTGAAATACGATTTTGAGGAGGAAACAAACATTTAATCTATAGCACTTATCTACTTATTTGTGACAGGAAAGAAATGCAAATATTCTTATAGATATCTCTCAAAAATAACCTAAGCCATGGTTATTCTATTAATTCAATAATTAAGATTAAATTATCTGTTTTTATTGCACAGTTTGCTACTTTTGAACACATAACTAAATTTAATTTATTAATTTATTTAATATGTTATTCATTATTTGGTGTTTATTACTTTAGTAATTTTAAAATAGGGATTGATAACCATTTAGCTACTGATCTGTTAACCTGATCATGAAAGTCCTATAGAAGATTTTTATCATCTTTAGCCATAAAAGCATAAGGCAGTTTGCAATGACCTTTTGTTTTGCTGATTTTTACTGTCATTTCACAGAATAAGTTTAAGTCAAGCCCAAGCAGGCTGAATGTGATATGACTGAAGTGTAATGTATCAAAAAGAAAAAAATAATCTCTAAATGGGTGATGGAAGAATAATTAGACATTAATAAAAAATGACTGCATGGAAACTGAGAATCCTATCTAGAAGAATTAAAATGAACATTATTAAATGTGAAACAGTTTCAAGAAATAAAATTTCATTTAATTACCCTTTGAAATATCTGAAATACAAAATATTATTTTACTCAAAATATATGTAATTCTCAAATGCACCAGTTAGGGCAGAGATTTTCAGAGTGGATCAAAAAATAAGAACCAACTACATATTGTCTACCAGAAACCAACAGCACCTACCTGTATTGACATATATAGATTAAATGTAAATGAATGGAGAAATGAGTACCATGCTAACACTAATAAAAAGGCCTGTGAAACTATATTGACTTCAGACAGAGAAGACATCACAACAAGAAGTTATCAGGGATAAAGAAGTTCATTTCATAATGTTAAGAAGTAAATCTCCAAGAAGACGTAACAATCCTTAATGCGCATATGCCTAACATCAGAGTATCAAACTTTGTGAGGCAAAGTTGTACAATTTCAAGGAGAAATAGATAAATCTATTATCATACTTAGAGACTACATTGCCCTTCTACTAGAAATGGACAAATCTAATAGGCAGAAATTCAGGAAGGACATAATTGAACTCAACACAATCTATCAACTGTATGTAATTGATATCTTTCAGTGACTTCATCCAACAAAAGCAGAATACACATTCCTTTCAAAATCACATGGGACATTTACTAAGATAGATCACATTTTGAGTCATAAAGCACATGTTAACAAATTTAAAGTAATAGCAATTATACAAAGTCAGCTCTCAGGCCAAAATGAAAATAAAGTGGAAATAAAGATAAATGGAAAATCCCAAATTACAAACAAATTGAACAGCAAACTTGTAAATAATACAGGAATCAAAGAAGCTCAACAGAAATTTTATATCTATATTTTTTTTAGGGTAACATGGGTGGCTCAGTCGGTTAAGCATCTAACTCTTGCTTTTGACTCAGGACATGGTCTTACTGTCCTGTGATGGAGCCCTGTATCTGGTTCCACAGTCAGTGGGCAGTCTGCTTGATATTTTATCTATCTCCTACTCTCTGCCCCTCTAAAATTAAAAAAAATCTTAAAAAATATTTTGAACTTAATTAAAATAAAACAGAATTTATCAAAATTTGTGGGATCCTATAAGAGTACTTAGAGGAAAACTTATAGCATTGAATGTATATAGTAGAAAAGAAAAAAGATCTAAAATCAATAATATAAGTTTCCACCAGAGAAATCTAAAAAAGAAGACAAAAATGAAATGTCAATTAAGCAGGAAAAAATAAATAAGAAGAACTAAAACAAATCAATAAAAGTGAAAACAGAAAATCATCAAAGAATGTCAGTGAAATCAAAGTTGATGCTTAAAAAATAGCAATAAAATTTATGATCCTCTTGCCAGGTAAATATAAAAAATGTGTACAGAATTTACTAATATCAGACAATAATAAATTGTCAAAAAGAGAAATAAAACAATTCCATTTATAACTGTATCAAAAAGAATGAAATACCTAGGAATAAATTTAACCAAGAAGGTGAAAGACCTGTATAATGAAAACTACAAGACATTAATGAAAGAAATGGAAGAATATGTAAATAAATGGGGATATATTCCACGCTCATGAACTGGAAGAAGCAATATTGTTAAAATGCCCATACTACCCAAAGCAACTTACAGATTCAAGACAATGTCTATCAAAATTCTAATGACATTTTTCAAAGAAATAAGACAAATAATTTTCAAACTTTTAGGAAACCAAAGAAAACTCTGAATAACAAAAAAGATCTTGAGAAAGAAGAGAGTTTTGAGGGGTACCTGGGTGGCTCAGTCAGTCAAGCATCTGATTGTTGATTTCAGCTCAGGTCATGATCTCAGGGTCATGAGATTGAGCCCCGTATCACTCTCTCTGCTCTGCAGGTAGTCTGGTTGATATTCTCTTTCTCCATCTCTGACTCCCTCTATTCCTCCATGCCCCTGCTCTCTCTCTCAATCTCTCTTTCTCTAAAATAAATAAAGAAATCTTAAAAAAAAAATGAGAGAGAGTTTGCAGTTTCTTACAAAACAAATATATTAACCATAAAATCTAGATATCATGCTCCTTGGTATTTACTTAAAAAAGGTTGAAAATATTTTCACACAAAAGCCTGCCCACACAGGTTTAGAGCAGGTTTATTCACAACTGACAAAACTTAAAAACAACCAATATGTTCTTGACCAAGTAAACAAATAAACTTGCTGCATTCAGATGATAGAATGTTATTCAATAGTAATGAAATAAGCCATCAAGCCACACACAAATACACATACACATCATAGAGTAATCTTAAATGTGAATTACTATGTGCAAGAAGCCAATCTAAAAAAAAAAAAAAAAGAAGCCAACCTGAAAAGGCCACATACTATATTATTTCTACCCTGTGACATTTTGAAAAAGGCAACCTATGGAGACAATAATAACATCAGTGGTTGCCAAAGGTTGGGGGAGGAAGAATTTGAATAGGTGAGCACAGAGGAATTTTAAGACAGTGAAAATATTCTGTATGATAGTATAACAATGAATACATGTCATTATACATTTTTTGAAACCCATAGAGTGAACAACACCAATTGTGAACTCTTTGATAAACTACTAGCTTGGGGCATTTAAGGTGTGTCAATGTTTGTTCATCAATTATAACACAATGTATTACTCTAATGAGTGAAGTTGGTAATGGGGGAGCCTACGCATTTGTGGAAGCAATGGGGTAAATGAAAAATTTCTGTACCTTCCTCTAGAGTTTGCTGTGAACTGCTCTAAAACATAAAGTTTTAAAAACAAATTAATACAAAACAGAAAACTGCATCAGGCAGATAGTGTGGTCTGAGAGTGCCTAGAATTAGAATTAATTGCAACAAAAAATAAAAGAAACCTTAAGTGTGATGAAAATAATCATTTCAGACTAAAAGTCTAAGCAATCATTTCTGACTAAAACTAACTGGAATTTAAAAGAAAAATTGTAAAAAGAATTAGAAATAATCTTTAGGAAATAGAAATGTGCATCTTCAAATATCTTGTTACAGTCTATCTTTCCAAAAAAGGTGTTAGAATAATTGACCTAATCCAAAAAAAATTGCCCTAGCTATTTATCAACTAAGACCACAGGACACTTAAAGAGAATAATAAGTGTAAACACAGCTATTGAGAATTTATAAATATTTAACATTTATTTTTACGTGTAACCTGAAGAATGTACATACTAACTCGATCATTAAAATTCTTATCTTCTGTTCTTTTACAGCTGCATTAAAGTCTCCAAGGTTAGAAGCCATTCTCCACAACTTCTTGCTGTATAATTAATTTTTATTTAAAAAAATAATTCTTAAATTGTTTAAAGTTTTTATTTAAATTCCAGTTAGTTAACAACAATGTAATATTAGTTTCAGGTGTACCATATAGTGAGTTGACATTTCCATACATCAGCGGGTGCTAAGCACAACAAGGCGCTCCTTAATCCCCATCTCCTATTCATGCTGCACAAAAAACAGTTTTTGGCAGCTCTTCTTCTGGTTTGCATTTTTTCTTTATTTTTGTGCATCTCCCTAGGACATACAAAAGAGAAGTAAACATTATGATCTGAAAAAATATTGGCTTAACAGTTTGTTGTATAATCAACATCATAATGCTCTGATTTATTTATTTATTCTTTGATTTTTAGTATAAGATTGTAAGTTATTTTCTGTCTACTGCTTTCTTACAGGGGTTTTTAATTCAGAAAGAATATTCAACTCCCTGCTTGCATGTCTTATTGAGGTGTTTCATTTTTTGATGCCATAATAATTACTGTTTTCAATGCTGCATATTGTGATGATGTGGATGGTATTCAATTCAAACTAAGATATTTTTAATCTTTATGTTTCATATTACAGTTGTATATCAGTTCATATATGTACATATGTGTACATATATATGGTTATAGTTTAGTTATAGTTCATTAAATTTAAATGCTGGGACTGAGAGAAATTTCAATATAAATCTGAAAATAACAAATTGACAAAATCTTGGCATCTAAACAAATCCATCATTGTATGTGTGTATGCCGAGTTACAGTACTTTGTTTTTTGTTACTTTTCTTTATTTTTCCCTTTTTATACTGCATCTTTATCTCCATAAAGTATAATTTGAGGTCTGCAATTGCATCCACTTTGGCTAAAAGAGCATTAATTGCAAGCTGATTTGTCTGGTAAGTGTAAAGGCAGATAATTTGATAAATGACAGTGAAATGAAAATGGGAATCTGATTCTATATGTAAACCTTCACTCTAAAAGTTCTTTCAGTGCTAAAATAAAAAGAATTAGACTTACTGCCAACTTTCATAGACTGCAATTTAATGCATTCAAAGTATTTCGGGAAGGAATGTTATGTACAACTATTTTTATGTGATGCCAAATAAATACATAAATTATAAGAATTTGAAGTCATAACGTTTGGGTTATAGGTTTCTGAATTTATTCAGAAATTTACATTTTAAACTTTCTTAAGAGGTGTACTTGATATATTTATCACATTAACAGAAATAAGAGAAACTATATTTAAAGAGAAAAAGTTCTAGGCTTGTACAAAGAGATTTCTGTTGTTATGTAGAAACTATATATTCATTATAATCTATTAATGTTCCTATTAAATATTATTAAATTTGACATACTAGTAGAAAATTTTGTCCCACTATAGGACATGACAGGAAAGATAATGTGTTTTTATAGAGTTAAAAGACTGTTACACATGAAAATTCTGGATTTTTATTGCCACATTATGAGTTTACTGCCAATTGAATTAATATAAAATGTTTATGCCTTATTTTGTAAATATACTTTCCTGGAGAATTTACATTAGTTCAGTAGATGTCACAGCTTGCTTTTTAAAATTTTTTTAAAAGATTTATTTATTTATTTGAGAGAGAGAGTGTGAGCAGGGGAGGAGAAAAGGGAGAGTGAATCTCGACAGTCTCCTTGCCAAACCTAGAGTCCAAAGTAGGGCCCTGATCCCAGGACCCTGAGATCAAGACCTAAACCAAAACCGAGTTCGATGCTTAAATGACTGAGCCATCCAGGCACCCCTTGTTTACTTTATTTTAGAGAGAGCCAGCATTTTCGAATATCAGCTTTATTCCTTCCTAAACTTACACATATTATTTTGGTGATAATGTGTTTTATTCCATTTGTTCTATTTCAACTTTACAAACTAGAATTTTAATAATCTTAGATGATTATTTAGAGTCTCAGAAAATAATGTGTGGCAAAGTTAGTTTTTAAACATCTTTGGGATGGAAGAGAAAGAGTATAGAGTATAGTCCTCATCAACCAGAGTCAAAGAGTCAACCACTGGGTCATGTAGATGTCTTGTGCAAATAACAACCAGACCACAGATTTTTCCAATTAAGTGATTTTTTTCCTGAATAAATAAATGTGTAGGAATGAATCGTACTAAGAATAATGGCTACCTACAAAAGATAGTCTTACTACTGTGTTGTATAATTAATGTGGTATTTTATGACTATAAATAGCAATTATAATTATTTAGAATTTTATATATTACAGAAATAATATTTGTCATCACAATCCTCCATTATATTTACCAACTAGAAAAAAAAAAATAAAGTAAGGGACGCCTGGGTGGCTAAGTCAGTTAAGCATCAGATTCATGATTTGAGCTCAGTTCATGATCTCCTGGGTCATGAGACTGAGCCCTGAAACAAGCTCCACAACCTAAGTGGAGCTCTGTGCCCCACATAGCACTTAGTAAAGAGTCTGCTTGGGATTCTCTCTCCCTCTCCCTCTGCCCCTCCCCCACACTCTCATGCATGCACGTGTCCTTGCTCACTCTCAAATAAATAAATAATAAAATCTTTTAAAAAAGATAAAAACAAGTTAAGCACCAACTGTAAATGTCAAAACTTAAACGGAGAGACACAAACTATAATTTTTTATTTTATTTTTATTTTTTTTATTTTTTATTTTTTTTTAAAGATTTTATTTATTTGACAGAGAGAAACACAGTGAGAGAGGGAACACAAGCAGAGGGAATGGTAGAGGGAGAAGCAGGCTTCCTGCAGAGCAAAGAGCCCGATGCGGGGCTCGATCCCAGGCCCCTGGGATCTGACCTGGGCCGAAGGCAGCCGCTTAATGACTGAGCCACCCAGGCGCCCCTCACAAACTATAATTTTGTGTTAAAGATTTTATTTATTTGACAGAGAGAAACACAGCGAGAGAGGGAACACAAGCAGAGGGAATGGTAGCGGGAGAAGCAGACTTCCTGCAGAACAGAGAGCCCGATGCGGGGTCGATCCGAGGCCCCTGGGATCTGACCTGGGCCAAAGGCAGACGCTTAACAACTGAGCCACCCAGGTGACCCTAATTTTGTGTTAAAGATAATTTTGATAGTTAAAGAAACTTTTGACAGTTTGCTTTTAGTAACAATGGATTACTCTCTAATCCCCAAATGGTGCTCTAAAAAACTCTTTGAAAATTCATCACAAAAATTATCCTTTACTTTGATGTATTATGTCCTATAAACTTGAAAAAGGTGCTATATCACCCAAGGAAGAGTAAGTCATACCTGTCATAACTTACTGTCTGTGAGCATTTCACACCATCATAAACTTCAGCGCAGGGTTTCAAAGGAGGTCATCAGCTGAGAAAAATAATGAAAGTAAAAGGATATTGAAGAAACTTGAAGTTTGAGAACCAAAGATAAATATTATGTGTTCGCCAAGTAATTTTGGAATAACTTGGTCCTTTGGGATAATTTTGTTGTGTTTTGTTTTTTCATTTATTTTCTGTGAAACTGTAAACTTTTAATACAGAAATACTCAGGCCTCCAAATTCTTCCTGAGAAATCACAGCTTTAGAACAATAAATCCCAACTCACGTCAGTTTTACATTCAAAAACTTTCAGTTTCACATGTGCTTTGCATTAAATCTGTAATTATTTCATTATACTCCAGATTTTGTCCATGATGTGTTTTCATGTTAACCTGATAATTTCTTTTAAAATAAATGCTACAAATTAAATTTTTCTTAATAAAAATAATATTTTTGAATGGCACTCTGCCAATCACTATTCTAATATATTTCATGTACTTTTTTATATATATATTCACAACAGCCTTACGAGGTAGCTCCTATTATTATTATTCCCATATCATTTGGCAGCTGAAGAAGTCAAGGCTCAGAAGTTAAGTAATTTGTTGAGAAATTAATAGACTTTTTGATACTGAAAAGAACATTTGTCTCCAGGGTCTGAATACATTTTTACCAGCATGCCTCCCCAAAAGAAACAGAATTTACAGCACAAAAAGTAAAATGGTATCCTGGAAAAAACAAATAAACAAACATATCTCCCCATCATGTTCTTGCTGTTGCTTTTCCTTGAACACTGATTCTTCTTAAATCATTTTCCTCTGAAATCCTCAGATTATTCAGTTTAAACTCCACTTCCTTTAGGAAGTATTAAGTAACCAATACCTCTTTTGCAACCAATCAAAATTGATAAAATATTGATATTTCATCTTTCTGTTCTCAGAACACCATTCCAATGTTCTGTTGAATTTCTCTATCATAATTAACTTCCAAGCTGAAAAATATTATTTGTGTATTTGATTATTAACCTTTTAATTATGATAAATGAAACCAAATACTGTGCCTTTTTCATGTCATCATTTCCTAAATGTTAGACCAATGTCTTTTTGTCAGAAAATATCTGTTAAAAAAATGAGTTTATATGGGAATAACAAAGAAGAAATATATAGTCAATATAAATCAATCCAGCCAATAGTCTTCTCTTTCTGCCTTTCTTGTTCATGAGAATAACCTTTCAATTACAGATTGAAACTAGAATGTAGCATGAGCAGAACTTAGCCCTAATGAATGATTTCTCCGGAATTCAGAAATGGGGATATGGAATCATTTTGTAATGATTGAAATGCTATTGAATTGCTGCCACATGCGGGAAAAGAATGGTGAATCCCAAATCGCCACCCTGGGGGTCTGTAATAGGTGAGCCTAACTGTTTACTGTCTCAGGCTGAAACCTGCAATCCCTCTCCATTGCCATTTTAAGGAAACCCCACCACCGTCCTTCGGTCCTAAGGATCTATTTCTAACATAATGTTTCCATCTTCAAGACTCATTACACTTCATCTTAGTTCTCATCTCCAGGAGAAGTAAACCACTCCACTCACATTTTTCTGCTTGGATTTTGTCGTTCTCTAAACTGTTAGGTATCGTGATCCCTGCTTTTACTTGTGAGGACAATGCCATTCATCTTTCAAGGTGCAGCTCAATGACTTTTACCATGATTCTTCTAACTTAGAATTATGTACTATCCAGGATTTGCTTACCTTACTACAGTAGTCATAGTATAATTTGCTATGTGACAGTTTTCTCACTTATCAGATCATCACACTATAAAGAGTAAGAACAATAGGATCTAAGCTTCAGAAAAATAATCTTTTTTTTTAAACAATTTTGTTCATTGCTACTGGTCCTGGAACATTATGGATACTGAATTTCTGAATAAATGCTCTGTGGTCTTCCAAAAATCATAGCACACTACACAATCGTTTGTCTCAAATAAATTAACTTTCCAAACTTAAAAAAAAAAAACAAAACACTGTGGATTTGGTATAAGTGAAAAAACACTGGCCATAAACAGTCATGGCAAATATAGTGTAAATAGTTATAATTTACTGTATTAGTAACACTTAGGTATTGTCCTAAGTTTTGCTTATGTTTTAACATATTTATCATTCACAATGACACTCTCAGTAAACTTAATATTATTCTAACCATTGCTTCTGCTGAGACATACAGACAGAAAGGCTCATTGTTTTCTTCCAGTGATACAGCTATTAAGTTAGTAGAGCCTAGAGAGAACTCTAGAAGTCTGATTTTAGAGCCCAGTCTGCATTTTTGAACCATTACACTACCATATCTCACTTTTCCAATTTAAGGCTTAGGAAAGAAGGTAGAAAAATGAAAGTTAAAATTTGAATGTCAGATCTTTGCTAAATATATATGGTTCAGTGTAAATCTTCGGTGACTGATTTAGAAGAGAGCCAGATAGGAATTTAAAAGTACCGTTTTATCTTGTAATGAGGACTTATCAGCATATGTTTCTTTCAGAAAGAAGGGAAGCTTCATACAAACAAATGAATTGTGGGTAAAATTTAAAATCTTTATAATTTAATTCTGCAAGTGATCCATCCTCCGCCCTATTTTTCACCTTTTACTTTCTTCATGTGTTTGCCCTGCAATTCTTCCCCAGCAGGTAAAAAGTCTACTCGGTTGTATTCTAAGATGCATAAGTGCCTCAGAGAGCTTGCACTGTGCTCTCTAAGGTAAGTTTTCAGTATTTCTTTTACACAATGGACAATCTGGCATAATTACAAGAGTTATTTTTATGCACGTCATCTTCAGTGAATGCCTGAGTTTTATTCACTCATTTTACTCACTACATTTCTAAAAAAAATAATAATAATAAATATTCTATCTTTCAAGGTATAATATACTACAGGCTTTTAAAAACAGTGTCTTGGAGAACTTCAGAGTTGCAATTAATTTTGATATTTTGCAAGCAATTATTCAATAATATTCATGTAATGATGATTTAGGATTGCCTCCTCAGTGTTGGGACTTTTCTAAGTATTGCACTTACAGCCATAAACAAAAGTACCATTTTGGGCTGGTTAGGGTTGGGGAGATAGATTTATCAACAACAGCAGTCAGGGGAATCATAAAAAAAAAAAAAAGCCCTGATTTGTAATATTTTCCAATTTTCTTGGTGTATAAACTTCTACTAAAATTGATTTCAAGTTTCCATCGGGAAACCATTGAAGGTGGAGTTGGGGAGAAATGAGCATGACGGACTCTCAAACCTGTTACAAGGTGGTATAAGTCAGTAAGGCATGGCACGTTCTAGAAATCACATGTTCAACCCAGGAGGGGATGGAAAGTGCAAAGAAAAACAAGACAGAATAAATGAATATAGAGGAGGCAAAGAAGACTGAAGAAGAAATACCAGCAATGACAAAATAAACCAGGGGAAAGCCGTGAAACAAAAGTCAGGAGGAAGAAGCATTTGGAGAGTTATATTGTATCAAGTTGTTTTGTATTTGTATCAAGAAAGCCTGACAATGATGTGGAGGAGATAATGAATGAATAGGAGAGGATAGGAGTTTCTTAGGAATAGGAAGCCAGGTAAGTAAATAAATACCCATACATTCTTCAGTTATTGAAAACAGGAACCCAGCTTAATTTATGATTAAACCTGTCCTGTCACAGCCTTGCTGTACACAGGGTAGGAAACAAAACTGAGATTTTCAGTAACAAATGAATGGCCATTCCATTTTTACTCAATATCCTTCATTCTAAGATCTCTTTAAGGAGAATGGTGATGACTTTAAGAGAAAGAAGGACTGGCTACTTATTTCTAAATAGTCACAAAACAGAATAAGTTACAGTGTAAAACAGAAAATCCTTTCCCTCACATAAAAAAAAAAGATGGTAGAAGAACTCATTTATTTGTTGTTATTTTTTATGAGGAATACAAAACAAGCAAAACCCCACCTATTTGAATGAAGGAGAATAACCATCATTTTCTTTAATACCAATGGTATCTGTGGATATATGTGCATGTTTCTATTTGTTATGTTATATAAAACAATATATGTAGCATTCTTTATAAGTCATTGAGTGTTTATGAATACTTTAAAATATGTCCCATTAAAAGCACACACACACTCACATACACAGCACATATAATTTTTCAGTTACTAAATCAGACACTGTGAGAAACTTTGTAATCATTACTTGTTACAACAAGCCTATGAGACCAGCTCTACTATTATCTCATTTCACTAAGACTCTGAGTAGCATTTTTTTTATTATATTGAGTTAATTTACTAGGACACATGTGTCTATGTTCTATAACTTCTTTTACTTGCAAGGGTGGCAATTTAAACAAAGTCCCAGAGCTTTTCAGAAGCAGAGCCAAAACATGAACCTAAGTTTATTGGATACCAATTTCTGCAGTGAAACATAATACTATGAGATAGTCATTCCTTCATTCTACAAACATTTATTGAAGGCTCAGTACAAAAGGGGCACCATACCAGATGCTAAAAAGCAAATTCCAATAAGGGACAGAGTCTTTTTCCTTCATCAATGTCAAAATCTGACAAGAAAAATAAACATGATAATAAGGAATACAATACAGTCTGAAATATGATATGATAATAGAAGTATCTCAAGAAGTCCTTGGGTAAGTGCCTAAAACTTTCATAAAATGCTTCTCAGAAGAAGTACGTGCTATTCCTGAAACAAAGGTAGATATTGACCAGATACCAGTCCAAGAGGAGGTAGACAGAATCCACAGGCTATTTCGGAATCTGCTGTGTTAGATTTCTAAAAGCTTGGGGAAGTGTTTGGACACTGACAAAGGAAGAGGGCATTTAGATTGTGGTGATGAATTCCAGAGGCTGATGGGGTCAGGCACAAAAAATGGAAAAAATGCAAGCCTAGGATATCAGCCTAATAAGTTCCTGAGAAGCTCTACTAACTTCGTTTTGAATTTAAAATCACTTTTCATTCCCACACCAAGGTCAGCGGACTAAAGCATCATCAGGATGGTGTTTTACCACATTCATCTCCTTCAAACTGAGAGGATGACCTGCTTTATATCTCACTTAGAATGCCCAGGGATGTCTGAATTGCCTATTACACCATGAGAAGAAGATGTTCTCACTTAGAAATAATATAGAACCATGCCTCGAGAGCTATTTTCAAGATTTGTTATCTTAGAGAACATGACAACCTAACCAAATCTGGTGACCAGGTAAAGAAGAAAATAATCATTCAACCCGTGTAGGATATAAGCATGACAATAAGGGAATTAATTCTCTATAATTTGTTTACTATTGATTAGTCCTTTTACAGCAGCCTTTGCAATACAATATTCAAGCACTGAAATTGCCAAGAATTAAGAACTCTAATTAGAAGTATTGTTGAGTCAGCAGTGAACACACAGGGGCCAAGGTAAGCTAATAACAGGAGCATTTTATTAAGGCATAAGTCACAGGTTGACCTGTTTCCAACTATACCCACAGCTAAGTGATGCAGCAGCTAAAATCCTGACAAAGCAAGTCAAAGGACCATGGGACTGTCCTAAGCAGAGCTAATTCTAAAAAGAAGCACTTTTCAAAAGAGCAGTACCTAGCACTCTTTGTAGAAACCTTCTTTTAGATGTTATCTAATAAGCAACTCTCAGCCCACTTAATTAATGATTCTCAATACAAAGTTGCAGATAGACAAAGCAACAAGGGCAATAAAATTTAGAGAATATTTTATGTTTTGCAGAACTATGTGAAAGAACAACCAAAAAGAAACAGAATGGACTGAAAAGTAGGGGGCTTTAAAGAAAAGCAAGGAGGATAAATGACAACAGGAAAATGGGAGTAAAGAATAATTGAAATGTGAAAAAATGTCAGCAATACATATAATGAACTGTTAGTCTGTGGTGCCCTCACGCAAATGTACTTGTTTGCAATATTACATTTGTTGGCTCCATCAATGTTTCAAGTGAGTTTACTGTAAATGGAAAGAAACCATTGAAGAAAGTTTTTTTTTTTCTGAAGGTTTATTTATTTATTACCTTTGTTACTTTCTCTTTCAAAATGTTATTGATAGGAGAAAGCTTGCCTATAAAGGAAAGCTTTACGTGATATTGGTTTATTTTAAGTAGTGTCTGGATCATTCTGCCAGTTTCTCAATATGCTGTTAATTCACCTCCGTATGAAAAAACTTGAAGCCAATTCAAATTTGCTGATAGTTAGGCAATATGTCCCATTTGTTTAATGTATGCACAAATCTTTTATTCATAGGCTTCAGATCAAGTCTAAAGATATATAGATATAGATATAGATATAGATTTAATATATTAATTAATATATTAATATATATCAATATATGTTAATATATATTATTAATTATTATATAACAATTATAATATATAATTATATATTATTAATTTATTGATATTCATTAATAATTAATGATTATTAATTATAATAATTAGTATTAATAATTGATTATCAATAATGATTTTTTATTATTAATATATAATTATAATAATAAAATAATTATTAATATTAACGATTGTATTATTAATAATTATATTAATATATTAATATATATTAATAATATGTCAATATATATTAATATATAATATATATTTAATTGACCAAATTTACTCATATAAGCAAGTCATTTTTAAAGAATTATTTAACATAAAACTTTAGGACTTTACAGATAATCTAATGCAGGTCCTTTATCCACATGAAAATTTGAGGGCTTTCATGCTTGACTAGATCAAGGTCGCCACATTAAGTAAGGGCAAAATGCACTAGACAAAAAGTATTTGGACTTGTGTCCTGTGTTTCCATCAGTATCATCTGCTGTATTTCTCATTTTAACATTGCATTGTGAGTTACATCAGATGAAGGATGCATGCTCTGTGCTGACTTGCGAATGACATAGTTCGGCTTCTTTATCTAACGTGTAGTCCATAGTCATTTTTTAGCTAACCCCTTCTTGAAATTAAATTTTGAGAGATTTTGTGAATCACATGTAAGATTTTATAACTTTACTGAAGTTTTGCAGCATTATTTTTAACCTCTGACACATTTCTGCTCAAAAAATATCAAATGCCTCATGTCTCTCTTAAAAAAGTGTACCAACTACTTTATGATTGTATTTTATTTGTAAGAACACGGTTTATAAAATCATGGGTCAATTTTTTAAGATGGACGACAGAGGCCAATGTCTTAAAGAGATGAAAAGCAATAAACATTTGCTCCTTTTGACAGAAAAAAATATCTGGAGGAAAATCACAAAGCCATTAAAAATCTTAGAAAGTGTGCTCGTCTAGAAGCATTTTCTGTGAATGCACTCTTCATTTATTCTGACAACTGGGCAATTATTTGAGTATGAAAAATGTGAATTATGTTTTTTTTTAATTTTCATCTTCCTTGTGTTTGCCTCAGAACACAGAGCAAGAAACCCTGTGGTTCCATGTAATCCTTTATGTACAGATGGCACTTACCCAATTAAGCTTCATTTTTGCCAAAGTGATTTGGTAAGCCAACATACGAACAAAGAAGAGAGTTAATAGCGGAGAATTATTGCATGTATTACTTCCCATGATCAAAGAGAATGCCATTATCTTTATATTTCTCATGGTTGGTTTGCAACCTTGGGGATTTCCTGGGTAAAATCTGAAACTGGCCCCCCTTCACAGAGGGCAAAGAGACCACTCCAAATTGGTAAGTGACAGGTATAAAAGACAAGAGAATTTACATACAAGGCTTGTCTTGGGGACTGTAAGACCACTTGATCTCTACATTCACCTGCCAGAATTTTGAATGTTTATATAGATGCCTTAATGTAGTTGGAATATATTCAGTCTAGATGGTCTCAACAACACATGACTCTCCCAAGGTTGTGTCCTTGAAAACATCTCCTACTCTGAGATGGTGGGTGGAACCTATATCCCAAGGACAGAGTAGTTGTTGGGGACCCTCCAGTTTACTGGGTCCAGCTGGCAGGTCAACTGGAGGTCAAATGCCCTAGATGACCTCCTGTAACACACATAACTACTACTTGTCCCATCTTTATGCACTACCAAGAAGAATATTTTTTACAGTATGTAAAATTGAAAAAAAAAA
>CM053604.1:19017015-19072272 GCA_028646535.1 Procyon lotor
CATAACAACTCACTCTAAATTTAGTGGTTTAAAGCAACAAATATATATTATCTTACACGTGCATTATCACAAGTAATCTAGATACTGTCTTTAAGCCTATACTTTTTTATTTTATTTTATTTTAAATTCTGTTAAGTTCTGTTTAAGTTCTGTTCCCTTCCTGGTCTTTAGCACTTTACCTCAATTTAATAGCAGCTTCCTTAGAATCATCTCAAATGTTTATGTGAAGAAGCAATGCCTTTAATTCAATTTTGAATAGTCTCCCCCAACCTTTATTAAGTGGAACACCAGTAGCGTCCTGCTAAATCTTCAGTTTCACAGTACTTCTTAAGTCCTTCAGTACTGAGTATAGAATTAGATGGTGAGTTAAATTGCTTCACATAAATCTGATGCACTCATTGTTGGCCAGAGGGAGAGAGGTTCTAACTTAGGAGGAACTCTATCCTTCCCCATCTTTGTTTACGGATAGACTACCTCAAGACCAAGGAGGTCTTTCTCATAGAATTTGATTAAAAGTGTTATAAAGGAAAAATCACCCATATACCTAAAAGGTATGCTATCACTTCCCTTTCAACATAATTAAAATGAGATCTGCCACTTATATTTTTTTCTCAAGATTTATATTGGGACAAGGCTAGGAAATCTACTCTTATTTTCATCCGATAAAGTTCTTGGCTAGAAACTGGTGGTTCTATTACTAAGGAAGAAAATGGTAAGGAAAAAAGCACAATGAGTACTACAACAGTTAAGATTTTCAAATGAATACAACGTGCAATTTAAAAATTTTGAAATTAAATAAATAAATAAAAATCTTGAGGGTGCCTGGGTGGATCAGTGGGTTAAAGCCTCTGCCTTTGGCTCAGGTCATAGTCTCAGGGTCCTGGGATTGAGCCCCACATTGGGCTCTCTGCTCAGCAGGGAGCCTGCTTCCCCCTCTCTCTCTGCCTGCCTCTCTGCCTACTTGTGATCCCTCTCTCTCTGACAAATAAATAAATAAGATCTTTAAAAAAATTAAAAAAAATAAAAATCTTGAAATAATTAAAATGTATGACCTATTTGAAGGTCTCCCCCAAAGCTGTATCTAAATATAGAAACAAATTAATAAAATGTATGTAGATATACATGAAAAATATATATAGATATAAACAAATAAAAGCAATAAAGTGAGCAAAAATAGACAAGGAAATTTAGAATAAGGCAAACATATTCTCACTCACATGCATGGACACCCCTTTCATTTAGCTATAAATCTTTTAAGTTATCTTAAAATGCCTTAGAAGTATTTGTGAATAAGTAGCCTGCGGAAAGAAATAGATATATTTCTTGCTTTTTAGAAATCCCACCAAATTTTATATATACTTTCCAATATTCCTTCAGCACTTTTAGTGAGATGTCTTGACTAATATGCCTGTCATTCAAAAAAGAAACTTATTTTGGATTGTGAAGGTGCTTTGTGCATTAATGCCATGAAAGCAGAAGAATGAACACAAAAACTAATTAGAGAAATTAGATCCCGTTTGCTGCCTGAATCCCAAAAGAGAATTCATTGTTGTATATAATTTAATTTAAAGAGACAACAAAGTAATTTATGCATTTCTGTTTTCTGAAGTACAATGGATATGTTCAATCATCCTTAAGCTTCGATCCTTTTAGGCAGCTTGTGTCAGAAACCATATGAACCTGTCAAGAATATGTATAAATTGGGAGAACTTCCCAACATATTTCAAAACAGAAAATGAACATACCACTTATAAATAATGATTTTTTCTTTACCATAGAATTCAAAGACAATCCAGGAGGGCTGGACAAAGAACTTACAGGCAAAACAGTATATTTAAATAAAACTGCAATCAAACAGAAGAAAGAGTAAAGTTTATTTTATGCTAAACTTTATTTAATTTTATTTTTAAAATTTTAAAATTTAATTTTAATTTTATTAATTTAATTTGATTTAATTTAATTTTTTATTTTTTTAAAGATTTATTTGAGAGAGAGAGAGAGAGTGAGCACGGCATGTGCATGAGCAGAGGGAGGGACAGAGGGGGATGGAGAGAGAGACTCTCCAGCTGAGACACCTGCTGAGCACAGAACCCAAGGAGGGTCTCCATCTCCCTACACCAAGACCAAGACTTGAGCCGAAATCAAGAGCCAGCTGCTTAAAAGATTGAATCACCCAGACACCCCCTATGTTAACTTTTAGAACAAATAAATTATTGGTTTAAGATATTTTGTGGTCTTTTTGATGAAGCAGCCTAAACAAACTCTAAATGGGATTACAAAGATATTACAATGAAATTCTAATTTTAATTTAAATAGATTAAGATATAGCATATAGACAAATTTGTATTTATTTATGATCAAGTTACTAAAGAGCACTTTAAAATTTAAACTTCTATTTAATATTCTTATATTTAAACTGAAATTTAAATTTATTCAGAAAACGCAATATTTCTCAAAACCCTAATTTTTCCATAGTTCTTTTTATCTCATTGAATTACACGGAACTATAGTGATAGGTCAGAGAAACCTATGAATTAGTTATACTTATCTGACTGAAAAGTTTGTGCAAATGCACAGCACAAAATCAGAGAAAGTAAAAGCAGTGACTTCATCTATCCTGATAAAGTTTCCATTACCAAAATTAAAACTCTCCATCTTTACCCACAGGCTTGTGTACCATGAGCAAAGAAAGAATAGTATCGTATATAATCCTTGATTATCGTTTTGGCTTTATGGGAAAAGATAATGACTTATCTCATCCTTTAGTCAGAAATGATTTCCTAAACATTAACTGCAATAAGTGAAACCTATATTACCTTTTCCAAATTCCTATTAACCCTTAGCTCTAGTCCTACCTCAGCATAAAAAAGATAAAAATTTCTCATTCCTGATAACACTTGACAGTTCACAATATACAGTTACAAAAAATTTTGTTGTAGGAATCCTATGCTTCTAGACTTTTCAAACTCATGCTGCCCAAGTCTAAACTCATCACCTTTTCCCCATAATCAAAATGAACAAATCTTCAGATTTAATTTTGTATTTTTAGTGCTCACTTTGGCAGCACATATATTAATTTTGTATTTTTAAACTCTTTATCACTATCTCAATACAATGTTTTTTCCATAATGGACCAGAGTCTTTATTTATTTATTATTTATTTTTATATATAAATTTATATATATTATATATATAATATAAATTTATACATAAATATTTATTACTTATTATTTATTAAAAATAAATATTTTAATTTTGTTACCTAACAAATATTACATAGCCAGGTTTTTGATTGGTTTAAGTGGTTTAAATTACATATGCATATGAAAATATTCAGAGTGACCAATAAAATGATTTACAAAGCATAGTTTTAAAAGATAAGTCAAACAAAATGGGGAAAATCCACACAACCCAAAAGAGGACCCTGAAGTCGAAGGAAAAATTCTCGGCAAAACAAAACAATCACAAAACTGGTTAGAACGATAAGATGGTAAAAATACTTGAAAATATATTAGTAGCTAAAATAAATGATAGCATAACTAAATGTAAAAAAAATTTGAAAAGATTGTCAAAGGCAATTAATAAACAAAATTCACATATATACTATTACAAGAGAGACATAAAAACCTAGGATAATGGAAGGAAAAAAAAAAGGGAAAACAATTGCCAAGTTAACACTAACAAAAGAAGTCTGGTCTAATGAAAGTCATACAAGGAATATTATAAGTTAAAAAAAGAGCATTAATAAAGTTCAGGAGTTAGGCTCCTGCATGGCCTAGTCAGTTAGATATCTGCCTTTGGCTTAGGTCATGATCTCAGGGTTCTGGGACCCAGCTCCATGTCAGGCTCTCTGCTCAGTGGGGAGTCTTCATCTCCCTCTCCCTCTGCCCTTCCATTTTTGCTCTCTCTCTCTAATAAATAAATAAAATCTTTAAAAATATAAATAAAGTTCAGGACTAATTCCATAATCATAAGGTTGTCAGATGAAATATACATGTGGATAGGAATATTCTCAATATAATACATTGAAATATAAGCCCAAAATTTTCAGAAATACAATAAATTTGCATTTGTTTTCATGTATAAAAATATTGACTATTATCCCTATTGTTTGATGACTAAAACATTTGTAAAGTCATAAGGATTTACATTAGTTCTACAACACAATTGAATTGACATATAATGAATATATCTAAGACATTAACCAGAATACACATTTTATTTTCAAACACAATTGTAATGAATATTTATAAAAAGTGATAAATTGGGACAAAAACTTTCTCAAGAATTTATAAAGAATAAATTCTAATTTGGGCGCCTGGGAGGCTCAGCGGGTTAAGCCTCTGTCGTTGGGGCTAGGTCATGGTCTCAGGGTCCTGGGATTGAGCCCCGCATCAGGCTCTCTGCTCAGCAGGGAGCCTGCTTCCCCCTCTCTCTCTGCCTGCCTCTCTGCCTACTTGTGATCTCTCTCTCTCTGTCAAATAAATAAATAAAAATCTTTAAAAAAAGAATAAATTCTAATTTAGTCTATATTTTCTGAACACAAAGATTTAATTGGGCCAATAAAAATATAAAATATGGAGTATTAAGCAGTTTAAAAATTTAAATAAAATACTGAAAAATGAAGTCTTCAGTTAGGTTTTTTGGTTTCTTTTTTTGAAAACGCTAAAATGAGTGTAATACTCTGGCAAAATTGATATAGAAAAAATAGTGAGCATGTCACTGATAAACAATATTAGGAACTGAAATTGAAACAATAATTGCAAATGCATACACATATAAGAATGCAAAAGAATATTAAAGAAATATTTATGCTAGTAAATGTAAAATCTTTATACAAAGTGGTAACATAGAAAATATAACCTGCCAAAACTGATTAAAGGAGAGAAAACCTAATTAATTATCTAAACCTAATTAATCTTGTAATTATTGAAGGATTCAGATCAATGACTTAAAAGTTTCCCACATACAAGAGATGAGGTGATTTTTAAAAGAAGTTGTAAAAATAAATATTTCCAAGTTTACACAAATATTTCCAGAAAAAAGAAAAAATATATATATAAATATATCATTCTTTGAACTATTTAATGTGCCCTGTATAACATTATATACAAGTCATTGCACATAGAATTATGTGTAGATGTGCATATTTACACGTTAGTATTCACAGATATACTCCTTTACTCTGTCAGCACAGACTGCTCAGAAGCAGCAAAATCTCAGTAATAAGAAGTATCCTTATCATCCAATTTTACTTTCTAATACTATTCTCTAGAAAAACAATCCAGGACAGATAAATGGCTAACTCTAGGTCTGATTTAGGAAACATACAAAATAATCCTGGAGTACTTTGTAGTGTCAGGAAGTAAAGTGCTCAAAATAAATTTTACTGATGAGAAATGTCAAAAGAACTAAGAACTAACTGAAAGAGCTCACAAGGCACAAAACTGGAACAATTGAAGCATCAAAATAAAGTAGTAATGGATTTCACTCCAAAGTATAAAATTAATAATCATGATTCCATGCTGATTTAAAAAGTGACTGAAGGGGCACCTGAGTGGCTCAGTCAGTTAAGCATCTGCCTTTGGCTCAGATCATGATCCCGAGGTCCTGGGATGGATCCCACCTTGGGCTCCCTGTTTGCAGAGAGACTGTCTCTCCCTCTTCTCCCCACTCATGCTCTCTTCTCTCCCTCAAATAAATAAAATCTTAAATAAAATAAAATGAAATAAAGTAAATAAAATAAAATAAAATAAAATAAAATAAAAATGCACTGAATAAATAAAAAGGAACTAGATAAATCTCCCATTCAGAAGAACTAAAGACTTCCAAAGAATTATTGTAGATCTTCTGTTCTTATGGGGAGGCAGTGTAATTCCGTATTTTCTTACTGTTGGCAATACCAACAGTAAGGGAATGTTTTCCAAAAACTTTAATATGGGAAGAATTGGGGGACAGGAACTTGAAGGTGGGAAATTCTGACAAACTTAGGTTAATAAGGCCAACATCAAAAGTAATAAATTATGTACATCCCATAGACCCTTAAATAATGTAATAAAAATAATATGTTGCCTTTCTGGTCTTTCTTCCCACAACCCATAATCCTATGTCTAAACATGAGAAAAACATCAGAAAAATTCCAACAGAGGGGTGTTATACAAATATCTAATCAGTACCTCCATAATTACAAGGTAACCAAAGATAGCCAAGAGCAGCTTAAGAGGAAATGACAACAAAATATAATGTGGATGGCAAAAGGGATCCTAGGGAACAGAAAATGACATTAGAAATTAAAGAAATTTTAATAAACTATGGATTTTAGTTAATAATTGTGTATCAATACTGGTTCATTAATTGGAACAAATGAACTATACTAATGTTAAAATGTTAATAGTGGAAACTGGGTATGTGGTGTATGGAAACATTTTTTTCTATAAATCTGAAAACATTCTAAAAATAAGGTCTATTTCAAAATATTCCATGGCAAGATTTCCTTTTTTTCCCAATTTTTAACTTTTCTTTTAGAATTTCATAATTTAAAAAAGAAATAAATTTGAAAAAGCATGTAGTCTTCTCAACTTAACCTATTCCAATTTTTTTAACCTATTCCATTTTAAGAACCTGACGAAGGGTTGCATAACCCAAATAAACGCATGATGACAAAATTGCAAAAAAAAAATTCATCTCTCTTATGACTTCCTGATTAATCTTGTGAAAACAATTCTGTGATTTTATAATTTCCTTGTCTAAATAAATCTATGGTTTCCAATTTTTTAATACCATCTGCAATTCTGTATTTGGCTTTAGAGTCTTATCGTTTCTCAATTTATACCCCAAATCTGTTCCTATATCTTCTTGATACAGACTCTCTCTCAGTCAAATTACCTATGTATACTTCCACACAATGGAAAAAATAAATAAGGGAAAAAAAAAAAACTGAGACAGAAAATTTGCCTGCTTGGTAAACTTTTAGGAAGACTATTCCTCCTTCTGGAAATATTTTCCCTCTGTCTTCATCTGTTGACATTCTGTTCATATTCCATAGTCTGGCTCAAAATTTGCAACTGATAATCAACTTTTTCTGATTACATTATCTGGGAATGAATATATCAGAGAATATCTATGTTATTCAGTAAATACTTATTCAGCATGAACTAATGCAAACTAAAAAACTTAATTGTAAAAGGATAGTATCTATGAAAGCAAAGCTGTGAAGAATAAAGCAGAAGAGATTTGAGATGTTGCAGACATGCTAATCCAAGAAGGGAAGGGCGTGCCATGCTGCTAGAATGATGGGTAAAACTATAGGATTAATAGGTGCTGAACTGTAGACATAAGAACAAGGAGTGTATTCATTATGTCAGTGCTGTGTTAAGTGAGTCAGAAGACAGTTCAACACATTCGGATTTGGGTACATGTTTTCCATGTTCTTAGGAATTTACTTGGCAATCCCACACATGATCAAAATGGATCCTAAAAATAGAAGAAAAATTTCAGTGTAAAAGAACAGGAAGAATTGAGATAAACTAAGAGTTTTAGCAAAGAAGCAGAAAAAAAAAAGGAGAAAACTTGGCTTTAATTTAGCTACTCCAGGTTTCTTATGATTGGTGTTTTTATAAAACAACTTTTTCCAACTTTTATTTTTAACTCATCTGTGTCTTATATTTAAAGCAGATTTCTTATAGACAGCATAAAGCTGGATCTTTTTATGCATTCTAACATTTTCTGACCTTTAATTGGGGATGTTTAGATTATTTATATTTGATGCAATTTATATTTGATGCAAATAGTTTATATCTACTATTTCTATTTCTAGACTTTTGTTCCATCTGTTCTTTATTCTCATTTTTTTCTCTTTCTCTTCTTTCAGATTGAGTACATTTTAATGATTCCACGTGACCTCATTTTGGCTTATTATCTATAACTCTCTGTTTTTTTATTACAAAGATTGTCGTAGAATTTAGAGTATATATCTTTCAAGTATCATAGTCTCCCTTCAAATAGTATTATACCACTTTATGTATCTGTCAAACCTTGAACTAGTAAACTTCTATTTCCCTCGTCCTGACTGCTGTGATGTTAACTTTCTTATATTTTACTTCTATATATCTTATAAATCCTACACATATTGGTATTCATTTTAATAACTTTAGACGATTATCCTTCAGAGTGATTTTAAAAATAAGATTTTGTTATTTATGTGCATATTAACCATTCTCTCTCTCCCTCTTTCTTTTTTTATTCTTTCTGGTAGCTCCATCTTTCAGTCTCTCTATTTTCAACCGCTGCCTGAAGGGCTTTCTGTAACATTTCTTTTTTTTTTTTTAAAGATTTTTTATTTATTTATTTCACAGAGAGAGAGAGAGAGAGAGAGATCACAAGTAGGCAGAGAGGCCGGCAGAGAGAGAGGGGGAAGCAGGCTCCCTGCTGAGCAGACAGCCCGATGTGGGGCTCGATCCCAGGACCCTGAGATCATGACCTGAGCCGAAGGCAGCGGCCTTAACCCACTAAGCCGCCCAGGCACCCCTGTAACATTTCTTGTGGTCCTGATGATAGTGATGCTGATGATACATCCTTTTGAATTTCATGTCTCAGGTTTTTCTTCTGATTTAATTTTTGAAATGGAATTTTTGCCGAAATAAAATGTTCTAGGTTGACAATTGTTCTTTCCAGTACTTTTAAGATGCCTTTCTCTTTCTTTTGGCTTGAATTGTTGATGACAGTAAATCTTCTCTCACTCTTTTTTTCATGGTTTTATATATATAATATGCTTTTTCCCTTCACAGCTTGAAAGGTTTTCTTTATATCACTGATTCTAAGCAATATGATTATGATGTCCCTTGGTGCAATTTTCTTCTTTATTATTCTTGAGGTTCATTGAGCTTCTGGGAACTTTGGATTTATAATTTTTATATAATTTGGAAATTTGGGGCCATTATTTCTTCAAATATTTTCTCTGCCACTCCTACCTCTCCTTTTGATATCTGAGTTATGTCTTTATTAAGCCACTTGTCTCATAACTTTGGTGAACTGTTTATTTTTTCCGGACTTTTAAAATCCATATTTAATTTATTACATTTTTTCTTGTGATATATTTAACTTGAGTAATATTTTCTTCTTTAGTATCTTAATTTATCTTAATTTAATCCAGTGTATTTTTCATTTTAGAGGTCATATTTTCATCTTTAGAAGTTCATTTTAGGTCTCTTTATAGCTTCCATTCTCTCTATCATCTTCAAACACTACTGTTTTGAAAATAAGGAGCATATTTTCTTTGCCATGTATGATTTCTTATTCTTTTTTACCAATTCTACCTGCACCTTTATGGAATCTGTTTCAATTGGTTGATTTTTCTTCTTACAATACATTATGTTTTTCTTCTTTGCATGCTTGGTATTATTTTTTATAAAGGCCAAACATTGTGAATTTTACATGATTGGTTGCTGGAATTTTTTTATTTCTATAAATATTTCTGGTCTTTGCTATGACATGTAGCTGAGGTACTTGAAACCAATTCTTAGCCTTTCAAATCTTGTTTTTAAGCTTTCTTAGCGGAGTCCAGGAAGCATTCCATCTAGCACTAATGTGGCCTCACAAAAAAGAAAATACTTCTTTATGACTCTAGTTGAAACCTGTGTGTTATGATGTCTCTTCATTCCGGCTGGGGAACAATCTTTGGCATGCAAGATTTCCAGGTATTATTCTACTTGATCATTTCTGGTGATCGTTTCATGAATTTAGTTTTCTCTAAAGCATGTACTAATAAGTACTAGTTGTATATTTGAGGGAAACACAGTATATGTCTTCACTGTTTTTCTCTTTAAGTGTGTGTGTGTGTACATGGTGTGTGTGTGTGTGTGTGTGTGTGTGTGTGTGTGTGTGTGGAACCTATTTGGTGTCTGCCTGTGAAGTCTAGTCCCCTTTATTTCTCTGAATTCTGAACTCTGCCAGTCTCGATTTGAGTCTCAGATCCTCAGGCTTTTGCCTAGAACCTCCCTTTCATTAGTAAGCTGGAGTAATCATATAATTCAGCTTATTTTTTTCTTTTCTATAAGTTATTAGTTCTTGTCTAGTCTATTTTTCAAAATCTGAAAATATTTACTTCATATATTTCATCTGTTCTTATGTTTTTAATTATTTCAGCTTTGTGGGTAAATTTGGTTCCTGTCACTTCCTCATGGCAGAAAATGGGATAGCTTCAAACTGGCAAACAGTATTTTGGGGAAATGGAGGCTGGTTTGAGAATGTTTAAGGGGTAAAATGAATTAAAAATGATTATTTAATCTGAAAGAGGTGGTGAGAGAAAGGGAAGAACCTAGAACAAGTCACTTTCTTCACGCTTGACGGTTAATATTTCTTATGTCTTTCTTTAAGCTTTGTTTCGTCTTTTGTTTATTATTTTATTTATTTACTTGTCTTCATTTTACATGGATATATAAATGAATTTTACTCATATTACTTTTGCATATAAGTCTGGTCCCTAATACCCACATCTATACTACAATCATCTAATCAATCTTTGAAAGAATGTTCATAGATTATTTTCACTGTGGATTGTAATGGAAAAGAATATGCACTTTGCCAATATACTGGATGTCTTCATGGACTAAGACATCTATGTAGTAGGGAAGTCTTTTGTTGTCTCCAATTATTTTGTATATATATGTATATACATACATATATATATTTCTATTTTAGAATGGATTTATATGACTGAGATGAATTCTGAATATACAAAACAATCACTTGTCAATTCAGGTATGAAAATGTTCATTGGAATTGAATGATGAAACCAGCTGATATTGAAGTAAGAAGAACCTTATCTTGTTCTATAATACAAGTGGCAAATTAAAAAAAACTCTCTGGGGGTGCCTGAGTGACCCAGTCAATTGTGTGTCTAACTCCTGGTTTTGGCTCAGATCATGATCTCAGGATCATGAGATTGAGCCCCACATCCAGCACTATGCTTAAGGAGGAGTCTGCTTAAGATTTTCTCTCTCTCTCTCTCTCTCCTTCTACCCCTCCATCACTCACAAACTCTCCCTCTTTCTAAAATAAATAAGTAAATCTTTTAGAAAATTCTTCTATCTGTATAAATCATTGGATTTTGGAACAACCTTTGATGGATGTGAGAGAAAAACAATAGAAAAACATAGATGGAAAATATATTTTTAAAGAAGTAAATCTATGAAACATATGTCTCAATATGAAATCATCCTGACTGAATCACTGAATAAATTCTCACAATATAAATAAAATAACACTTTCCTAAATTCTATTCTACAAGGATTGAAAGAAATTGCACGTGGGACTAAGATTTGAAAATGCAATGGTGAAGAGTTATTTACTATGTATCAAGACATTTATTTGTCCCAAAAGTTCGAGTTGAACTGATCTCAAAAAATTCAGGTCTGATTTTATGTTCTACCTACCCTATGTTCAAATTTAAACCTTATTTTGTACAAAGAATTATTAAACATGGAAATAAATATGAGTTTCTGCCTCCTACATTTCTTGAATTCCTCAGAATTCACATAAAAATACAAAAAAAAAAAGAGGCTAGAAAAAAAACTGAGTTTGTTTCAGGTTAACAAGATACAAGGAATACATTTTATTCAATGGTAATTTGTGAGATGTTCTATTGTTAATAAAATCAAATGTCACCCTAGTTGCTTTCCAAAACCCCAAATTTAGAAGTAGGTATTATGGCCAATACTGACAAGTCAAGAGATATGAATATTTGGTCTTAGCATTAAGAAACAAGAAAGAAAATCTCCCAAACTGGTATAGCACTGTAATGAGCTGCAGAACTCCATGCTGACTCTAGATGCTACCAGAATTAGAAACTAGGTATCTCTTACTTCTTTTAAGGAAAAAAAATATATTGAAAATTTACTGAAACTAAATATGCTTGATTTCTGAACCTTCTCATAATGCATAGAAAATGTATCAATTCCACATAATCATATAATGCAATAACAATTTTAAGGTAGATGCTTGTTCAAATCAGTGTTTTCTAAATGGATTATAACATTTACATTTTCATTTACATTTTTACTGCACTATAAATTGTCAGAATCAATGAAATATGTTACCCAAACTTAAAGAGCTATTAGAACTTAAACTAGCTCAATACTCTTTCACTATTCTCTTTTATGTAAAAACATAAATAACTTAAATTTGAAAACAGAATTTTTTTTTTATTTTGAGGTAAAGGTGTATGTCTGTGTGGGTGTGTGCATATATGTATATTGTATATAATACATTTATTCACACTATGACTTGAACATGCAGCAACAATACAGCTTCTTTATTTTTATCTATAAGTATTATAAATGTCCCAACCTTTTAGAGATAGAATGAATACTATGACAGTTTCACCCATTCACTTTAGGCTGAAAAAAATACAGTCCCTTTAAGTAAAATTCAGTCCCTCTAGGTAGCAATACTCATTTATATTTCTCCTCATACCTTGCTTCTTTCAAAGATAGTTTCTTTGTATATAGCATAGGGGTGGGTCTGCACGACACGGTGAATGTTCGGCAAAGAGGTCCTTAAATCTCTTGTGGCATTTTCCGGATCTACTCACCTCTAAGGTAACATGTCTTATTTATCTTCTCACTATGTGCTAATCTGGCAATTGGTCATGTTAGCAATGATATGATTACATCTTGTTCAGGTTGTTCAGAGCTCAATCAGTATTTCTAATTGATCTGATGTCACTTGGGAAGTAGTTAGCATGATGGACACTATTATGCCTGGTGTGTGACTCATATGTGTATAGAAGGTGACTCAGAAACACTAAATAACTCTGTAAGCATGCTGAACTATTCAGGTTACTTGGAATGACCTCATCCAGGTTCATATAGAGAAAGATTTCCCCCAAGCCTATTACATTCAACAGCCCCAAATTTTTAGTAACAAAAGTGCCACTTAAGATTCCTCAATTATAAGATATTCTGAGTGCCATTTGCCCTCAATCCAGATGAAGTCCGGTGTTCTATTTCCTCTAGTTGTGTTCATCTGTTCACTTTTGATCTTCTTTCATCTTTTTTTTTTTTAAGATTTTATTTATTTATTTGACAGAGAGGAGAGAGATCACAAGTAGGCAGAAAGGCAGGCATAGAGAGGGGGAAGCAGGCTCCCTGCAGAGCAGAGAGCCTGATGCGGGGCTCGATCCCAGGACCCTGAGATCATGACCTGAGCCGAAGGAAGAGGCTTTAACCCACTGAGCCACCCAGGTGCCCCTTCTTTCATCTTTCTTAACACCCCCCTATATTTTTTAATCATTTCAACTTTCTCTATAATGTAACACCTTACAGCAAAAAATAATGTAGTCACAATCTACATTATGAGGAAATTTCTATAGTTGTACTAATTTCATAATGCTTTGTAACACATTACTCCAAATTAGGTGCTTAATACACACTTACCTATTATTTCTCAATACTGTACATCCAGACACGACATGGCTCAGTTCTCTGTTTAGGGTGTGGCAAAGCTAGAATCAATGTCACAGAAAGGCTGAATTCTTTTCTGAAACCCATGGTTTACTTCCTAGGTCACACTGTTTGGGGAGGATTCAGTTCCTTGCAGGTGTTAAGACTTAGTTTTTTCTTTCTAGTTGTCAGTCAGTGGATGCTCTGAGCTCCTTGTGGTTGCCTACATCCCTTGCCACTTGAAACCTTCCATCTTCGAAACTAGCACAGAAGAGTCCCCCTCAAGTTTTCCATGCTTCATATTTTTAAGTAAAAAAAGACGCTACTATCTTTTAAGGACACACTTCATTTGGCCATATCCATTCAGAAGAATTTTTCTTTCTTAGAGTTCCCTGTGTTATATAAGCTGATTTTTCAGGTTCTGAACCCCTGTAAAAACTTTCAGTATACTTGACTAGTACACTCAAATATAATGTGTTTACTCAAAAAAACAAAAACGAAAAGAATTCCCTGTGTTATATATCAAATCAAACCATAGGACTCACTATAGTCTCACATACATAGTTCATAACCACACTCAGAAGGGAAAGGATTATCCAGTGGCCATCAAGGATCATTATAGAATTCTACCTACCATAATGGTCAACCATCTTGATGTTTAATTAAAAATCAAATTAAAGTTGAAAGAATTATTTTTTCCTCAGTAGCAGCTAGCTTTCAAATCTACATGGAGTACAATCCTATTTCAAATGTCAGAAGCTATACAGTAATGATATAACTTACTATTTTTTAATTTTAGTTTATTATTACGAGAACATTTAACATGAGATCTACCCTCTTAAAAAACTGTTAGGTATATAATACGGTATTGTTAACTATAGGAAAAATATTCTTTAGCAGATTTCTAGAACTTACTCATCTTGCTTAGCTGAAATTTTATGTGTATTGATAAGCAACTGACCGTTTTGCAAAGTACATTTTGATCTCTTTGTCTCTGTTACCTTTGAATCTGTTAACCACTGTTTCCATGAGCCTCTCTCAACTTTTTCTTCCATGAGGTTACTTTTCTATTTCTCCCTCAGTGATTCCTCTTATGCTTCGTTGTGAATGCCTTCTCCTTTTTTCTTCTCTTTTGGCTTAACTTTTACTAAAGTATGGGCTGCCTGTTGGCTTAATAGCCTAGGAAAATGATCAAGTTAAGGCTGTTAAATGGCTTGCAACAAAAAACAATAAAACATTTTCAATAGATAGCTTTCCCATTCCCAGGTTTTAGGGTTTCTTCTATGGAGCAATGAAATTAGGAGGAGCAGGTGAGGAAATTCAGCCTTATTGATATTTCCTTTCTTTACTATAACTATGAACATGTCAGAGATAATCTAATGAATCAGCACAACCTGAGGATCCTCAATCTTACAGTTTCTTCACAATACCAACTAAATCCCAATCCTCATGATCTCATTTAATTAATAGTGTAGATTGTACACTAGGTGATTCCATAGGAATCACCATAAGGTGATGCTCCTTTAGGAATTAATGTTTTATTCATTTGCAAGTAGCATATTCCTGTTATAACATCTGCAAAATTAGGAAGAAGTTCCCAAAATGAGGAAGTTGAGAATTTTGGCTGTCAATTCATTCTGAATTCTGCTAAAATTATATTGTTGATTTATTTCATTTTTGTTATTAAACAAAAATAAAAAAAACTGCAATCTCTTCTTTATACCACTTTTATTCCTTTCTTAAATTATCTTTCTTGGTACACACAATTGATTTTAACACAATATAGAAAATGTTGTAATGCACACTTACCTTTTGATTTTTTTAAAAAATATTTTATTTATTTATTTGACAGAGAGAGAGAGATCACAAGTAGGCAGAGAAGCAGGCAGAGGGATAAGGAGAAGCAGAGAGCCTTATGTGGGGCTTGATCCCTGGACCCTGAGACCATGACCTAAGCCGAAGGCAGAGGCCCCAACCCACTGAACCACCCAGGTGCCCCTACCTTTTGCCTTTTTAAAAAAAAAAAACATTTTATTTATTTATTTGTTAGAGCACAAACAGGAGGAACAGTGGACAGAGGGAGAAATAGGACTGAGCAAGGAGCCCCATGCAGGATTGAATCCCAGGACCCCAGGATCATGACCTGAGCAGAAGGCAAGATGCTTAACTGACTGAGCCACCCAGGTGTCCCTGCATTTTGCTTAAAAAACAAAACAAAACAAAAATATGTCCTTTGTATGTATATAGCCGTCAAGAGAAACGAAATCTTGTCATTTGCAAGGACGTGAATGGAACTAGAGGGTATCATGCTAAGCGAAATAAGTCAATCAGAGAAAGACAATTATCATATGATCTGATATGAAGAATTTGAGAGGCAGGGTGGGGAGTTGTGGGGAGTGTGGTCGGGAAATGAAACAAGATGAGATGGAGAAGGAGACAAATCATAAGAGACTCCTAGACTCACGAAACAAACTGAGGGTGGTTGGAGGAGTGGGGATAGGGTGGCTGGGTTATAGACATTGGAGAGGGTATGTGCTATGGTATGTGGTATGGTATGTTGTGAAATGTGTAAGCCTGATGAATCACAGACATGTACCCTTGGGGAAAATAATACTTTATATGTTAATAAAAAATTCCTTTCTGATCAAAATTACCCCAACATTTCTCCCACTCTGTATTTGTGTCTAATTACTTTTTAAAACTCTTCTGCTGTAAAGAACACAAACTCTGCTTTTCATCAGATTTCTTTCCTGATTTATAGTTTCATCAGTGACTTAAATATTGATTTTTCCCATATATTTATTCTTAGCTTAATTTTATTGACTTTGTATATTCTATTTTAGGTAGTAGTCTATGCTCAACATTTTAAATAGCACCAGCATCCTGATGACTCAAGTGTTAAACTGTTATTTATACATCCCTCTGTCTTTTAGACATATCTAAATGAATATGTTATAATGATTAGTGTGAATCAATCAGATACTCATTCTGTAGGATAAAATGGCAACTCTAGTTCCCCACATCAAGAATTAAAATAATTGGATGAAGTAAGTGGCAAAGTGATGTCCAGTCCTACTTGACTTCCCTATCAATCTCTTATTCTAAATTAAATTAGGTGACACCATTAACATGGTAATTCCATGCTCAACAGTTCAGCTGTATGTAAGTTCTAACCTCCATGTGCTCTGGTGCCACTTGCTATTATGGGTGATCTTCTGCAATCCTACCTTGTGCCATATTTAGGAGAAACAAGACAGCAAGACAAATCCCACTGTCCTAGGGGACAAGGTTATTTGGCTTGGATTCTAATCAGAATTTCTCCACTAACTTCCTATATGTGCTCATCTATTTGGAATATATTTTTATATTAGTTTTTAATAATTCTTGTTATGATTAACTTTATTTTGTGACTTGGCTGGGCCAAAA
Organism: Procyon lotor; assembly: GCA_028646535.1. Taxonomy (NCBI): domain Eukaryota; kingdom Metazoa; phylum Chordata; class Mammalia; order Carnivora; family Procyonidae; genus Procyon; species Procyon lotor. The sequence continues at coordinate 19,033,881 of CM053604.1, forward strand.
TGCCCAGATGTTAAGTCAAAGATTATTATAGATGAATCTGTGAAGCTGTGAAGCTGTTTTTTGGTGAGAGTAATATTTAAATCGGTAGACTTTGAGTAAAGCAAATTAAGCTCCATAATGTGAGTGAAACTTATCCTATCAGTTGAAATCCTTAAAAGAACAAATAACGACTAATATGCCCATTGATTAGCAACTCCTCATCCCTCCCTTTCCTACCTGCCATCCTCTGGCACTCTTTGATTCTATATATTTGACTATTTTAGATAACTCATATGTAAATGGAATCATGAAATATTTGACTGACTTTTTTCACTTAATGTTTTTGTGTGTGTGTAAGTGTAAATGCTTGTGAATGTTACCACATATTTGCTAAAAATTCAGACCACATAGTACACACAGCTATTTCATTTATAATCATATTGTGAACACTTCTGCCACAACAGTAAATTTTTGTGACTACACAATTATATTCTACTTCATTGCTCTATTAAAATAATACTTTATAATCTTCTTGCTATTGGTAATTTGGATTCTCAACATTTTATTATTATATAACCTTGTGATCAACATTTACATATATATCAATTATAATTTCTGGTTATAGTTTTAAGATGAAATCTTGAAATTAAATTATGAGATCAAGAATAATAATAATTTACATTTTTGAAAGATTCATAGATTTACACCAGCTGCAGCTGTTTTTACTCTCACCAGAATGTAAGTAGGTTCACTTTCTCTGCATACTAAAAAGACAAATATTATTAATATTACTATTTAATTCTAAATATTAAAAGTGTCACCCTTAGAAAGTGATGTTTCTATTTATAGACCTTTATTATTAACGTTTAAGTGTTTATATATATATTTGATCTTATTTGCCATAATTTTTCTTGCTTGCTTTTATTTTTGCGAAAACTCTATTCAAAACCTTTGCATTTTTCATTACTGGGCTATTACTTGTTTAATTAAATTTTTAAGTTTTACTATATTAATATGTTAATCCATTATCTTTAAAAACTGTATCATGTATCCCCTTTCTTGTCAGCGCTCTCTTTTGTCATGCTTTCTTATGCATAAACACTTATATTTTTCATATGGTAGTAGTTTCTCTGTCTTTTAAAATTTCTATAGCAGTGTTAGCCTTAGAAAGTCAGATATTTATATTTTATTACATTTTCTTTAGATTTACACTGAACTTCATCAAAATCATATTTTGTCATTATACTTTGAAGAAAATTCTTTGCCTTATTTTTCCTCATCCATTTTGCCAGAATGTTTTCTTTAAGTAGGCCCTACACCCAGCATGGAGCTCAGTGCAAAGCTTGAACTCATGACCCTGAGAGCAAGACCTGATCTGAGGTCAAGAGTCAGACACTTAACCTACTAAGCCATCCAATTGCTCCTTCCAGAAATTTTATTGAGTAAGTCTCTCTTCTTTAGTGATTTTTTAAAGAGAGCACATTATTAACCTATCTGTGTAAACAAATCTTCGCTGTTACTTTTGGTACAGTGAGTTAAATTAGTACTATTTAGTGGTCTTTATAGTTTCTTACTTCTTTATTAAGTTGCTCTAAATTATTCGTGTTTAAGTTCTGCTGGAGACTAACATTTGTGGCCTCAGAGATAAAAAGTGTGACCAAGGCGTTGCTAATGAGAGCTTTCGTTTGTCTGCGGTAACCTTTATGTAGGTAACGAAGCAAGGAATCAATTGAAAATTGTTCTGGTTCCCAAACTACACATACATCCGTTGTTTCAAAAATCGTCTTGTTTATTGTTTCAGAAATACACTCTACAACTGTGGTTCCTTTACTTCTCTCAGGTACAGGATTGCAAATAAACAAATAAGGATATATTAGAAAATGACTAAGGACTTGGCTTTGATTATTTGAGAACACATGCAGAAAATGCTTTCTTAATAACCCTTAACACAGATGAAAAACCAACTGCAAGTATTTACTTCCTATCAAACTTTAAAATCCCCCAAAGAGTTCCAAAAGAGGATTTAGATTCAGTATTATTAACAGTTAGAACTAATGATAATTACAGATTACTAGTCTTCTGATATTTAAGAGGGACTTAACTTTCACAGTGATCCTATGAAATTGTTATAATTTTATGCTATAGGAAACGTATTCTCATAGTCAGAATAACTTGTCAAGGGCACAGGGATAATGGCAGAATCAGTTATTTTCAAAACCAAAGCTTTCAGAGTCTCTGCTGATGATCTTAATCACCCTCTCATACTGAGTCATTTATATTAAAACACATTAGTGATAAAGAATATTCAACTAGGACACAGTCTAAATTAATTTCAGTAAATGTTCTTTAAAAAGTTATGAAATGTTATCCAGAAATTCCTTAAAAAGTTTGTTTTTTCATCTTGAATGATTATAAAAATTTTGGGGGTTTCATATTCATATAAGAAAATAGTATCTGGGTAAGTAGAAATCTCTCTTTTTCTCTCACCAAACACACACACACACACACACACACACACACATGCACACACACATAGTAAGGAGGCAAATTACACCATTGTTGGTATGATGTATACTTAGCATACAAAGCAAATCATTTATTAGAGCAAATGAGATGTTACAAGTAATTACATGACAGTGGTCATGAACCAACACTGCTTAGGACACAATGGGACATGTGGCCACTCTACCCATAGTTCCCAAAAACAAGTTAGAAAGGGGAAGGGATTCTACAACTTTCACTTTACATGTAAATAATGAAATAAATATATTAGATCAGATAGGCACTTTTCTGAGGTTAATAGTGAAGGCAAGTAGAGATTGTGCAGAAAGCAGTTTTACTGGATTCAGATTCTTTTGTAAAATGATGATAATAAAAATACTATCTATAAGAATATATAAGATAGCATATGTGGAATAAAGTAATGCAAGAAGCAGAGGAAATCTTCCAATCTTTAAATACTCCTTTTCATAGAAATAAAAGATGAAAGTTAATTAAATATCCAACTGAAAAGCTTAGAAAATTAACAGATGAAAAGAGAAGACAGCAAATAATAAAGGTAGAAGAAAGTTTTGAGTTAGAAAACAGAAATATAGGGATGCCTGGGTGGTTCAGTTAGTTAAGCATCTGTCTTAGGCTCAAGTCATGATTACAAGGTCCTGGGATTGAGCCTTCTATTGGGTACCCTGCTCAGAGGGGAGCCCACTTCTCCCTTAACCTCTGTCTCACACTCTGCCTACTTGTGCTCTCTTGCTCTGCCAGATAAATAAAATCTTAAAAAAATATATATGGAAAACAGAAATATATTGAGAACTAATAAATAAATAAGCAATACTTAAAATATATATAATAAAATATATTTAAATAAAAATATAAGTATGTGGGTATATAAATAAAATTTAAATAAAAATATATATTTAAACTTTATATATATATATATTTAAGATATATATATTTTTTAAATTAACAAACCACTTATGGTAAGAAGACTCTCAAACGATCCCCACCTCGTGGTATTCATACTCGTGCACTGTTTTTCTCCAGTATAAGTCAGATTTAGTAACTTACTTCTAATAAATGTAGCAGGAGGGACAAGATGCCATTTCTGAGGTTAGGTTTGAGCATTACTTTGACATCACTTAGGGGTACGCTTTTTCATGATCTCTTGGCTCACTTCTAAGGGAAGCCAGCTGCCATACTGTGAATTGCCCTCTGGAAAAGCCCACAAGATAGTAAATGAGGGAAGCCAACTGCCAACTCCCAGGGAAGAAATGAATCTTGCCATCAACCATTCAATAAGCTTGGAAGCTGATTCTTGTGTGATCAAGCTTTTAGATGAGACCACAAACCTTGCCAATACCCTTCTTGCAATCTCATGAGACACTTTGTGCCAGAAGTATCAGTTCAGGGTGTTTCCTAAACAGAAATATTGTGATATAATAAATGTTTGCTGTTTTAAGGCATCACATTTTGGCTTAGAGTTAATACATGACATAAAACTAATACACTACCGGTAATCAACTGAGAATAGAAAAGGAAAAATAAAGCAATAATAAACAGAATAAGAAATGCCAAGGCACTATATCTAGTAACAGAAGTTTTTTTTTAAAAAAAGGAAAATATAACAAATAATTTTTTTTCTGGCCTGGAAGGGATATGCTAATGGTACGAATATTTGAAGATTTTATTTATTTATTTGAGAGAGACAGAGATAGTGACAGAGAGCAGGAGTAGGGAGGAAAAGGAGAAGCAGGCTTCCCACTGAGCAGGGAGCCCAATGTAGGACTCAGTCCCAGGACCCTGGGATCATGACCTGAGCCCAAGGCAGACACAACCACTGAGCCACCCAAGCACCTGAAAACTTATGTTTTAAATTTAGGTACTAGGCAGCATTAATTTAACTAAATTATAAAGCCTAACATTAGTAGTGATGGAATAACCTGACATATGCCTCTTGATATGTTGTAACTTAAAGTACACAGCACCACTCAAGAAGCATTTTTAACATATGTGTTTTACCTGAATCTTATAAAAGCTTTTGACCAAATTCCACATTGGAGGATTGTCTGTGGCAATGTTCTCTCTGCTTCTCTCCAGTCACATGTTGCATATACATGTTGGATATAATTTATCCACTTTTTTGATAAATTTCTCTTTCTTTCTTTCTTTCTTTCTTTCTTTCTTTCTTTCTTTCTTTCTTTCTTTCTTTCTTTCTTTCTTTCCTTTCTTTCCTTTCTTTCTTTCTATAATAAAATGACATTCTGGAGAAGATTAAACCAAGAATTTCTCCAACTATCTACTCTACTTCTTCAGTTTCCTATTGAACCTTTTTCTTAGAAGCACTAAGAGTTTGCTACTGGGTACCATATTGTCTTTGGTAAGTTCTTCAAAGGCTAATGTTTTACTTAAATTTAAAAATTGTAGATTTGGGATCACTTTTGGATAATGCTACATTTTCTATTAAGTTTTTGGCTTTTACCATCCTGATAATAAAAGATGAATCAATACAATTTTTAAAATCCTATAAAAACACATTATTTCTAATGAGATACAATTCAGGTGGTAATTCCTGGAAGATTCTTGACTTTCACAATCTCTCCTGTCAAAATAAAGTTTGTGAAATTGGAAAGTTGTTTTTTTTTCTCTTCAATCTTTTTAATTTTGATGTAAAAATTCTGGTCCTTTTACTTATAAGGTATCTTAATATTTGGACTATGTTATGGACTGAATTGTGTTCCCCTCAAAACCCATATGTTGAGGGCCTCACTAACTCCCAATATCACTGTATTTGGAGAAAGGGTCATTAAGGTGGGAATAACAGTTAAATAGGTCATTAGAGTAGGGCCCTAATCCAATAAGACTTTCCTGGGAGCAGCAGTCACATAATTCATTTAAACTCAGGAAGGAAACACAAACTAATGAAACTAATGTGTTCTTTGTTCTTAAGTTTCCACGTGGAAGGAGTTCCCTCACAATTACACTATTTCCATCTCTTCACTAACTTCTCTGTAGGAAAAAGTAGGTGGTCTACCTGATTGCAGAGCTTTGGAGTAATTTCTTGGAATTCTTGGCTCAAATTTTGTGGTTGTTTGTTTGTTTGTTTGTTTGTTTGTTTTAACTTTGTCTTTGGTATTAGTGTCTCTGTCTAGGATAAGCATCCATTCTTCTGTCTTCTCCATGTTCTAAGTTTTACACACATTATCTACTTGGTAGGGCAGCCTCTGTTGTCCAGCAGACTGGATAAGTCTGCCTATTTCTGGATTGCAATCTTTGATTTGGTCATACCCTATTGGGGCTTGTCTGTTTAGCTTTTCTAGGGAAAAAACAAAAAAGGTGATAATTGATTTTTCATCTTCTGACTTAAGCTTACCTGTCAATTGTTTCCAACTTGAAAGAGAGAGAGGGGCATACCTGGGTGGCTCAGTGGGTTAAAGCCTCTGCCTTCCATTCGAGTCATGATCTTGGAGTCCTAGGATCGAGCCCCTCATCAGCCTCTCTGCTGAGCAGGGAGCCTGCTTCCCTCTCTCTCTATATATGCCTCTCTGCCTACTTGTGATCTCTCTCTCTCTCTCTCTGTCAAATAAATAAAATCTTAAAAAAAAAAAAAGAAAGAGAAAGAGGACTATGGAGAAGACATATTATCATTGCTAATTTACAATCTTTTAAAATTCCAAATTAATGTTCTTCAAAATAAAGTGTTCCCTCCCATGGGAATGTGGGCTAATTCAATGGGGAGTATAAAAATAATATTAGCATTTTTATTACTTTTATCTAAAATATGAGAAATAAGCATTGTTATATTAATGCTTAAAATAAGAAAGAACAGTTTTTCTTTCAATTATTTTATGCATGGATCACTGGGTGTGGTGCATAAACAATGAATCTTGGAACACTGAAAAAATTAAATTAAATTAAAACAACAACAACAGCAACTATTTTATTTGTTCATTTGAGAGAGAGATGCCATAAGCAGGGGAGGGGGCAGAGGGAGAGAGAGAAGCAGGCTCCCCACTGAGCAGGGAGCCAGACACTGAGCTAGATCCCATGACCCTGAGACCATGACCAGAGCCAAAGGCAGACACTTAACTGACTGAGCCGCTCAAGTGCCCCAGGAAACACAGTTTTATGCTTATTCATACCAGAAATAACCACTGGACAACTACTATATGCAGGCACACTTTGGGTTCTGGGGGACCAGTGATAAAAGAAATAGGTGAATACTAATCGTTTAAAAGATCTGCTTTGTGTCAAAGTTTCACAAAAAGAGAAATAAGCAATTGAGATGTAATTTAATTTTATATTTTGATAAGTGCAATGAAAGCTAATAAAGCGGAGAAAGTGGATAGAACATGGTAGAGGTATGCTGACAAAATTCTGTTTTATTTAGCAGAGCCAGAGGGAGTAAAGAGGTTACCCATAAGAAGGGGTCTTTTGACATCAAAAGACATGGCACACCTGAAGAAAAGAAAATACTAGAACACAAGAGTGGGGGTGGTGGGGGGTGTGTGAAGTAGAAGGGGAAAACCAGAAAAAGAGGAGCCAGATCATGAGAAGGGTTTTGGCATGGTTGGGGTTTGGGCTGTTAGTCAAGTGCGATAGGTTATTAGAGGCTTCTCGGTAGGTGAGGTAATGACACAACCTGATTTACTTTTAAAAGGATCTCTCTGGCTCTTGCTGAAGAAAAATAAAAATGTATTAAGGAATGTTCTCCTTTTATTTTTAACGCAAACACTTAAAAATTTGAAAGCCGCTGATCTAAAAAAATAAATGTTTCAATTTTTTATATCTTCTCTAATGAGAAAACAAGCTAAGAGTTTTTAAATGATGTCATAGAACGAACATAAAAATAGTATCAGATAGAAATACCATGGGCTTTAGGGTAAAACCAAACTAGAAATTAATTCCAACTTGGTCTCTGCCTAATTGTGCATCTTCGGGTAAGTTATGCGAGTTAGATGCCTCCATTTCTCTGTCGGTGAAACTGCAAGGATAATTATTATCCTGATTGTTTCTGTGTGGACTGGAGATATGCTTATTGCATCAAGTCCAGATCAAGAAATCAATATATGTCATTTCTCATTATTACTGGTGGCCAGATATGTTGGACAACCCAAAATGAAATAAAAAAGAACCTAATTTTGTAGAGCTCTGTAGAGAATTTCCAGATCTCCAGATGTCCCAGCTGCTTAATATAGGAAGGGCAGAGGATAAATAGAACTGGAATGTACATTGACAGAAAGGTGAGAAATAGTCAGGGCAAGGGTAAAATAACAAAGATGACGACCATATGGTCATTAATAGATAAGTTTTCCCACCTGTCACTTCCTATATTTGAAAAAACCTGTCACTACAATTCTGGCAGGCCTTTAGAGACAATAAAGTACCCCTCCCCCTCCTACAACAGATAAATGAACAATTTTTCAGACTATTCAGCATAGTTCAAGTCTAAAATTACTTTCAAGTGAAGTGATCATATATTTCAGGTAAAATAGCTTAGTTTTGCTCCAGTTATCCAGTTAGTTGCCTTCATTCTGCACATTGCTTCTCATGTCTTGACATCAACTCAAATTTGTAATCCAGTGTTCTGCTTATTTTTATGCTTCTTTGTGTACAGTTGGAAGATACAAACTCATTCCTCTGTAACTTTGTTCTTTTCCATTTCACTGATTTTTCCCTTTGGTTCTAATGGAGCTTAAGCTTGCTTATGTACATTTGTTTTCTTTTTGCCACTGGTAACCTTGATGATGTAGTCTTATTTCAATAAACAGAGAACAATCTGTTTATTGGAGACTTATTGTTGCAGAACAAAGTAAAGAAACAAGACATATAGAAGAGAGAGAGAGAGGTTGGGGGGAGTTCAGATTGAGAAGAATGTCCTTTAATCAGTAGAAAACAAAGTGGCAATAACCTTTTTTTTTTTTTTCAAATACAGAAAAGAAAGAGGTAAGATTCAAAAATGCAAAAACAAGATAAGCCGTAGCCAATGGATAAATTTGGGATCTGAAATAAGTTCTGTAACATGCCTCATAATCAAATGTCATAGTTCTCTAAGCAATGACCACAGTAATCAGATAATTTCTAAAATTACACACACAATTGCCATGTAAACCATGACTAATGATATCAGTAAAGCCCTTTTCTATCTCCATGTTCATGTTTGGGGGGCATGGGTGAGTATGTGTAAACCATAGAGAAATACACATAAGAATGTATTTCCCTTGAGGCCCCTGGGTGGCTCAGTCGATTAAGCATCAGACTCTTGGTTTTGGCTCAGGTCAGAGACTCATGTTGGGCTCCATGCTCAGTGCAGAGTCTGCTTGAGATTCTTCCTCCCCTCCCCGGCCCTCCCCATCTGCTCCTCTCCACACTGGTATTCTCTTGAAAGAAAGAAAGAGAGAGAGAGTGAGAGAGAGAAAGAGAGAGAGAGAGAAAGGAAGGAAAGAAGAAAGGGAGGGAGGGAGGGAGGGAGGGAAGAAGGAAGGAAGGAAGGAAGGAAGGGCGGGAGGAAGGAAGGAAGGAAGGAAGGAAGGAAGGAAGGAAGGAAGGAAGGAAGGAAGGAAGGAAGGAAGGAAGGAAGGAAGGAAGAATATATTTCTCTGAATGACATGACATGGTTAAATGAATATTTGATCATATAATCCATTGTGTGTGCAACATGATCCAAATGAGTATTACTAATACATGTTCAGATGAGCATTTCCTGAAACATGTTCTGCAGAATTATTGTCCCACAGATTGCTTGACAGAAATGTTTTCTGTGGGGGTGCCTGGGTGGCTCAGTCATTAAGTGTCTGCCTTCAGCTCAGTTCATGATCCCAGGGTCATGGGATCGAGCCCCACATCAGGCTCCCTGCATGGCAGGAAGCTTGCTTTTCCCTCTCTGACTCCCCCTGCTTGTGTTACCTCTCTCACTGTGTCTCTCTCTGCCAAATAAAAAAAAATTTTAAAAAATGTTTTCTGTGATCAATTGTATTTATCTTTCCAGGTATTTGTTTTAAGTTTTTTTCACAAGCCTTATATAGACATTGGCAAAGACTACAAGGTTGAATTATTCTAGTATAATACATATAACACATATAATACATTATAATGTAGTATAATACAAGCAAAAGCTATTTTTAATTAGCATGGTTATACATTTGATACATTATTGCTAGTTGTGGAGAGTGAGTTTATTGAAAATGTTATACCCCAAACACTTTTCCAGTTCTGTAGATGTTGCAAGTCCTAAAACCCCAGACCCCAAAGATACCACTATCTAGTTGAGAAAACTATTGTTTATTGATAATTATTAAATAATGTCATAAAGATTAGCTCCAAAGGGAAGATTAAGGAGGTGAGTAAGTGGAAAAGGGGTTTATGTGATAATTCACTTAACAGATGAAATAATTGTGTTGGTATAAAAAGACAAATAGATTATTAAGAAGTGAATCTAGTTGTATTGAAATGTGACCTATATTTTCTTTCAGAAACATAAACTGGCAGATTTTCAACATTTTTTAAAATGAACTAAACCACAGTGAAGTTGTCTTGCTCATTTTGACCATCACAATAAGAGATGCAAATCTCTGCATGAACCCGCAGTCCTTAGGCATTGACGACCAGGATGGCTGAAGGACCCAAATCAATCGTGCTGTGATCCACTGGAATTTTACTTTCCAGTCTAGAGAAAGGGCACAGTCGACCTCATTATAGTGGCTTGCAAGAGAAAGAAGCTGAATTGTGAAATAAACTCATGATAACTATAGTATTCTCCCCATAGAGAGATTTGCATCACAAAAATAACCTCATCACTGGTCTTGTCATTATTCATATTGGTGGTGTCAGCAGAGAAAACAAGAGCTGAATGTCTCTGAACAATAAACTTCTGATTTACCTTCATTTCAGTAGGAATTTGTGCTATGTCCTAAATTACGGGGGGGGGAGGAAATCAGGAATAAATTTTAATAAAAATCATTTATATTGGGGGCCACATTGAGTTTTAAACTTTTCAGCAGAGCTTATATGATTTTGTATATATACGTTTCATACACATATGCGGTCACATACCTTCTTTATTTATCCAGTTCCTGCAAGACAAAATTTTAACAAGTCCCGTTGTTTTTCTCTTCTTTACTATTCCTAACTCTACTAATTCATACAAAAAATAAATGAAATTAAATTTTTCTCATTACTTTAGAAAAGAGTTATCCTCTTTGTATTTCAAATTCTTTAGGACATGGAACACTGATTTAGCAATTATATCTCTTATAGATAGCCAAATAAACAGACTTGCACAGCCATTGAAACTAACTTATGGGAAATATAAGCTTTCCATAATGCCTTTGGCCCTTCTGTGGTTTATTTGCAATAAATGAATCTTTTTAAAAAAATGTTTATACTAGAATTTGCTTGTATCCTTGGACTATTCTTTTCTGGAGTTTTACATTCAGGAGTTGCACACCTATAGAATTCAGCTCTAAATATATGAAAGAAGAGATGATCAGTTATGGAAAGGAATAGTGTCTGATGATATAAAGGGTCACTGTAATTTACTAGTTATTACCTTAAGAATGAATATGCGACTACATGACAAGTGACTTCCAAAAGTTGCACTTTCCCAAATATCAAGAAATTTTCTCCCATAAGAATCATTTGCCAGTTTGTCTTTGCTATCACATTTCTATTAAATTACATGTTTTCTTTGACAACACTTGTTATCAGAGCAGGTTGAATGCTCCTCTAAAACCTTTTGCTCTTTGATGATATTTTTATTCACGTGAAATTTTTATTGCTTTTTTTTTTAGAGCATTTCTTTCTTTTGTAGAAAGCATGAAGACAAGGACTTCACTTCAGTGTGCTTATAAAATAAGCAAGCGCCCTTACAATAATTAGGTATTGCAGCACTAGGCAAGAAGTAAAGACAAGCCAGTGTATGTGTGTTTATGCTTCATTCCAAGATAAGGCTAAGAGAACTTTCAACAGAATGAAACGAAACCCACTATCAAGGACTAAGAGGGAGATTTGGACTAACATAAGAGGGAATAGACAGCTACCTATAAAAAGAGCTTTGAAAGTTAACAGAGTAGGCAAACTGTACAAATTAATTGCCCTTTGGCAACAAGACAATATTTCAGAACCAGTTCCAACCAACTTAATTTTCTCTTGTCATTTGATGATTAGATATATTTATCAATATGCAAGTAGTAACTGTTTTGACAAGTGCTCATTTTTGGAAGTTCACACAGTGAATGAGTAACAAATGAGAGACTTTATTCAGTTTATCATGAAGGCTCTCTCAGCATCAAAGATAGATGAAAGCCAGTCTCCTGAAAGATTTGAACATAAGTGGAGAGAGCATTGTGGAGGATGAAGCTTCTTTGGAGAAGCAGGGCTGGTTGTCTTGGTCATACTGGAGCAGGATGAGACTTTGACCACCTGTGAGCTGGTAATGAAGGTCACTGTCACTAAAATGACAGAAAAGGAGAACGAGGTTGGAAACATTTTTTTCTACTTCCCTTAATCCTCACAAAACACTAAAATACTTACCATAATCCTAAATCCTGATTTTTTTATTTTTATTATTTATTTATTTATTTTTAAGATTTTATTTATTTATTTGACAAAGAGAGAGAGAAAGAGAGGGATCACAAGTAAGCAGAGGCAGGCAGAGAGAGAGGGAGAAGCAGACTCCCTGGTGAGCAGGGAGCCCGATGCGGGGCTTGATCTCAGGACCCTGAGATCATGACCTGAGTCGAAGGCAGAGACTTTAACCCACTGAGCCACCCGGGCGCCCCCTGATTTTTTTTAATTGTTTTTTTTCTCTCAACAAAGCTCTGGCACAAAGTATTAAAACCGTTCTGTGAAACTATTTGTTGTTACACTAAGAATAGCAAGTCTATTTACTGAATCTGTTCATAAAAATAGACACACTAAAGAATTATTTTAACACAAAGTATTAGAAATCTTCAGGTTATATTTGCACACTAAAATGCAAAACTTCTTACATTTTCAGTATCTGATAATCTCCCCAGTCAAACGTGGTTTCTTGAGGAAGAGAGAAAATTCTGCCCAGCTATCAGTCACATAATTTACCCAAGGAATGGCTACCTGTGTTTCAAGCTCTACTGTCCCCTCATGACTGTGAATTGTTTTTTATTTTCCTCGTATAACTATGATGATCCATTAATTACTCTCTGTTGCTTGTACCTAAACAACCTCACTTGTTGTTCTTAAATGGGTTTGAAATTAAGGAGAAGTGGAAGGAAGGATTTGGAAAGAAACAACCTCAATTTCTTTTTCATGGAGGCAACTTTTTATTTTCCTTTACATTAATTCATGCATTAATGGATAAAATTATTCTTGCCACCCATCAGCTGAGACACTTTTAGATGCGTTATAAAGATGATAAAATAATCAATCTTTTTCCCAAAGTTGCACGGGGATGCTATAGGGAATATTAAAACTTCAGGGGTTTGAACAGGATGCTATATGGGTTTCTAGAAGGAGACACCAATTATAGCATTATGTGAAAACAACACATGATAGCAAAACATAATTTAAAATAAGATGTATATCAGTTTAGATCATGGATTGACTGACTCTACGGGCAGAGAGAATATCAGCAACTTATTTAATGCTTCTTATTTTTCTTTATTGAGGTGACAATTTCCTCAAGCTTGTTGTACTGTAGGGAGAATTAAAATGAAATCATACATGCAAAGTACCTAGTGCATGGTAGATTTTCAAAGGTAATATTTTATTTTCTCCTTTCCCAAGACTTGGTTTTGAAGTCCTCAAAATAGTTCAAAATCTCCTTACTGGCATGGATCTTCCATATTGTCTTTGGATTAGGTGTTTCCTGTTAGAATCTGTTTCTGCATTTGTTTTATGAATTTCAATCATTCTATAGCAGATATATTTAGTAATAAAGCAAACACATATTTAGCACTTACTAAAGACCAAGCACTGTCCTAAGAGAAATTAATTCATTTCATGTTCCAAAGTCCCATGACAAATGAAATATTGTTGACCCAATGTCACAAATAAAGAAACAGATACAGAGGTGCAGAAAATTCATATAAATCACTCAGAATCATTCACCTAGAATTCTACTCAACTGTAAAAGTTCCAGAGCCTAACTTCTTTTTTTCTTTTTTTAATATAGAATGCTTCACAAATGTGCAGTGACATCCCTGTGCAGGGTCCATGGCAATCTCTGCATCATTAGAATTTTTGTATTATCTGCTGAGGAAATGAGCACCAGAGTTCATCCTCTTAATCACTCATTTATTTGCCCCTCACTTTCCCTACTTTTCCGCCTCTTGTAACCATGTACATGGCACCACATTACTAAAACACAGTTTCCCCCACAAAAATATCTTCCAGACTGAAAGGAACGACAATTCCATAACTGTTATTGATTATGACTATGAATTGAACAAAGTTGTTTGAAGGCTCTGGACTATTTTCCAAATAATATGACATCCCTCTATAGATCTTTGTCTTTATAACCCTTTTTTAGGTGTTATTTATCTTAACTTACAGACTATTCATTTAACAATTAGTTCATGCAATTAAATAGCATTAATTTAATATCCTAAAATAGGATTACCATATAATTACCACTTCTTTATACTCACCTCATTTTATTATTTTTGTTAGTTCTGGTATTATGTACTGAAGGATAAGGTAAGAAACATAGTTTGATAAATATGGGAAACAATAAGTGTTGAATGTAACATTTGTTCATATCAGAAGTACTCAGCATGAAAGAACAAGTGTAAATATGAAATGTGTAAATATGGCTTTTTACTTTTCTCATGGTCTTATATAAATAGACATGATATGACTTGGCATCTTATACTTGAATGATGTTTCCTTGTAATTCTTTTCAGATTTTCAGTATTAAGAACGACTCACACTGTCAAATTTTATAGACTGTCCTTTTAAATCCATATGGAAGTAACTGACTCATAATAGCCATATCAGCACTGATTCCAAATGCAGCAAGTATTAAATATCTACAGTGGGGAAATGAAAAATTTATTTTTTCATAAAACATATTTTTCCTTTATATAAGGGTTAAGACTTCATGAAGAACTATGAGAAATATAAATCCTTATCTCCTAAAACCTATGTGTGTTTACCTGTTTGTGACTTCAGTGCCTGGTACATGGGAGCCACTCAATTAATGTTGATTGAGTCAGAATTTTAAAAACCTCCATACGCTGGGGATAGTCTATACCCTCATACATTCTACTGCTATTCACATATTTCAGTTAAATGCACCTATGTCTGAAATGTAGTAGTTTCATCTAATCTTTCTTTTTTTAAGTTCTTATTTAAATTCCAGCTAGTTAACATACACTGTTCTATTAGTTTCAGGTATGTAACATTCAGGGATGCCATTTCTTTTGCCACTTTAATCACTGCTTTCTCTCCTTAAGGAAATGCCAGGATTTTAGGTGCACAACAGTATTGAACATAAGGTACAGAGATTTCCTATATTCCCTGCTTCCATACATGCATAGCCTTCCCCCAAATCAACATTGCCTATCAGAGTGGTACACTTGCTACAATTAAACAGTTTAGAGTTAATTTTTGGTGTACATTCTATGGTTTGGACAAATGTATAATGATATATATCCACTATTATAGTATCAGAGTAATTTCACAGCCCTAAAAATCCTCTGTGCTTTGTTTATTCTTCCTCTGACCCGTCTCAATCCTTAGCAGCCATTGATCTTTTGACTATCTCCATCAGTTTGCCTTTTCAAGAATGTCATATGGTTGGAATCGGACCTTAAGCAGCCTTTTCAAATTGGCTTCTTTCACCTAGTAATAATGTAATTAACTTTCTTCCATGTCCTTTCAAGGCTGGAAAGCTCTTCCTTTTAGCAATGAATAACATCCCATTGTCTGGATGTACCCCAGTTTATTTATCTACTCACCCCCGAAGGATATCCTGATTGCTTCCAAGTTTGGGCAATTATGAGGAAAGGTTCTACAAACGTCTATGTGCAGGTTTTTCGGCGGGCATAAATACTAAACTTCTTTGTATAGATACCAAAGAGTGTGATTACTCTAAGAGTGTGTTTAGTTTTATAAGAAACTGCCAAACTAGCTTTTGTAGTGGCTAGCCCATTTTGCATTTCACCAGCAATGAGTGAGCCTTCTTACCGCTCTGCATCATTGCCAGTATTTGCTACTATTGATGTTCCGAATTTGAGTCATTCTACTGCATATAGTGGCATCTCATTATTGTTTTAATTTGTGTTTCACTGAAAACATGATGTGGAGCATCTTTTCATATGTTATTTGCCCTCTATATATCTTCCTTGGTGAGATGCCTATTAAGGTATTTGCCTCCTTTTTTGTTTGTTTGTTTGTTTGTTAAGTAGGCTTCATGCCCAGCATGGAGCCTAACAAGGGGCTTGAACTCATGACCCTAAGATCAAGACCTAAGCTGAGGTCAAAAGTTAGATGCTTAAAGCAACTGAGCCATCCCGGCATCCTCTTTGGCCCATTTGTTAATTGAGTTGTTTGTTATATTTTTATTGAATATTAAGAGGTTTTTTTTGTATGTTGTAGAAAATAGTACTTTATCAAATGCAAATATCCCTTCTCAGTCTGCGTCTTATCTTTTCTTTTTCTTGACAGTGTCTTTCACAGAGTAAAAGTTTTTAACTTCAATGTAGTTAGCTTATTAATCTGTTTATTTATGGATCATATTTAAAAAAAAATCACTAAACCAATGACACTTAGATTTTCTCTTGTTATTTTCCAGGAATTATATAGTTTTGAATTTTTCACTAGAGTTTTGATTAATTTTTTGTGAGGTGTGTAAGATTCACGTCTAGGTTTATTTTTTGGTATGTAGATATCCAGTTGTTTCAGTACCATTTGTTGAAAACACTATTTTTTCACCATGATATTGCCTTTGCTCCTCTGTCAAGTATCAGGTGACTATATACTTTAAATGTTATCTTCAACTCCATTTTTTTGGAACAAAATGATGAATACAAGTGAAATCTGCTTAATATAAATTATAACATCTTATGACATATTATATATCAAAAAATACAAAATGTCATAGTACTAACATTAATAATTTTGTTAATTCATGTATTTCTTTTTCTTAAGATATTATTTATTTATTAGAGAGAGAGAGAGATCACAAGTAGGCAGAGGGCAGGCAGAGAGAGAGAGGGGGAAGCAGGCTCCCTGCTGAGCAGAGAGCCCAATGCGGGGCTTGATCCCAGGACTCTGGGATCATGACCTGAGCCGAAGGCAGAGGTTTTAACCCACTGAGCCTCCCAGGCACCCCCATGTATTTCTTAATATAATTTCCAGGCCCTATTCGTCTTGTCATTTCTGCCTTTATGAAAATTTCTTTCATACCAGAGATTACTTATTTAAATAACATTCTTTACATGAAGAGCTATTACTTAGAAATATACTATACTTTTGGTTATTTAAATTAATCGGTATCTGATATTATTTTAATATGATAGAGAAATTTCCAGCTGTCTTACCTTAAGAAAATCAGAGCTTACAAAACAGATAATACATGAGATGATAATAGTTATTATTCTTGTTACAAAAGAGTTCTTTCCTTACAAAAAAAAAGTCATGCTTTCCTCATAAATAGCCAGTTTATAATTCTCTTCCATTTTTTTTCACAAATTTTGAAGGGAATGTGTCTATAGAAACATGGAAAAAATATTTGTAATTTTTACTGAAGCTCTAGGTAAATGACTCATTTATTAATTTTTAAGTCACATTCAAGTAACAAACAAGCTTGATTTTTCCATAAGCAAGAGAATATTGCAGAAAATTGTTTTCTAAACTTTAAGTTTTTGGTACATTAGTTACTTGTAAAATTAGCTTAGTAAGTAGCACCAGATATTTTATAAGTGAACTAGAACATATTAGAAATGTGAAATTTTATTTTATGAAATTTCAAGATCCTTAGGTAGATAGTGAAAAATATTTGCTGTATCTGATACGTGATTTCTCATCTCCACTCCATTTTGAGATAAGTGCCTCATTGGCTGGGATTTGTTGACAGAATTATACCTTCTGAGGGAGAAATGCCATTACGTCTTTCCTCTATATGCCCAACAACAACCTAGTTGGCAGTGATTTTGTATACAAGTGGGCTCTGCACTGAGTGTTCGTGTCTAAGATCCTCGAGGCTTATGGAAGTCAGCCAAAGTCACGGGGAGAATTGAGAAATCATGCACAGCTTTGGGAGCATGTCTGGTTAATAGTGTCATCTGACAGAATCGAGTACCAGCATTATCGAGAGTCCCCTGGCAGTGGTGCCAATGAGGTATTTCAACCAACTTGTCCCTTGGTTTTGACCTTGACTGTATTTTCAACTCTCTAGAAACCCTTGAAGCCTGTCTTTTATTAAGCCTGATTCTCCTGCCTTTCTATTCATTTTACTGGCTATATGTAACGCATTCAATCATTTTTCTACTTACATTAGCTAAGATAGTTACTGTCACCTGCAACAAAAATAAGAGTCTTGAGCAAAAATGCTTCTGTTCTCACCTGTTCAAAATTTTAACTTCTATACAATGTTGTGTTTAAGTACCGATATCCTTAAAATATTTGAAAATTAATGCTGCTTTTTTCTTTCTCTTTTTTCACTGTTAAAGAAATATATATCCAGAAAGTAAATTATTCGTGTTTCATAAACATTTATTTGTAGAACTCAGAGAAAATATTAGGTATCCAAATCCCGTGACTTTTTTTTGTAGTCATATGAACTGAAGTGTTTTACTTCACATTATTTAGTGAGATCTATGTTAATAATGTGAATACAGAAGTGTACTTAGTTAACAAATATTCATAATATTAGCTATTTCAGCAATCATGGTTTACCAGAAAATCTTGTATTTAGCCAAGGGATTGAGTAAATAAAGGGAAAAAAAAGCATCATCTTATGTGAATTTAGAAATCCAAGATAAAAGTAGAAGTATCTAATTAAAAATTGCTCTTTTTTTAAAGATTTTATTTATTTATTTGACAGGGAAAGGGAGATCACAAGTAGGCAGAGAGACAGGTGGAGAGAGAGGGGGAAGCAGGCCTCCCACTGAGCAGAGAGCCCGATGCAGGGCTAAATCCCAGGACCCAGAGATCATGACCTGAGCTGAAGGCATCCCTAAAAATTACTCTTTTAATCTCAATTTATAATGTATAATATATATAGTATTCAAATAAAATTATATTTTCATTGTATACATTTGGAAGCTAGCATGTATTTGAATTTGTAAATACTCATAAACAAAATACTTATATGACATGACTTATGTATATTATAATAAGAGTTAATCTGACTAAGTTATAATTTTCCTCATCAGTTTCCAGAATTCTTATAGCATTCACAACTTCAATAATAATAAAAATTAGCACTTAGCTATATTCTGCTGTATATTATCCTTATTGCTTTGTTATGTAATTGATTAGGTAGAAGATAGGACTTATAGGTCCTTTTTTCCAGTTAAGTCTCTTGAGTACCTGCTCAGTGATCAGTAAGTATTTACCAGCTCACTGATTGGTTTCGTGGATGAAAAATCAGAGAGATTTGACTGTTCATATTAATGTATAAGAGAATTTT
This sequence comes from Procyon lotor, assembly GCA_028646535.1. Classification (NCBI taxonomy): domain Eukaryota; kingdom Metazoa; phylum Chordata; class Mammalia; order Carnivora; family Procyonidae; genus Procyon; species Procyon lotor. The sequence goes on from CM053604.1 coordinate 19,052,968, forward strand.
TGGGTATTTAATAATCTAAATCAAATTATAAGAATCATGTGTCATTCTTATACTTCATTCCTTCAAATATGCCTACTAGGGGACCACTACGGAGTAGAAAATTTAAGGCACTACAGAGAGGACACACGATGAAAACATACATGATATCCGTTTTGAAAAATTCATAGCCTTCCCTTCTCCTCCCAAATAAATTTTGTCACAAATGAGTTATGAATGTTGACTTATGACAACAATTACATTACTTTTTCAATATTATCTTCTCTGGGGAAAAATATGTTAAGCAAATGAAAAAACAAGAGCAAATTTATGGAATTGTAAATGGTATTAAGTTTTTTGGTTGTTTTTTTTTTTTTCTGTTATGTTATGTAGCATCTCAACACATTTACTAATTTTGTTAAGTTCCTCATCGAGGGTGAGAGATTATAGGAGGCAGAGCCCCCTTTTCTTAAACGAAAAGAACCATTTCCTTCTATCTCTCTATGCCTATATGCACACAAGCATAGTTTCTGTGCACACCTAGGCTATGCCAATTGGATGATCTATGGTTATTTTGGACAAATTTGGGTATATAAAATTAGTCTGGGAAGTTGGAGAGATGAATGGTTGTTAGTAGCAGAAAAAAAAGAGGTTTTCCCTCTCTTGCAGAAGGTCAAATATTGTGGTAGATTATTCAATATTGATAATGTAAAATATTGGAAATATAATTAAAAATATTTAAGATGCATATAACTAGATATGCACAGGCAATATTTTAACAGTCAGCAGTATCTATATTTCTTTGTCAATTTCAGTATGCTTTTTAAATGTTCTAAGCAGTGATCCTAGAAGTTTTATGTTTTTCATATTCTTTTCAGAGGCAGTAAAGATGTCATTTAAGAGCAGAGGTTCTGGACTTAGATTCTTACTTTTGCAGATTCAAATCCAAGATCTGTCACTTAACTATAATACAAAACTTTGAGCAAGTGTTAATTTAATGTGACCCATATACTTCCTTTCACATAAGGATGATAGATTTGCTATTAGAAGTCATTTAATACAGTCAGAGTGCTTAGAATAGTGTCTAGCACATGGCAGATTACAAATACTATTATTTTTATTCATGGTATTAGTATTATTTTGTTGACTTACTTTAGTATTATGTGACAGAATTAAATCTTAACACAATCTCTGTTCTTGTAACAAGGAGAAATATCATGTCTGACTCCATATCACTTCTATTTCCCTTGTTACTGTGATATATAGCTTAGAAATTACCGCTTAACCTCTGCACACAGATGTATTATAGCTAAGATTTGCAAAAACTGCTTTATACTTGACATCTACCTCACCTGAGGAGATAAGGAATTATATACAGAAGTGACTATGCTATCTTTAAGATTCACCGGAACCACATAGCCAGATTCCTGTAGGCAAAATCAACTGACCAAGGACAAAAAAGTTGCATGACCTCCCTTGGCGGTCTACAGATGTCATTCACCCTTTGACTCCAACCTCCTCTCACTTTCTTCCTTTGGCTAACATAAAAGAAGAAAAATAATATTTTATGCTGAAAAGAGATGGCTCTTTGGGACAATAGTCTGCCATCTCCTAGGTTCATTGGTTTTTGGGAAAAAGTACCTTTCCTTAGCCCAATATCTTGCCTCTTGACTTAATGGCCTGTTAGAAGTTGAGAAGAACTAGCTTGGATTTGGCCACATGCTTCCTGCTCTGTGTATTTAATTCATTGTAGTATGTTATATTTACCAAAAGCTCTCCATAATTCAGTGAGTCAATTTGGTAGAGAATAAAATAGAAAAAAAAAAAAAAAGTAATGCTTAAAATGTTTTCTTATTTAAAAAATAAAAGCTATCGGGGCGCCTGAGTGTCTCAGTGGGTTAAAGCTTCTGCCTTCGGCTCAGGTCATGATCCCAGGGTCCTGGGATCAAGCCCCGCATTGGGCTCTCTGCTCAGCGGGGAACCTGTTACCCCCTCTCTCTCTGCCTGCCTCTCTGCTTACTTATGATCTCTCTCTCTGTCAAATAAATAAATAAAAATCTTAAAAATAAATAAATAAATAAATAAAAGCTATCAAGCATAAAACAATTTCTTATTAATCTGGATTATGGTAGCTCCTATATACTAATTTCAAGTTTTTATCCTTTATTCTCTTTTTCTGTAATTCAGTTAAATCAATTACTGTCCTCACATGCTGCTCTGTTAATTTAATTCATAGTCACAAAAAATTTAAGCTATTCTTAGTTAAAGAAACTAGAGGCCTATATTCTATATTTAACATAAGTGTTTTTTTAATGATCATTTCCTTTAAAAATGTTTATCCCAAACTGGTTATTCAGTTATTCAATAAGACAGCTCACAATTGCTCTGTGCTAACAATGACATGTCAAAAGGCCTACCGGTTTAGATTCTTATGAATTTATAGCCCCTTGTAGACAATGAACAAGCCATTTTTTCTGTTTGTGAATGAGCAAACCATAGCATTATGAATGCTGACATTTATACTGGGCATTGAGGAATAAGAATTGTATTTGTATATATATCTTGGGTCTGTTTAAGTTAATTTGAGTCAATGTTGCTAAATAATGGGCAATAAAATAAACATTAACAAAAGAAAATAGAAAATTTAAATGATGGGAAAATAAGGCAAAATTTTGTAATATTGGTGCTTAAAAACATATAATAAGATCTTTTATATTCACTATAATTGTCGGGTATGGTAGCTAAAATGAAGTGGGAAATAAAATCAGTAATAAATATAAAACTGATATCTCAGGAGAAACAAAAGTATTCCATAAGTCATCAAAATGAAAACATTGTGTATATAGTAAATGATCACTATTCTCTTCACATATGGGATAAAATAATATTGCAATGGGAATATTTCTCAGATGTAAACCAATAACTGAATGCTGAAATATAATATCGTGAAAGCATCTCTATTAATATGAACAAATGACATCAAAAGGAAAGGTTTTCTCCAGCTCTTGTTTAGTCAGATTAAAATTCAGACCACCTACCACTAGGGTGCCTGAGTGGCTCAGTCGGTTAGGCATCCAACTATTGACTTTGTCTCAGGTCACAGTCTCAGGGTTGTGGGTTCAAGCCCTTCTCTGGGCTCGTGCTCACTGAGGCTTCTTACTCTCTCGCTCTTCCTCTGCCCCTCCCCCCACTCGAGCTCTTACCCTCTTCCTCTCTCTGAAATAAATAAATCTTTCAAATAAATAAAATAAAATTTGGATCACCTATCATAAGATATATGTATGAGAGAACATTAAATGCTATAGTGTTCAAAGAGAAAAACAAAGTAAATTCTGTGTGTGTGTGTGTGTGTGTGTGTGTGTGTGTGTGTGTGTAATGTAGATAGAGTGACCTGTGAAAGTATCACCAAAAGAGGTCATGGGAATGGGACCTGATGGGACATGAGTGAGAAAAAGCATGTGAGAGGCACCTTGGGTGGCTCAGTTGGTTCTGCTCAGGTTATGATCCCAGAGTTCCTGGAGTCCCACATTAGGTTCCCCACTCCATGGAGAGTCTGCTTCTCCCTCTGACCTTCTCCCCTCCCATGCTCTCTCTCACTCTTTCTCTCTCTCACAAATAAATAAATTAAATTAAATTAAAAAAGAAAATGCATATGAAAGCTACTTTTTGAAATGAGAGCAGATACAGATGTGTCCAAAGAAAAGTAGGGCATCTTGTTGACTGGAAAAAAAAAAAAATGAGTGAGAACCAAGTTTTAAGAACAGAGATCAGAGAAGTAATGGAAAGGCCATATTCTATATGGCCTTGAAAGTCATTTTTACAAATCTGCTGCTTTGAATAAGACAGGGTTTCATCAGAGGGCATTATGCAGTGATATAATCAGTTTTTGATTTTAACAAGATATTCTGGATGCTGTGGTGAGAATGGACCAAATTTCCCAGCAAGGACAGGCACAGTTAGACCACTTAAGAGAAGGTAGCAAAATTCCAGGTGAAAGATGATGAATGATTCACATTTTAAACGTAGCGGCATTTGAGGGGGTAGAGATGGAGTTGCCTTATGTGTAAATCAGTTAGTTCAAAAAAATAACTTTTTTTGAGATATATTTGACATGTAACATTGTGTAAATTCGACATATACGACCTGTTGCCTTGATATATTTATATGCTGGAATACCATTTCCACCATACCATTAGTTGACACCTGCTCCACATCACATAATTATTTCTTTTTTATCATGAAAACATGTAAGATCTAGTCTCTTCGCAACTTTGAAATATATAATATGCATTAAATCTCTGGACTTTATTCATCTTTTAACTGTAAGTTTGTACCCTTTGACCAACATTTCTCTAATTCCTTCAACACACCCCCAGACCCTAGCAAACACCATTATTTCTGTTTCTACGAGTTCAGCTTTTTTAGATTCTACATATAAGTTATATCATACAGTATTTGTCATTCTCTATTGACTTACCTTACTTAGCATAAGAAGCTCAAGATCCATCCATGTTGTTCTAAATGGTAGGATATCCTTTTATCTCATAGTTGAGCTAGATTCCATACAACCCTTGTTTATATAGATAATATTTATATATAAACATTTATATATAATGGAATATACTTATATACAATAGAATCTATTTCTATGTTATATATATAATTTTATGTGTATATATATATTTATATATACATATATATACGTATGTATATATACATATACATACATATATTATACATATACATATATACATATGTATATATACATATATACATATTTATATATACATTTATATATACATATACAAATGTATATATAAATATATATATTTATATATACACACACACACACACACACACACACACACACACACTTCTTTATTCACTTGTTGATGGGCACTTAGGTGGTTTCCCTATCTTGGCTATTGTGAATAAGGCTGTATTAAACATGGGGTTGCATTTATTTATTTGATATCCTGTTTTCATTTTCTTTGGACACATACTCAGAAATAAGATTACTAGATCATATGATAGTTCTTTTTTTTCTAATTTTTTGAAGAAATTGTACTGTTTTGCATAGTAGTAGACCAATTTACATTCTCAATAGTGCACAAAGTTTCCCTTTTCTCCACATCTTCGACAACACTTATTCTGTCTCTTTTTTTTTAAAATAGTTGTTTTAATAGGTGTGAGATGATATCTCATTTTGGTTTTGATTTGCATTTTCTTCATGATTGGTGATGTCGAACATTTCTTTGTGTTGTTGACCCTTTATACGTCTTTGGCGGAAAAAATGTTTATTCAGTTCCTCTGCTCATTTTTAAATCAGGTTGGATTTTTGTTACTGCTGTAGTTCTTTATAGATTTTTGGATATTAACCCTTTATAAGATATATGCTTTAAAAATATTTTCTCTCATTCTACAGATTGCCTTTTCATCTTGTTAATTGTTTCTTTTGATGTGTAAAAACTTTTTAGTCTGATGTAGACCACTTGTTTATTCTTTCTTTTGTTGAATGTGCTTTTGATGTCTTACCCAAAAAATCATTTCCTAGGCCAACGCCAAGGAGTGTTTCCTGTATGTTTTATTCTAGAAGATCTATTTATTCATTCATTCATTCATTCATTCATTCAGGATTTTATTTATTTGACAGGAGAGACACAGCAAGAGAGGGAACACAAGCAGAGGGAATGGTAGCAGGAGAAGCAGGCTTCTTGCTGAGGAAGGAGCCCGATGTGGGGCTTGATCACAGGACCCCTCTGCCCCTATTCTAGAAGATTTATGGTTTTAGGTCTATGTTTAATTCCTTAATCCACTTTGAGTTAATGTTTGCTAGTGGTGTAAGATAACTGTCCATTTCATTTTTTTGCAGTTATCCAGTTTTTTCAACACCATTTATTGAAGAGATTTCTTTTCCCCATCAACTATTCTGAGGTGAGAGGAAGAAAGGAAGTCTTACTACTTCTAAACACTCTGTCCTGGAAGATAAAGCAGGTGGCAACTACTTACTATGTAAATCAAAATAAGGCAGGGAAGAATAACAAATGAATGAAATAGATATGAATGAATAGAATATGAATATTCAAAATTGAATTTGAATAGAGCAGTGATTTCAAATTTTATCAGATACCAGAGAAAAAAATATTGGCCATGCCCATTCGATACACGTATATCTACTTGTAATTCTACCTATAAAGTATTGATCCATATATCAGAAATTTAAAAAGCTTAATTTCTTTCCCTTTCAGTTTAAAATAAATACAAATAGTTTTTTTTTTTTAATTTTTGTCCCAAAACAAAACAACTTAACAAGCAACAAATCATATCCTCCAGCCCTCCGTTCCTTGCTTTTACTAAGTTTGGGTTGGCTTGACACATTTAACATTCTTTCAATCTTCTCAATATAAGGTCGCACATTTTTCTGCCTTACTTTTCATATAATTGCCACATCAAGACCTTAATTTTCCCTTCCTCTGCAAAAATTACTACTTCTTAAGGAGTTATAAGAAACAATTATTTCTTTCTTTATTGCCCCCATCCCACTCACTGACTCTAATTTCAGTGAAAATTCTACTACTTGGGGTTTCAGTCCTGCTTAAATCCCTGCTACACATAGGAGTGATGTAATATCTCTGATGCTACCACAATCAACAATCTAACTTCAAAATAATTACATTATTTTATTATATTATAATATATTATAATGTATATTACATATTACTTTATATTATAATATTATATTATTTTAGTATATGTGCTGCCGAAGCGAGCACAATATTATATTATTTTAAAATATTTATTTAAAACTGAAAATAATCATAATGTAAAATAAAATACATGTTTTGCAGTACATCCCAAAATATTTTATTGTGATGTCTATGTTTTCCTTATCTGGTTTAGCAAAAAAGTTTATTAAACATCATATAACACTTAAATATCTACTGTGGGACTCCTGGGTGTCTCAGTCAGTTAAGCATCTGCCTTCAGCTCAGGTCATGATCCCAGCGTCTTGGGTTGAGTCCAACATAGGACCCTGTGCTTGGTGCGGAGCCTGCTTCTCCCTCCGCCTGCCACTCCTGCTTGTGCTTGCTTTCTCCCTCTCTCTCTGACAAATAAATAAAATCTTAAAAAAAAAATCCACTGCAATTCTTCTGGATCATTCAGTATAAATCTGTCTATGTGTGTTTGATTGTAAAATATAATAAAAATATAAAGGGCACCTGGCTGGCTTAGTTGGTAGAGCATATGACTCCATCTTGCTTTGTGAGTGGGTATAGAGGTTACTTAAAAATAAAATCTTTAAAAATATATCTATAGATTCTGACTTAATAGTTATGTCTTTACTAATTATATGTACTACCCCATACATATACATACCATAAATATATACATATATATATATGAGATAGCACATGTAATTGGTATATACATATTTTTAAAAGTATATAATTAATGTATATATCAAAACAATATAAAATTAGTGTGGATACACACACACACACACACACACACACACAATTTCAATGACATGTTTTTTTAATCAGCCATCCCAAAAACTCACATTGTCTCTCCTTTACCCATTTGTCTATTCAGAAAAATAATTACTACTCTTTGTGTACCCTAGGTTAAATGTTAAATGATAAGAAGGTTGCTTTACTTGCTACTCTTTGTGTACCCTAACCCTTCACGGTAATTTTTGTGCTAAATCCCATTTATCCAACTGTATCTTTAATTTTAAGCCAGAATATATTCTATTATATCCTTTTATAATGACAAAACTACCAACATAAAGAAATTTAAAATAAATTTGAAAATGTTAAATGATAAGAAATAGGCAAAAAATTTAAAATATAGAATACACTTTAAATTACATTTCAGCATATATTATAGAATTAAAAAAGAAAAATGTGATTATTTCATCAGGAAGATTTGCAATTGTTTCAAATTGCTTACTAAGTTATATTCTAACTGCCCATATTCCAAACCAAGACCCTCCATGTTTTTGTTTTGTTTTGTTTTTTATCATTTACAATCCTACTTAAATCATTTCCTCAATGATGTCTTTCCTAACCTATGTGTGTGCATGCGTATGTATTATATATACGAATATACATATATAATATGTATACTATATGTATATATAATATTAAACTCAATAAATGCAAATTAAAATTTAAAATAAGTTATTTTGAATAACTTTAGAGATATCTATCCAAATGAAGCAGCATCTTATGTATGTATCCTTAAACATTTGGCTTTCATGTAAAGAAACTTCTATGAAAATGAACATATAAACCCATCACCTTAAATTTCTGTGTGCACTGGTGAGTAAAGAAAGATGTTCTCTCAGCAGTGTTAAGTTTGTTCATCAGTAGAAAGACTATAACTGCTTGGTATTGTATGAGGCTGTCCCAAACTTATGGGATAACGTTTCAGGGCATTTGCCTATTGATTTTATCATAAGGCCAGATTGATTGCAGGAAAGCCTTCTGTAGCTATGTAAAGCAACCTTCTGTCTCTCATAAATCATAATTTGTGTTCCTTATGTGTGAACAGAAGGTATAGGTAAACAAACCAATTTGTGGGAGTTAGCTATTTTTTTCCTCTAAATTTCCAAATTCCTTTGAATACCCTTAACTTAGTTTTTATTTATTCTCTCTTTCCATTAGTGAATATTTTTGTTTCACAGAGTAACCTTTTTTTTTTTATTTATTTATTTGACAGAGAGAGATCACAAGTAGGTAGAGAGGCAGGCAGAGAGACGGGGGGAAGCAGGCTCCCCGCTGAGCAGAGAGCCCGATGTGGGGCTCCGATCCCAAGACCCTGAGATCATGACCTGAGCTGAACGCAGAGGCTTTAACCCACTGAGCTACCCAGGCACCCTTCACATAGCAACCTTATTGATAGTAGTATCTAAGTGATGCATCACTGCCTCCACTTCTTATAACTTTGTCTGTTTTTGTTTTATTTTGATTTTTTAGTACCTGAGAGAATGAATATATAAGTATATATAAAATTAAGTGTATCTAATATGTTGAATATATATATTCATTGTATACTGATATATGTATCTCTGATACATATAGAGTGATATATATATATATATATATATCAATTACAATTATTTTGTTTGTTTCAAACTTTCTCTCCTACTACTTGTTTTAATTTTTTATTGTTGCCCTCCAAAAATTAGTAAGTTAAACAAACAAAATAATTCATATGATTTTGAAGTTTTGCAACTGGAGGAGGACTTGTTGGGTTCAACCTGTATCTGCTTTATTTTTGAGCAGCTTAAGTAGGACTAGAATCTTTATTTCCAAGATGTCCCACATGCATATTTGGCAGTCTGGTACTTCCTGTCAAATGAAAGCTAAACTGATGACTGGAGACTTCATTCTCCTCCCTATGCATTTCTCCATGGTTCCTTGCACTTCCTTACATCATGACAGCTGGTTCCAACAAGAAGAGCGACTTTTAAGACTGAGCATTCCAAGAAGCAGAGAGCAGACATTTGCAATCCTTTTGAAGACTAGGTACAGAAGTGCCAAAATATCCCTCCTAATGTGTTTTATTAATAGTCACAGGACCAACCTGAAGTTAAGAGGATGGGAAATAAAAACCATCTCTCAAAATGAAAGCAATTTCTCTCCATCTTTATTCCATCTCATTGCCCAAGACCCAGATCACAAGTCCACCTTCTTAACTCTGCAGACTCTGCTTCCTTATTCTCTTCCAATTCTTCTATTTTGTACTCCCATATCTAGATACCATGGTACTTATTTCTGTTATGATTATTTTGTTTTGGTTTCTCACAAAGTATCACCTTCTTTCTATCAAATATAGGAGGTCTTCTTCCCCTTTATCCACTCAAGTGCAAGTTCTTTTTCCTCAATCACTTTTCTGGGTAATCAAGTCACATTGATCATTCCAGCACAAGCCATTTCTTGGGTCTCCTTTGCTTTCCTCACTTAGCTTGTTTTGTTCTCCAACATCGTAATTTTTACAAGAACCACTTTCCATAAACTTGCTACCCCATTAAACTAACAACCACTATTTCCATTTTATTAGAAACTTTCAATGACAATAATAATAATGATAATGATAATGATAATAAACACCTAACAGCAAGAACTGCATTAATGGCTGTATTTGAATTGTGTTCCGATTCAGTCTTGAGAACAGCCTTATATATCCATACCATGATTTTTTCCCCTCTTTAAAGAACAGTAAACTAAAAATCAGTGAGTTTATGTGATTTGTTTAAGGACTCACAATAAGTAAGTGACAGGTCTATTATTTGAACTATTCTTTATATGGGGTCATACCCTATGCTCCTATAAGCTATCATATACTCACTCATTGCTCATAGTTCTTAACTATGACATTGATATATTTACATTCCCAGGTATATTGGCCAAAAATAAAACTCTAAATCTTTGTAAGTTCTTTAATACTCTTTTATAAAAAAAAATCTATCTATGGCTATCTGTCATCATCTACTTATCATATAAAAACAGAATATTCATTATTAAATATATACTTACATATTTAATTAAATGTCATGTTATTGATTAGAATTTGATTATAATAAATTAAAGTAACTTGTCTTAAACTATATAAATGGAATTACAAATGTAAGATGACATAATCTTTTGATACCTTATGCAACACCTACACCACTTAATCTTTAAGTATAATGTTGAACTTGCAGATCTCATAGGATAGAATCAGAATCCAAGACTATTTCTAAACCACCCTCCTTCACCTTTTCCTTAATCCTACCTGTTCCATTTTATAGGTCTATTTTTGCACCAGTACCACATTTCCATAAAATTTTAGAAATATCTTAAAAATCACAAAATCTTTCTGGGATTTTTATTGAGATAGTATCTTTATAGATCAATTTAGGAAAACTTTATCTTTACAGTAATGAGTCTCACAGTTAATGAATACAGATATTTTTTCATTATTTAGATATTTAATTTTTCTCAATAAGTGTTTATAAATTTTGGTGGCTCAGTTGGTTAAGTGACTGCCTTCAGCTCAGATTATGATCCTGGAGTCCCAGGATCGAGTCCCACATTGGGCTCCCAGCTCCATGGGGAGTCTGCTTCTCCCTCTGACTTACTCCCCTCTCATGCTTCTCTCACTCTCTCTCAAATAAATAAACAAATAAATAAATAAAAATCTTAAAAAAAGAGTTTATAAATTTCTATGTAGACATTTTATATTTTCATTAGATTTATTCCTAGGCTTTTGATATTTTTACTGCTATTGTAATTGTATTATATTAAATTTCATTTTCTAACTACTTCTTGCTATTATATAAACTTTATATTTTTGTTTATTAATATAATTAATCTTATAATATTTAGATTACTTGAATATACTAGAAATCTCATGCTGAAGATTACTTGAGTTTGCCCACAGTGAATTTTAAAGTTTTATTTTTTTAATCTGTACTTTTAAAATTTGTCTCTCCTTAGTTCACTTTCAATGACTTATAGAACTTAAAAAAAAAGAAAAAAAATTAAATAAAAGTATCATATCAAGACAGACATTCTTGACCATGGTTTAATCTCAGTGGTAATTTTTTAGTATTTCATCATTAAACATATCCTGCTATGATTTTTAATAGATTTTCTTTATCAGATTAAGTAAACTTTTCTACCTAGCTTACCATATATTTTATCAAAAATAATTTTTACATTTTATTATGTGCTTTTACTACAGCTATTGAGATGATCACACTTTCCTTCTTATTTTATTAATGTGATGAATCACATTAATTTTCATAGCTTAAGCCAAATTTGTATGCTTAAAAAAACTCATTATCTTATTTAAAAATTGCTGGCTTTGATTTGCTATAATTTGTCTAGTATTTTGTATTCATGTACTGGGAAGTATGAACTTGTAATCCTGTTCTCATTTAGTGTTATTATTAGGAATATATTACTCTAATAAATCAAGTAGGAAACATTTCCTAATTTTTTGTCCTGGATGAATTTGTTTAAAATATGTGTGTTTCCTCAGGTATTTGTGAATGAAGTCATTAATGATGTCTTGGTCTGGAATTTTCTTTGTAGAAAAAAATATTTTGTAAATGTAGATAAAAAAGTTTAATAAGGTATATTACTACTAAGACTTTTTCATCCTACAGATCTCACATTAAATTGTAGTATATGGAAATTTGCCCATTGAATCTAAATTATCAAATATAGTGACAAAATACTTTCTTACTGTATTTTAAATGTATTTGGGGTCTGCCATAATGCCCATTTTATTTTTGATACTCATAATTTGTGCCTTATCACCTCTAAGTTTTAAGTTTTCTAGATGTTTATTAATTGTATTATATGCTTAGTTCATTATGACTTTCCTCTTAATTCTTTTTTTTTTTTTTTTAAATGGAGAGAGAGTGCAGGAGTGTGGGAAGGGGCAGAAGGAGAGGGAGAGAGAATCCTAAGCAGACTCCACCCTTAGTGCAGAGCCTTAGGGAGGGCTGTCTCACAACCCTAAGACCTGAGCTAAAATGAAGAATTGGATGCTTAACTGACTGAGCCCCTCCTCTTATTTCTTTGCTTTAAGTTTTCTGCTCTTTTAGAAATAGGTATTCAGGTAATTGATTGTTTTTAAGATTTTATTTGTTTATTTGACAGAGAGAGAGAGTGCAAGTGCACAGGTAGGCAGAGAAGCAGGCAGCGGGAGAGGGAAAAGAAGGTTCTCTGCTGAGCAGGGAGCCCAACATGGGGCTAGGTCCCAGAATCCTGGGATCATGACCTGAGCACAAGGCAACCGCTTAACCAATGGAGCCACCCAGGTGCCCAGGTAATTGATTTTTGCCATTCTCATTTAATATAAGCATTTAGGGTTACTCATCTGTTAATGTCATATTTACATTATAATTAAGATATAACCAGTACAACACACTATTTTTATTTCTTCTGTAATCTAGGATTTATTTAGAATTATATTACTTCATTTTTTAACATTTTTAAATTTATATTTTGATTAATTACATCATGATCAAAGAACATACTTAGATTTTGTTTTTTAAAATACATTGAATATGTGCACCTTTAAATTGACAATTTGGTAAATATATTATATTCTTTCATGGATAGGTGAAGTTTTCTCTATATGTCCATTCAGATAATTTTGTTCATTGTTGCTTGAACTGGTTTTTTTTTAAGATACTAAAAGATATATGTTAATGCTTCTGGATTATGATGGTAGACTTTCAGTTACACTTTTTAAGGGCTGTCATTTTTGCCTGCCGTATTTTGTGTATATGTTATTTGGTACATACAAATTTATCATCTCTAATCATCCAGTTAATGGATGAATGTTAATATAAATTTTATTATACTTCCTGTGCTATTTCCTGCTTCAAAGTTTACCTGATGTGATGTAAGTATGACAAAATCAGCTCTCTTTGAGAAAAATCCTGACACTCTTAAAGCACCCGTTTTTTGTGTTTTTTTTTTAAGATTTTACTTATTTACTTGTCAGGGAGAAAGAGCACACACACACGGGGGAAGTGGCAGGCAGAGGAAGAAGCAAGCTCCTGCTGAGCAAGGAGCCTCCTGTGAGACTCCATCCCAGGACCTTGGGATCATGAATTGAGCCCAAGGCAGCTGCTTAACCTACTGAGCCATCCAGGCATCCCAAAACCCATGCTTTTTGACCATAACACCCTTCTAAATTTTTCTTGTCCTAAGACACAAAACTACCTACCTCCCTAAAAATCTATTTTATTTTGGAAAAGCATATGCTTAGACACAAATATCTGGTCTAGAGTAATCAAATATGTTGCTATTGTTATTGAGCTAGAAAAAGAGATCCTTTGGAAATCAATATTTTTTAAAAAAATTTTTAGGGGTGCCTGGGTGGCTTAATGTGTCAAAAAGCCTCTGCCTTCACCTCAGGTCTTAATCTCAGGGTCCTGGGATTGAGCCCAGCATCAACTTCCTGCTCAGCAGGGAGCCTGCTTCCCCTTCTCTCTCTGCCTACTTGTGACCTCTTTCTCCCTGTCAAATAAATAAATAAAATCTTTAAATTTTTTAAATTAAAATAAAAATATTTCTTATTTTTCTATGGAAATCAATAATATTTTTAAATTCAACATAGTATGTTTTCTACCATGCTTTTCCATTATCAGCTTCCATCCATTAACAAGTCATAACAACAGAATGCTACACTGCGATTGTCAGCTTGCTATTGATTTCTCAAAATTTATGGATAATAATGGCTCTTTTTAAAATGTTTTCTTTATTTAATTTAAGCACTTTATATGACACTATTGACCAGCAATGCAAACACACACACACCTTTATTTGATTCAGTAAAATTCCATTTGTACAACTTCTACTTTACATCTGATCTTTCTACTCTTTATCTAGCTAAGTAGAGTTTTATTATGATTTGACCTTATCTCTCTTTTCTTACCCCTCTATAACATTTCTCTTTTAATTGATTTCTATAGATTGAACTCCTTGTCCATATAAATGATTTCCAATTCATATATCCCTGGTCTTTTTTTTTTAAGTTTTTTTTTTTTTTTAATTCCAGTTAATTAACATATAGTGTTATATTACGTTTCAGATATACAATATAGTGACTCAATACTTCCATACATCACCCTGTGCCCATCACAAGTGCCTTCCTTAATCCCCATCACCTATTTAACCCATCCCCCACCCTTCTGGGAACCATCAGATTGTTCTTCATAATTAAGGGTCTATTTCTTGATTTGTCTTTTGCTCTCTTCTTTTTTTCCCCTTTGCTAGTTTTATTTGTTTCTTAAATTCTACATATGAGTGACATCATATGGAATTTGTCTGTCTCTGACTATTTCATATATCCCTGGTCTTAACCTCTTACGAGCTGCTACCATACATTAAATTGACATTCAGACAATTTACCTGTAAGTATATATATATATTTTTTTAATTTTTAAAAGGTTTTGTTTATTTATTTGACACACAGAGAGAGATCACAAGTAGACAGAGGCAGGCAGAGAGATTGAGGGGGAAGCAGGCTACTTGCTGATCAGAGAGCCCGATGCAGGGCTCGATCCCAGGACCCTGAGATCATGATCTGAGCAGAAGGCAGAGGCTTTAACCCACTGAGCAACCTAGGTGCCCCAAGTATATTCTAGGGGAGATTTTAGTCCAGTTTCTCTTTTATAAACCTAAAAACCTTTATAAAGGTATTTATTATATACTGGTTTTTTTTTTCTTTCTAGGAAAAATCAATATAAATCGCATCTATTATTTATTTTTCTTTTATAATGTTTTTGAAGAACTGGGTGTATCTCAGAAATATGAATTCATATTATTGGAACAAGTGGAATATATGATGTTTCTAGAGATTTTTCAGTAGGAAATGTAGTTTAAGTGTGTGTATGTGTGTATGTGTGCACGTGTGTGTGTATCAGGATGCTTGTTAATGTTGTCACCAAAGAACAAAAAGTTCCGCTAACAGTTTCCTTGAATGAGGCAATGGAGTTATGAATGGATGTTCTCACAGCCAATTAAGTCTGTCTCGGGGCGCCTGGGTGGCTCAGTCGTTAAGCGTCTGCCTCCGGCTCAGGTCATGATCCCAGAGTCCGGGGATTGAACCCCGCATCGGGCTCTCTGCTCAGCAGGAAGCCTGCTTCTCCAGCTACCATCCCCTCTGCTTGTGTTCCCTCTCTCACTGTGTTTCTCTCTGTCAAATAAATAAAATCTTACAAAAAAAAAGTCTGTCTCAGTAGAGTCTATAAAAATTTTGAAACCGTCCCTTTGATGAACACTGGTGTTTGCAAATGAAAACATTTATGTCCCTCATGGAACTCCATGTCAGGCCTGGAATTGCTGACATATATGAAAAAAAAATAATAACCCACCATGAACGTAGGAACAGCAACATTGTCTCTTAGTGCAGTAGAATTTTTTTTTACCTTATCTACATTGTTTATCTTATTAGGACTAAAATTAGGCTAATTTTAGAGAAGGAAATAACCCCTAACTTCAGAAAATATTAACATCAATGCAGGAACTTAGTATGCTCAGCAGATAAAAAAGTAAGTTCTTCTCTCTGGGTCTAAGAAATAGTTTTTCCTTTTATTTTCCTCATCTCTGTCAATGATTCCTTAATGATGACAGTGTTACACACTTAAACACTTACTTATATACAATATATTCAGTTTAAATCAATATTTTGTTTTTAGTACCTTTTATATTTTACCTTTTATTTCCCTTCCCACTTCTTAACTATTATTTTGTGTCTCTGTTTTTCATGATCAGGGAAATGCAATAGCTTCTCAATGGCTTATTACGGACTATAGATTCTGGAATATCTCTCACTTAAATGCTTCCTACATCATTGTCCTAATGCATTACATTTCCTAAAGCAGATCTTTGATCACACTCCTCCTCTATTCCATAAAATCTTCCCTACTTATTCTTGGCCTACCTCTCTTCAAAGGAAGGCGAGGAAAAGAAAACAAATCAACTTCCTCAGATGAATATGATAAAAGATCCTTTGTCTACATATATACAATATGCATGCCAAATCCAGACATCATATACAATTACATACAGACATGTGCTTATTTGTACAGTATTCCTATGCTCAAATAATAAGATTATTTATATTATACCTTTATTCATTCATTGAGTTCAACAGATGTCAAATGAAAGCCCAAGCCAGTAGATTTCTATTCAGGCTACTTACCAGACTATCCAGGAAACCTTCACAATATGCCTGTCCCCCACCAGTACCACACAGATTCTGCTAAAACTGAGCTAAAGTGTATTCAGACATAGAGATTTTCAAAATTTCCCATTCCTTCAAATACGCAAGTAAAGTTAACAATCTCTGGCTTAGGGGATACAAATAGTTATGCTAATTGCTTGAGAATAGACAAATATGGAAAAAAGGAAAGGTTCATCTCCAAGATTGTACTATTAGTTGTGATGGCCACCATTTTTAAGCTTTGGAGTAATACCAATATGGATTTGATCCTTAGCTTCATCATTGACTATTTTCTTAATATCTCTTAAGTTTTAGTTTTCTGATTTCAAAGATAGAGATAAAATAGTTTTTTTATGATTAAATAACTTTGTGCATAAAAAGCCTATATCAGTGTTGACTGTTAGTAAACACTTAATATAACACTTAATATTACTGTTTTTGGTGATAATACAAATTCACCAACATCTGTATCAAACAGCAGTGTGATGTAAGTACCACGAAAGTAGTAAAAATAAACTCATTTTTCAGAAGGGGGAATCCTTTTATAAGAAGAAATTCAGGGAGGTGTCATGGAGTACATTTTGACATAAAGGTAAAAATTGATCCTATGTGGGCAATGGAATGAAGTATATTTTCAGGACAAGGAACAGCATACTGAGGCAAAGACATAGAATTAGAAAATGCAAGGTTTGCTTGGTAGTTATCAAATAGGCCAGTTAGAGCATAATATAGGGTTCTTAAAATGATACAGTGGAGTTTTTTTTAAAGTTTGAGTACAGGTTTCAACAGACTTCTAATACAAGACCAAATACATTTGTCTTTTGTTCATAGTGAAACTGTGGATTTTATGAATGCAGGGTTGATATCAGAAAAGTATGTTCAGGGAAGTTTCACTTTTCAGTGTGCACAGGTTAGAAAATATTACCTCAGTGGACAACAAAAAGAAAATAAGGATTTGGTTCATGGACTAATGCAAATTAAATATATGATGGATTAGTGTGTCAGTGGGAGAGAATATATTCAATTTTACTCACCCATTTTATTTAAAGCAAAAATACCAAACATTACACTATTTTGGAAGCACAGTTCTCCAGTTACCAATCTGCTGATAGTAGAATTACCAGATTTTTAGCTTTCCTCCAGCAAAAACAACAACAAAAACACCTCCTGTTATGGTTGTGACTGCCTTTAAGAGCAGGTGGAGGAGACACAGGTCAATCTATAGGCTGTAATCATCTCCACATTGATTGCACATTTGAACCAACCAGACGTCAGGGCCAACTGCCTCTGACTGGAGGACTGGCTACTGCTTATTACTGCTTTTTAATTTCTTCTCCTTTAACTGGACAGTCCTTCATCATAAAGTAAAGCAAGAACCTAGTCATAGAATAAATTTGTTTCCCAAATAACTTTAGTTAGATTTTGTTTTCACAGAATAGAAACAAACCTTGGTTTTCCCTTCCACTGACGGCTTGTTCTGCTTGTTTATCTCTAGCATTATTTGACAAATTATGAAGAAATGAGTATAGATATCTTTGGCTATTTTTCTGTTGTTGTTTTTTTTCCCTGACCTGTCATTCTCAGTACCACATGGAGACTGATTTTCAATTTTTCTAATGGTGTGAGAATATTCAAATTTGACACTGCATTTGCATGTCGTGTTGAAAGGCCTATATTCAAATACAAGAAATGGCAATTTAAAAGACTTTTTAGACGTGAAAGATATACCTGAAATCACCTGTTCACAAAGCATATTTTAGATTGTGCACAATAATCATTTACTCAATTTAATTGGCTTTTGAAACATTTGGGAGGTGTGAAGCATGAATTTTGAAAAGGCTATAATGTAGCTCTCCTGTGAGCTGATCCCATCCAGGGTTCTTATCCGTTGCCTAGGTAGAGAATTATAATTGGTACCTTTCTCCATCTAGAAGATAATGGAGTAGAAAGGAACTGTTGCTGGTAAAAATTATTTGAGAAAAAAGAAAGCAAAAGAGAGATAGAGACAGAAAATAAGTTCATCTTCTTAATTAATAAATGAGATTCAAAAACAAAGCCTAGTCTTATCAAATGTTTACATGGCTTTTAAACAACCCTAGAGCATACTTTTCTATACATGACTGCCTGGGTAGGTGTAATGACCTGATAATAATTTTTTTTTTCACCAGTCATGGCAGAATGTCTTATTTCTTCCAAAAGTCATTTTTTCAATATCTCAAAGGGTTAAGAGACAGAGACTTGAATATCACCATGGTATTCAGCTATTACAGGATCCTTCTTTGCTACCTACAAAGATAGTAACCCTAAACCTGATAGCAGAACCTTAAATCTTATTTTCACATGCCCTAGCCAGAGGGTTTAACACAAAACAAAACACTAAAACTTACTGGATAGTATCATAGAAGGCTGCTTAGAGATGCCCCTTAATCCCCTTAAAAAGAACTCTATCAATGCATTATTTTTACATAGTGGTGTTTTTATGTCTTATTCATGACTTTTATGTCAATAATTTTGGTTTATTCAGCCAAGGCTTACTTAAAATTTTGTGTTTGTTTGTCTCTCATTGAATTCCCATCTCTCCAACTCCAT
>CM053604.1:19080690-19133410 GCA_028646535.1 Procyon lotor
TGCTGCCCCAGGACTGTGAAGAACAACTGATTATTCACTCTGGGGTTGGGGGAAGTAAAAATAAAGGAAGTTCCAAAAGGGTTTTCTTTCTTTTTTAAAAGATTTTATTTATTTATTTGACAGAGGAGCAATCACAAGTAGGCAGAGAAGCAGGGGGAAGCAGGCTCCCTGCTGAGCAGAGAGCCTGATGCGG
Organism: Procyon lotor; assembly: GCA_028646535.1. NCBI lineage: Eukaryota > Metazoa > Chordata > Mammalia > Carnivora > Procyonidae > Procyon > Procyon lotor. Next base: position 19,080,884 of record CM053604.1, read on the forward strand.
GGCTCAATCCAAAGACCCTGAGATCAAGACCTGAGCAGAAGGCAGAGGCTTTGACTCACAGAGCCACCCAGGTGTCCCACAAAAGGATTTTCATATGCTAATGAAGACTCACAGGATGCAAGACACGCCCCTGCTATTGTTAAACTAAGGTTGTTTTCCCTCCCAGCAAAGCATTAACATTAAGATAGTTAGGAGCTTCCTGGAGGAACTTTATACTCTGCCTTCCTCAAGCATTTGCCAATGAGCTGCAGGTTTTAAGGATATTCAAATTTATCTACATTTCCTTCTGTCTTTGTTTCCCACAACAGAAAGTGTGTGAACTGAGTTGACATGCAGCTGGGATCTTGAGAATTGCTTATAGGTGTAGGCAACCCCTACACACACACACACTCACACACACACACACACACACACACACACTGTAATTGATACTAGAACATAAGTGGAGAACTGGAATTGGTATTCAGTCTGCTCAACAATACACACTGGAAATGCATAATTACAATTACAGCATGGAATGGAATAGAAATGGAAAGAAGGGAAAAGGAGGTAACATAATTAAAAGAGGCCTGTTGGAGACTGCAGCCAACTGCAACAGGTTTTCATTGGTAAGTCACTATGATTCAGAAAGATGATTCCAAACACAGGTGGAACACCTCTTCTCGAAGAGCATATCTGTGTCTCCTAGAAAGTGGCATGCATTTTTATTGTTTGTTAAACATATGTGTACAATTATAAACAGAGGTTTAGTGTTCTAGTTTTAGGAAATGACATTTAAAGCAGGGTTTAAATAGATGAGCAGTGCATATCTGAGCTCACTATTGCTATGGAAAAAAATACATAAGAACAATTCTTTCCTACAGAAAAGTGGGGAGGTGAAAGTGGACTGATTACAAGCAGAAACTGACTGAACCACTAGCAGTTCTGGGTTCTGTACTAATTTAAATTTGGAACATAAAATACAATCCCTTTCCCTAATGTTCTCTCTATCTGGGGGAAAATGAAGGATAAACAGGTAACTATATTTAGGAACATATGATTTGTCACCTTGCTTCTCTGACTTTTGTTTCTCATCTGTAAAATAATTGGCCATTACTGAAGTTCCAAGGGGCCATGAAGCTTTCACTTTCAGTTAAACCACTGATAAAAATATATCATGGGTGCCTGGGTGGCTCACGCAGTTAAACATCTACCTGCAGCGCAGGTAATGTTCCCAGGAATCCTGGGATGAAGCCCCGCATCAGGCTCCCTGCTCCACAGGGAGTCGGCCTCCCCCCCTTCTGCCCCTCCTCCCACTCGTGAGGGGACTCTCTCTCTCAAATAAATAAATCTTTTTTTAAAGGCAGTTATATGTACTTATGCATATGTTAGTATATATCAATATGTATATTAAAACATTTTTATAACTTGATAGATTTAATATGAACGTGTTACTTTTCTATAAATTACAAACCTATCATTAGTGCATTTAGATGTTGCTCATCCATGCTTATAAGACAAAATGGTTGATGTAAAATAGTTAATGGGGACAATTGATAAAGGCTAAAGGAAAGATAAGTATCAATGACTAAATAACCCAATAGTTAGCTTGAAATTAAAAAAATGATTCACTAATAATTTGCATATTGCAAGCTGAGGTAAGAAGTGCAAATAATGTGAAAAAAACAAAATCACTTGCCAAACAGGCAAGTGTTTTCTAGGCCTTGGCACATGACATGGACCAAAATAAACTGCATAAGCTTAGTAAATCCTTCCCATGGATTACAATGTAATGGGGAATAGATTTCCAGAAAGTAGTTATATAAATATTTCTTTCATTATAATTGTGCAAACTATAATAAAAGTGTAAAATCAAATCATATACCAGACAATTTACCTAGTATTATATGTTCTCTGATCTCAACTCTCTATTTTAAAGAAAGGATATTTCAGTTGGCAACAGGGAAAGTCCGCTGAAAAAGAAACTTCAAGAAAGTGAAAATGGGAAAATAAGCTATGAAAGATACTAAAGATACTTAAGTTACAATGAATTCTACCTATGAGTTTTACAGTGACTCAAACTTGAGACCACATTCCAGGGAGATGAGGTTGGATATGGATATGGCACAAATCACTAGGAGGGCTATGCAGAACACAGCAAGATCTACAGCCTGGAGAGGGTTATTTCCATAAAAAGCAGGTTGGTAGAATATTATTGAATTGACAGATAAATGTAAATGGTAATGGGAAAGGTAAGGTTTTATTTGTTTGGAAAACATGCGGACTTTATTCAACAAAGAAATGGTAAACCTGAGATTGTCTAAAGCTGTTGACAGTTTGTCACAAAAATAATCCAAACATCTCTATTTTCTTGCATATTCACTACATGTCATGTTCTAAGCACACACTTAATTCTTAGAATAATCTCTTCCTTTAAGATGATTCCAGTTTGCGGGGCTCCTAAGTGACTCAACTGGTGAAGCCTCTGACTTTTGATTTCAGGTCATCTCATGATCTCAGAGTCCTAAGTCCAAGCCTTGTGTCAGGTTCCACGCTGAGTGTGGAGTCTGCTTAGGAGTCTCTCCTCCTTCTCCTTCTGCCCTTCCCCTTACTCTGTCTCTCTCACACACATATGCATGCACATGTGTTCTCTCTCTCTCAAATAAATAAATAAATAAATAAAAGATTATTCCCATTTTTACAAAAGAGGAAATTGAGGCTCAGAGCTGTCTAACCTTTGAATGGCCAAGTTTTGTCATCTGTAAAATTGGGCATTGATATGAAAGAGTCCTTCAACTTTTATCATGCTACATTAAACAAAAATTATAGAGTAAAACTAGCAGGTATGAATTGTGAAAGAGATATAGTTGATTCCCTTAAAACCCTTGATTAAAACCTAAGAGATTTATCAACCATCAGGCAAACAGCCAACAAAACATAAGAACAATCATAGCAAAGAGTTTAATTTGGCAATTACTCCATAAAATGTCCAGTTATTTTTTTTCTCCAAAAATTGAGGCTGAAGTCAAAATAGTTTAGCTTCTGAGATGATTCCTGAAAGAAATATAACTTGATGCACTTGGTACTGTAATGGTATTATAGAAGTAGTGTCAAGATGTCAGGAGAAGATAGAATTTATATGCTGAGACCAGGAAAATGACAAAGAATGCACTAAAGGTTGAGTTAACAGCTGATCTGGTCAATAAAGGATGGATAAGAATGAAATTCACTGAAAACAAAAAACTCCACCATGATATAAATAGAGAAAGAAAAGATACATATGGGAGATTGTCAAAGAACTCAGAACAATTGTACTTTTCTGTCATTCAGTTCTTGAACAAATGACAACAGGATATGAATCCAAATTAGTGACTAAAATTCACTCTTTACTCTTATGCTACTTTTCTCTTTATTTGCATGCCAATATTTTCTGCAAAGGATGAGAAAACATTCAAGATTTTCTTCTTTTCATAGTATCTGAATTCATACAGCCAGAATTGCAAGAGTCTGATAACTTGATAAAGCTTATAATGCCAAATTCCCCAGGAAATAAAACTTTAGATTCTTACCCATCCATTTAAAAACAAATCACATCAAGAAAAACTGATATCTGAAAAGTTTCTTTTTAGTTGGGCAACATATATATATTTTTTATTCTCTATATTCTGCTCTGAAATGGTAACATGCAGTGGCCTATGTACCATAGGATATCATAGATAGTTAACATTTCTGTTGATACCTGTGAGTGGGACCATCAGTTACAGTAACTCTATGAAGAATGAATTGAAAACCACAGTGACAAACTAATATCTAAATTACATGTTAACTGAGCCCATAGAAAGGAAAATGTATGAATTTCACTGCCCCAAGTGACTATAATTCTGTTTATTATCTTACATACCAATTGTCAGTAGCCTGTGATGTGGAACAGTTTAGATTATTGCTGACATTTGGAAAAATAAATGAATTTAAATGAACTTGAACCAGTTAAGCAACATGGCAACTTGAAATTGCTGTGCAGAAATTATTTGTTGGAAAAAATATGAATATTATAGGAATTTTTGCTAGCTACTGCTTCTTAGTTTAGATTTCTCTCTAAAAAATTAGAATAGCTTGAATGACTTTGACATAAACATACTGAGTATAATATATTAAGATTCTTAATATAGCTTAAATATAGGGAAAATTATCCATTGGTGTACATGAAATCTTCCAGTAGGTAAAGCTGAGTTAAACTGTTATTTCTCACTGGGTACTCAGTATTCTGTATCTTGATTTATTATTTAAAAATAAAAATATAATTTGCACTAGAGAAAATATTAAGAAATACTTCTGAGAGAAGTGCTAATTAAGTTTGGGAATACAATCATTTTTGCTACATGCATAGTAACTTAAAGATAACTGCTTAATGTCCTAATAAATATGTATATATGTTTGTTTTTCAGTGTTTGGGAAACACTTTTGAATGAAATATTCTTATTGTCTAAGAAACATCAGGTTTGTAAGGACATCAAACCTTTCAAATATTGGCTAACTCATATATAGCCTGATTCTTAATATTAGATTCTTTACCCAAGTAAGTTGTGCCCCACTTGTTACCTAAAGAACTTTTGAGATAATAAACATGTTTTAACCTGCTAACTATGGAGTAAATTTGTTACACAGCAATACAAATTGAATACAGTTTGATTTGAGTTTGGGGCAATTGTGAGTAAAGCTATAATTAGCATTCTTAGTTTTCAGTGGACAAATGAGAATGAGCCAATTCTGTTGGGTAAATACCAAGGAATGGAATTGCTGGGTTATAGGGAATTACAATATTTACTATTTCTAGTTATGGCCAAATATTTTTCCAAAGTAATTCTACCAGTTGACAATCCCATGAACAATGGAAGATTCAGATTTTTACTCAAACTTGTCAACACTTAGTATTGATAGTCCTTTCGATTTTAGCCATGCTAGGGGTATGCATTGATATATTATTGTGCTCATAATTTACATTTATAATAAAATTATGGAATTATATAAGTAACTTAATGTGTATATATATATAGAAACAACTTGGCTGATATGTATAAATTAGAAGCATATACTCTGCATGCTAAGAAATTGCTTCCATAGTTTTTTTTCCCCCCCTAGGATTTTTCTTAAGATTTCCTACAGTGAAAATGATGGGAAAAGAGAAAATCCAGGTTCATATGAAGATTTTAAAGAAGGAAAATATAAAAGAAAAACTGATGAGTAATAACCTAAAAAAAAAATACTGAAGTAATAAAGTTTATAAAACAGCCCACAACAGCATCACAAAAGTTTGTAATGCACTAAAGAGCCTTTAGGATACTGCTTTAATCATGTACACTGAAATTAAGATGTCATTATGCATAAGTGACTAGAACAAAACCTTATTAAAATATTATGCAAACTGGCATAGTACTAAATGCTGTACTTGTAACTTGTACAATATGTATTATTGCTTATCTTATTTTACTGTTATAGGCTTTGCAGATATCAAGATAGAGAGAAATTTAAAATCCTCTTGCAGTAAGCAAGTTTTCTCTTTCTGAAAATGTAGCTTAGCAACAGGCCACACCCCATTTCCAAAAAAAAAAAAGAGAGAGACAGAGATGGCAACAAATAAAAAATGGCAAAGTACTTTAATGTAAAATATTCCAAAGGGAAAATATATCCAATAAACATTTTAATAGATGATGGATCTCAGTACTAATCAGGAAGGGATTAAACTGTACTTTGTTTCTTCTTATCCACTGGATTGGTGGCATTTATTTATTTGCTTACTGCTTTTTTTTCTGGATAATTTATAGAAAAGGATAATTTCAGATATTTTCAGAGCCTATTAACCCCAAACACTCCCACTTTCATACAGTTAGGCTGGGAAAACACATATGTGCAAAAAACATGTATAAGCACTGTCACATCTTTTTATTAATAAAAACATAAATTTGGAAAAAGATATATTATTGACTAAAGGAAGAATAATTTGTTGCATTATGAGAGAAGCAGAGTTGGATGTTTCACACGTATCTCCATGCTTTGTAATATGCTACTCTTCTCTTACAACTAATGAGTCCCAAGTCCTCCACTTGGGATGGTTAGTAGAGTCTCATGAGCTGGTGCAATTACTCTGACAAACCTAGATTCTAACAGATTGTCTCACAATAATTTACAGTAGGAAACCCAGAGAGATGTGCTACCAATCATTAACAATAGTAGAAGCAGAGACAATGAAAACCCAAGTCATCATAACAAGGAGTGTTTGTCATGGTAATGGGTGTATCTTTCACTTACATAGTGTCTAAGATGTGGTAGGCACTGCTCTACTCAGAACATGTGTGTCTGTGTGTGTCTGTATGTGTTCACTTAATTCTCCCAAGAACCACATAAAACAGGTACCATTTTTATCCCTATCAGTCTTATTCATGAGAAAACTGAAGTCATATAACTTGCTCAGTCACAGAGCTAAGAGATTATAGTCAAGCTAAATCCTATAGCCATGCAGTCAAACACTCTACTTTCCTCCCTTTTAATTAGATTTCCTATTAATCCATTAGATCTATTATTGCACCTTGAACAGTGTTATAAATAAATAGCTTGAGCCCATACTTGCTGCCTTAATCTCCTGTGTATTCTTTAAACAATCTCCAATCAGAAGGCAGAGATTCTCAAACATGGGTAATATAGGAACTCCATTTAAGGTTAAAAATAAATAAAAAGACAAAGAATTCCCTTGAGGTCAATTAAAAATTAATTGAATGATTTGTGTTAACAGTTTTAAAATTATGTAAATTTTTTAAACGTTAAGGCCCATTATGCTTGTAGAACGCATAGAATTTTAAAAACAAAGCAGATTAAATAGAAACTGAGAAATACAGCATGAATCACAAAAGTGACAGCGTGACAGTTTGAATATGGGCCTTATGTCCATTGGATATATCCATTGGATATGTCATCAATATGACAATTGAATGGAGATGTCCATTCAATTGTTCTTGCATCTCTGCCTTTTGAAAAGAACCTATTTTACCCTGCTGGATGGGTATAGAGAAACATGCAGCTAAATGAAATTGCTCCAGTTAGAAGACATTTGACATAAAAATATTTGAGCTCTAGCCAGTAGCCAACTCTCAAATGAGAGTAAACCTAGATCAAATCAGAAATAACCCTCAGCTAAGACACAGATTGGTAGAATCATGACCTGAATAATGTATGTTTTTATGCCATTTTATTTGCTGTTGGTTAATTTTGTAGCATTATCACAACAATGTATAACTGATACAGAAATCAATACATCAGCTTGGAGGGCTCACATATAAATAAAACCTAAAAACTGTGGCTTCAGGGACTGGGCAGTTAGAGAACAGAGGATGGGAAAATGATAAAGAAATTGAGGAAACTAAAAAGGCGAACTGTGGATGTACCAGGGAAACAACTGAGAATTTACATTGGTGAAACTTTACCTGATGAATATAATTTGTGATAATATGACATTTAAACTAAATCTGTTTAAGAGAAAGACTTAAATCTGGCTTCATGTTTATCTGTTTATGAATTTTGATTCAAACAATATTAATGCAAAGAACCGTACTTTAAATGACTATACACAAAATGCACTAATAACTTTAACAATTTGTTTTGTAGAATAAGTGGACCCTGGTCATTACAAACATTACTGGTGTAGAGTGCTAAAATGACAATGTTAGTGAGATTTTCTTAGGTAACCCATTACTACTGTTGTGTTTTACTTGACAGTTTACCATTCTAATGTTGTTCATATCTTTATTAAACAGCTACTCATTCTAATTATTGTAGAATTCTGAAATAAGAATTTTTTTCATTGCTCGTTTATTATGAATCAATTGTGCAGTATTGATTGTTGTGAGTAGGTAATTACAAAGATGGGATCATTTAGACTGGTAATATCGAACTCACCTCTTTGGAACAGATCCCTCTGTGTCTGACAAGCTTAAGTAGAAAATGCCATCTGATGACTCATGAATCATACTACTCCTATCCACTCAATCTACAAAACCTTTTATACTGCAACCTTGTTATCCTCTGATGGTCAATTTTCTGAAACACAATCACTTACCAAATAAAAATGTTTGCCTCACAATCATCATGCTGTTATTGACTACTAATTGTCATTAGTAATTATTCCCACATCATATCCTATGCTTTATAAATTCTCAGTCACTTCCACAGAGTCTGAGTGCACATCCATGACCCTTGGTTTGAGCATGACTATCTAACTAACTTTGGACAGAAGGATGTTACCAAAGATGATTATGTTATGTCCAGATCGAGACCCTCCCAAAAGAACCCACAAAAGGCAGGCTGGATGCAACAGCAAGAGGGTTTATTTCCAACTAGCTGGGGCTCCCACAGGCACACAGGATGCAGCTCAGTGCTAAGGCAAGAGGCCCCACCTCTCCCCTTTGCAGCATTTTTATGCACTCGAGTAAACAAGCACATACATCACTACACACGTAGGCGGAGTTCCTTATTCTTTATATGGCAATTACCTAAATCTATGCATTTCATTGGTGCATTTGAACAACTCAGGGGCTGGGCGTCACACAGGGAAGATAAATTCCAGGAATAGTTTCATGCCCCTACCCTTTGGCCTGTCTTTTTCAGGCATGCCCCTACCTTGTACCCTTAGGCCTGTCTTGAAGGAACTTAAAACTGAACTCCACATTATAAGCAGAATTTCAAAAGAGACTTAATATTGGACATGCCCTGCTATGCTTCTGCATTATATTCATCAGCAGATGACCTTTCAGCCCAGTAGCTAGAATGAACACAAGTGGAACAAAGCTGCTGTCGCTGACCCACAGACATGTGAGAAGTACATGTTTAATTTTGAATGTCACTCAGTTATGGTATTATTCTTTATTACACACTAATAGCTTATTAATACAGGAGTAAGCCAGACAACATAGAGCATACTTAAATTAATTGTTGTTTTCGTCAGAATGAAAAGCTTAAATTAAAAAAAAAATATATTAGAGTGTAGAGAGTTCCCCATCCCCCACAAACATAAATTTAGAGATTCTTCACAGTAGTAGAGGGGCAGCAGTTTACAAACACCAGAGTGAGCATTCCAGATTTAAGCTCATTTGAGCATAGTTTTGGAATTTATACTTTGAGAGAATTTATAAAACTTAGTGTTGAGGAGAATCTTCTACTGGATGAATAGATGAATGGATGGATGGACAGATGGTTGAACAGGTGGATGGATGTGTCCATGAGTAAAGGGAGGGGTGAAGGAATGATTCTGATAAAGTGGTGTGGTTATTATTTTCTTTTAACTAGAGGACAATTTGAGTATGAAAAATTCACTCCAAAGTATACAGAAGGCATGAAACCAATACACTGACAAGAAATACATTCAGGGGCACCTGGGTGGCTCAGTCGTTAAGTGGCTGCCTTCGGCTCAGGTCATGATCCCGGAGTCCTGGGATCGAGCCCCGCATCGGGCTCCCTGCTCAGGGGGAAGCCTGCTTCTCCCGCTACCATTCCCTCTGCTTGTGTTCCCTCTCTTACTGTGTTTCTCTCTGTCAAATAAATAAAATCTTAAAAAAAAAAAAAAAGAAATACATTCAAACTATACATTCTTGTGTGTTTTCTTAGTCCCCCAAAAAGCTTTTCACAAATTACTCAATTACTCTCCTTACCCTGGGATTTAATTTATAAAATAAAAATCAACCTTTTTTTTAATGTATTAATGTATTCTACATAGATGTATAGGGTGGCCTGTGACAATTTTTGTGGAACTTAGTTTTATAACATACTTTGTTGTATATTTATGTTTATGTTCCAAACTCCTCAATTTCCATGTATCACTTTTTTTGCCAGAGCTCAAGAGCTATATCATATTTTTGGAAGTTACTTGTGCTTAAGAGATACGAGAGAAATTAAATTAACCTGAAATGAATCAAAATACATAGAATTATTTATTTGTTTGTTTGTTTGTTTGTTTAAGCTTTTATTTATTTGACTGAGAGAGAGAGAGCACAAGCAGGGGGAGTAACAGGCAGAGGGAAAGGGAAAAGTAGGCTCCCAGCTGAGCAGAGAGCTTGATGTGGGTCTCCATCCCAGGACCCTGGGATCATGATCTGAGCCAAAGGCAGACATTTAACTGACTGAGCTACCCAGGTGCCCCCAAAATATATTGTATTAAATTGACAATATTTTGGGATAGTCAATACATTGATATAACTAGTATAAGAGGACTGACATAATAATGGATTAAATAATACATGTAAAATGTCTAATATGGTAGCCAACTAATGGATTTCACTCAGTAAATATTAGCCATTGGTGGCTAAAAAATGTGATAGTAAATATCTCTTCTACCTTTGTAAAGTTCCTTGTGTGAAACATAAACTTCTCTACTGCTAATTGTTGATGTTAATGCATATATAGCTAAATTGTGTCCTTCATTCCCACCTACACATGAATATCAAAATTATTATGACTAACCACATGTATTTATTGCCAGCTTGTCACCTATAAATTGGTAATTACCATTATAAACTGTCCAATTTAGGAAAACTTCCTTATCTTTGACTCTTTTCTTGTTATTCTTTTTTAAAAATATACTCAAATATATCTTACACACTATAATATTCACCTACTTTAAGAGTATAGAGGCTGATAATTACACATATCACAATCAAGCAACCATAATAACCCAGTGTTATTGTACCTCCATCATTCCAGAAAGTGCCCTTATTATGCTTTAATGCAATCAATTCCCCTTCTATTCCTGGCCCTTGAAGGAAAACACAAAAAAAGAAGAACAGCAACAGCAGAAAAAAAAAAAAGAAAGAAAAAAAACCTCAAACAAAAACAAAACAAAAAGGAAAACCAGATCCGGTTTTATAGGTTTTTATTCTGTAAAAACTTCATGTAAACACAATTATAAAAAAAATTTAGTCTTTTGTTTCTAATTCCTCTCACTAATGAGACTTTTTCTTTCTTTCTTCTTTTTTTTTTTTTTTTTTTTTGAGGTTTATCAATGTTCTTGTGTGTATCAGAAGTTCTTTTTTTGCTAAGTAGTATTTTAATGTATGGATATAACACATTTTGTTTATCCTTTCACCACTTCAGAATGATGTAGGAAAAATATTAGTGTTAGAAGCCTATGGCCAAGAAAGAATTCTTGAGATGTCTTTGGTGTGCAAAGGTGGTTTTATTAAAGCTCAGGGACAGGACCTTTGGGCAGAAGGGCTGCACTGGGGTCATGAGGAGACCTGGTCCATTACATTCTTTCAAGTTGGGATGGTCTTAGGGATAGAATAAGTTTCTAAGGAATTTTGGAAATAATGCGTCCAGGACCTTGAGGGGGCTAGCTCTTGTTGGGAAAAGGTCATTTACTATCCTCCAAAAAAAAACACTAGTTATGAGACCCTTTAGATGTATATCAGTGTGCCGTATGCTTGGGGGAGGATTGCCAACATATATCTTGGGGGGGGGGGGTTGAGAAAAAGAAAGCTTCCAAAGGAATTTTTATGTATTAAAGTAGACTTACAGGATCCTGATGGGAGAAGGGGGGAGGGTACAGGTGGGGGTAAGCTAGGATGGTCTTTTGCCCTTAGCAAAGTATTAACATCCAGGTAGTTGAGTCCTTAGAGGAAAGTTACTCTGCCTGTTTCAAGGACTTGTCAATGGGCTGTAGGTAATAAGGAAATTTAATAATTATTCTTCTGCCTTTATTTCCCACATCAAGAGCCATTGGATTTTCTAGTTTTTGGTGATTATAAATAATGCTGCTATGAGCATTCATATACAAATCTTTGTGTGAACATACGTTTTCATTCCTTTTGGGCAGATACCTAGGAATGGGATTAATAGGTAATATGTAAGTTTTTATTTAATATTTTGAAAACTGCCAAATTGCTCTAGAGGATAATGGTTCCATTTTTTTTTTTTTTCATTAGAAATGTGTAAAAGGGGCACCTGGGTGGCTCAGTGGCTTAAGCCTCCACCTTCGGCTTAGGTCATGATCTCAGGGTCCTGGGATCAAGCCCCACATCAGGCTCTCTGATCAGTGGGGATCCTGCTTCTCCCTCTTCCTCTGCGTACCTTTCTGCCTACTTGTGGATCTCTTTCTCTCTGTCAAATAAATAAATAAAATCTTAAAAAAAAGAAATGTATAAAAATTTAAACTTTTCTTTATATCCTTGTCCATATTTAGTTATTTAGTCTTTTTGACTTTAGTCATTCTAGGGGGTATGATTTAGTACTAGTAATCATTGTCGAATTTTAAGTTTGTATTTATATGAAAACAAAAGATGCTAAATATTTTACGTGTTTTTTTTTTACTTTTTTATACACTTTTAATAAAGTGCCTATGCAAATATTTTGCCCATATTTTTAATTTAGGATTTTTGTAAGTTGTAAGGGTACTTAATTTATTCTGGAAACAATTTTTTTATTGGATATATATTTTGCAAATATTTTGTCAGTCTATAACTTGTATTATTATTTTCATAATAGCTCTTTTGAAAGATAAATTCTGTTTTGATTTTGGTTAAGTTCAATTCAGCGATTTTTCTTCCTTGTGATTTCTCTGCCATGTCTAAGAAATCTGTGCCTAACCAAGAAGGAGACAAACTAATGCATAATTTTCTTTGTTTTATAGTTCTCGCACTTCTAATTAAGTCTGCAATCCATTTTGAATTATTTTTTAAAAATTTTTTGAATTGAGGAAAGGTTAAGTTTTTTTATTTGTTTTGTTTTTGTTTTTAACATATGGCTTTCAATTTATGTAGGAGCCGTTTGTTGCAAACACTATCTTTTTTCTTTTAAATTTTTATTTTAGATTTCACTTTTATTGAAGATTAACTGACATATATATGAAGATCTGTTTCTAGGATTTACATACTTTCTAGTTTAGGTTTATGTTTATCTTATAAATTACTACATCTTAATTATAGAATCTTTAAAATTAGTTTTAAATGATATAGGGTATAACTTTGCCCTTTACTTCAGTTTTGTTTTGGCTGCTCGAGCTCTTTGCATTTTTATATAAATTTTAAAATCGACTTGTGGGGATGCCTGGATAACTCAGTCAGGGCGAATGATGTGGGACTCATCCTGAGCCTTTGGCTCAGGTCACGACCCCAGGGTCCCAGGATGAGTCCCATGTCATGTGCCTTGTCTAGCACAGCAGGGAGCCTGCTTCTCCCTCTGCCTGCTTTGCCTTTTCTGCCTGCAGCTCTCGGTGCTTCTGCTCTCTCTCTAATAAATAGATTAAATCTAAATAAATAAATAAATAAAATCAACTTGTGGATTTCTTTTTTTTTTTTTAAGATTTTATTTATTTGACAGAGAGAAACACAGCGAGAGAGGGAACGCAAGCAGAGGGAATGGTAGCGGGAGAAGCAGGCTTCCTGCCGAGCGGGGAGCCTGATGCAGGGCTGGATCCCAGGACCCTGAGATCATGACCTGAACCAAAGGCAAATGCTTAAGGACTGAGCCACCCAGGTGCCCCAACTTGTGAATTTCTACCACAAAAAAAAATCGCTGGGATTTCGAAAGCCATTGTCTTGAATACACAAATGAATTAGGAGGGAATTAACATTTTAATATTAAATATTCTAATTAATGAAAATAGTATACATCTCTATTTATTTAGGTGATCTTAAGTTTCACTCAACATTGTTTTGCAATGTACTTATATTGAACTTCTTCAGTTAAATTTATTCCTAACCATTTGTTATTTTTTGTTACTTTAAATGAAATTTCTTTGTATTATTTTCAGATAATTCATTGCTAATGTGAAATATAATTGATTTTCCAAAGTGGCTGTAGTATTTTAATTCCTCTCTAACAAAGTCTGAATGACTCAGTTTCTCCACATCTTGCTAACATTTGAGGGTTTTCCTTTTTTTTTAATTCTTCTCATTTTAATTCTGTGGGTTTATGCGTTTGTTTTTTTTTGTTTTGTTTTGTTTTGTTTTTGTCATCTATATATCTTCTTCAATGTAATACCTTTGTGTCTTTTGCTAATTTTCCAATTTGAATTTTTTGGCTTTTAGCTGTTGAGTTTTAAGACATCTTTATATACTTTAGATACTATTCCTTTGTTAAATATATATTCTTCAAATATAATATTCAACTCAGTAGGTTGCCTTGTCATCTTGTTAATGGTGTCTTTTACCAGCTAACATTTTAAATTTTGGCAAAGTACAACTATTAATTTTTCTTTTTGTGGATCATGCTTTTGATATTATTCAAGAATTCTTTTACCATATGTATTTTCTACAAGTTTTATGATTTTACTCTTTACTCTTATTATTTCTAGGATGTTGTCTTGAAATTTTTTACATGGCGTTGCCTCGGTGGCTCAGTTGGTTAAGCAAGTCTTTGGCTAAGGTCATGATCCTGGTGTCCCAGGATGGAGTCCCACATTGGGCTCCCAGCTCCACAGGGAGTCTGCTTCTCCCTATGACCTTCTCCCCTCTCATGCTTTCTCTCACTCTCTCTCTCAAATGGATAAATACAATCTTTAAAAAAAAATTTTTCCACATGGACAAATATGTCACCTGCAAATAGGCACCATTTTATTTCTTATGTTCTGATCTGTAGGATTTTATTCCCCTGTGTTTCCTCAATGACCTGAATAGAACTTCTAGTATTATGTTGAGTAAGAATGGTGAAAAGGGACATCCTCTACCTCTTCCCAAATCTGGGGGAAAGGACTCAGTCTACTCAAAAATATAATGTTATTTGTAGGTATCTTGTAGATACTCCTCATCAATTTGAGGCCATCCCCCTCTGTTCCTAATTTTTGGTGATTTTTATCATGGGTGGGCATTGAACTGTGTTAAACATTTTTTTATATATTTATTGATATACCCATGTGATGTTTCTTATTTAGCCTATACACATGATGGATTAGATGGACTTCCACTGATTTTTATCTTTTTTTTCTTTTTGTTGTAGTCTGCTTTTATCTTTATTCTGTCCTTACTTTTACTTGCTTTGGACTTATTTATTATTTATTATTATTTTTATTATTTTTTATTATTATATAATATTTTTATTATTTTATTATTAATTTATTATTATTATTATTATTACTACTTCTATTATTATTTTGTCTGAAGGGGGAGATTATATCATTCATTTGAGACTTACTTTTCTTTTTTTAATGTGTATGTCTTTAGTGTGTTATCTATGTTCTTCAAATATTGATATACTTTGAATTTCATTTTCATTCAATTTAATGCATATTTTATTTCTCTTGGGACTGCCTATGTAACCCAAAATTGATTTAAAGTGTATTGTTTAGTTTCAAAGTGTTGAGAAATTTTCTTATCTTTTTTAACACTTTTTATTTAAATTCAATTAATTAACATATAATCTATTATTGGTTTCAGAAGTATAGGCTTGTGATTCACCACTCTTTTTTTTTTTTTTAAAGATTTTATTTATTTGACAGAGAGAAACACAGCCAGAGAGGGAACACAAGCAGAGGGAATGGTAGCGGGAGAAGCAGGCTTCCTGCAGAGCAAGGAGCCTGATGCGGGGCTCCACCCCAGGACTCTGGGATCTGACCTGAGCCGAAGGCAGACGCTTAACGACTGAGCCACCCAGGCGCCCCAACCACTCTTGTTTAATACCCAGAACTCATTACATCACATGCCTTCCTTAATGTCCATCACTCAGTTACCTCATCCCTCCACCCCCACCCTTCCAGCAACCCTCAGTTAGTTTCCTATGATTAAGAGTCTCATACACTTTGTCTCCCTCTCTGGTTTCATCTAGTTTTATTTTTTCCTCTCTCCCCCTATGATCCTCTGTTTTGTGTCTTAAATACCACATATCAGTGAGATCATAGGATGATTTTCTCTTATTGACTTATTTCACTTTCACTTAGCATAATACCCTCTAGTTCCATCCACGTAATTGCAAATGGCAAGATTTCATTTTTTTTTTTTAAGATTTCATTTTTTGATGACTGCATAATATTCCATTGCATTGTATGTATGTATATATGTAGGTGTGTGTGTGTGTGTGTGTGTATGTGTGTGTGATCTTTTTTATCCATTCATCTGTCGATGGACACCTGGGATCTTTCCTAGTTTTGCTATTGTGAATATTGATGCTATAATCATTGGTGTGCAGGTGCCCCTTTGAATCAGTACATTTGTATTTTTGGAGTCAATACCCAATGGTGTGATTGCTGGGTCATAGGATAGCTCTATTTTTAACTTTTTGAGGAACCTCTATATGATTTTCTAGAGTGGCTGCACCAGTTTGCATTCTCACTTACAGTGTAGGAGGGTTCCCCTTTTTCTGCAACCTCGCCAACATCAGTCATTTCCTGACTTGTTAATTTTAGCCATTCTGACTGGTGTGAGGTGGTATCTCATTGTGGTTTTGACTTGTATTCTGATTCTGAGTGATGTGGAGCATTTTTTTTTCATGTGTCATTTTTTTCATGTTCATTTGGATGTCTTCTTTGGAGAAATGTCTTTTCATGCCTTCTGCCCATTCCTTGATTGGATTATTTTTTCTTTGGGTGTTGAGTGTGATAAGTTCTTTATAGATTTTGGATATTAGCCCTTTATCTGATATGTCATTTGCAAATATCATCTCCCATTCCGTTAGTTGTCTTTTGCTTTTGTCAATTGTTTCTTTTGCTGTGCAAACACTATTTATCTAGATGAAATCCCAATAGTTCATTTTTTGCCTTTGTTTCCCTTGTCTTTAGAGACATGGCTAGCAAGAATTTGCTGCAGCTGAGATCGAAGAGGTTGCTTCCTGTGTTCTCTTCTAGGATTTTGATGGATTCCGTTCTCACATTTAGGTCTTCCATCTGTTTGAGTCTATTTTTGTGTATGGTTTAAGGAGATGGTCCAGTTTCATTCTTACCATTCATTGAATAACATTCTTACCATTTCATTCAACCATTTGTTGAAGAGACTGTCTTTTTTCCATTGGATATTATTTCCTGCTTTGTCAAAGATTAGTTGATCATAGAGTTGAGGGTCCATTTCTGGGTTTTCCATTCTGTTCTTTTGATCTCTGTGTCTGTTTTTGTGCCAATACTATATGTCTTGATGATTACAGCTTTGTAATAGAGCTTGAAGTCAGAATTGTGATGCCAATAGTTTTAGTTTTCTTTTTCAACATTCTTTTGGCTATTTGGGGTCTTTTCTGGTTCCATTAAATTTTAAGATTATTTATTCCAGCTCTGTGAAAAAAAAATTAATGTTATTTTGATAGGGATTGCATTAAATATGTAGGTTGCTCTAGATAGCACAGACATTTTAACAATATCTGTTCTTCTAATCCATGAGCATGGAGCATTTTTCCATTTCTTTGTGTCTTCTTCAATTTCTTTCATGAGTGTTTTATAGTTTTCTGAGTACAAATCTTTACCTCTTTGGCTAGGCTTATTCTAGGTATCTTATAGTTTTGGGTGCAATTGTAAATGGGATCAACTTCCTGATTTCGCTTTTTTCTGTGTCATTGTTAATGTATAAGAATGCAACTGATATCTTTTTGAGATTGAATTCTAGTTTAGCTTCATTTTGGTCATTGAGTACTTGCTACATGATTTCAGTTCTTTTTTGAGGTTTACTTTATGATCCATGATGTGGTCTTACTCCCATGAGCATTTAAAAGAACTATCTGCTGTTGTTTTATACATATTGATGAGATCCTGTTGGATGATGATGTTTTTGAGTTTCTATATATCTTAGCTGATTTTCTGTCTGGTTGATGAATCAGTTGTAGAGAGCAATAGTGAATTCTCTAATCATGATTGTAGTATTGTCTATTTCTTTTTGTACTCTATTAGTTTTTACTTCACAAATTTTGCAGCTCTGCTGTGTGGTACACATATACTTAGTATAATTCTGTCTCTCAGGTGGATTAAACTTTTAGTGTAATATGATATCCATCTCTGTTTCTGATAGTATTTTTTGTTCTGAAGTCTAGCCACTCCTGCTTTGTTTTAATTAATATTTGCACAATATATCTTTTCCCATCCTTCTACTTTCAACCTGTTATAACAATAGGTATATTTGAATCGAGTGTCATGTAGATAGCAAATAGTTGAGTTCTGTTTTTAATAAGCTGTGTCAATCCATGTCCTTTAATGGATGCATTAACCATTTATATTTAATGTAATATTTTTAGCTAGTCTTTCTTCTCTCCATCTTTTAGATTCTTCTTATGTTTGTTGAGGTATAGATCACATTTAGCTGCATTTAGTGGGAGGAATGAAATAATGTATGTTAATAGCATGTTCCCAGAAACAGAAGTCTCTGTGGTAATTTTCTTTTGTACTGATGACGATTTCTTCAGTATTTCTATTAGTACTAGAGTATGAGCAACAAATTATTTTTTAAAAATCCAGGAATATTGTTATTTTATTTTTATATGGGAGAGGTAATTTTCCTGGATTTGAGGCTTTGGTTGATATTTTTTCTTTTATCACTTTTGAATATCCCACCCCAATGATTAATGGACTCCACCGTTTCTAAATAGTGTTAGTTATTAATTATATCATTGTTTTAATACATAAGAAGGCATTTTTCTCTGGTTGCATTCAACTTTTTTTCTGCCTTTGCATCTCATAAGATTATGATGATTTTGATATATATATGTGTGTATATATATGTATATATATCTATCTATATCTATATCTATCTATCTATCTATCTATCTCCATATCATCTTTGCATTTACCCTATGTGAAGTTTATTAAATTGAAGATCACATATATATTATAATCTTTGGGTTTACCCTATGTGCAGTTTATTGAACATCTTGGATACTTAAATATTTTATGTCATGTTTGAGAAATTTTGGGCCATTATTTCTTCAACCATTTTCACCCACTAATCTCAGTCCTTTCTTTTTGGAACTTTTTTTTTAAAGATTTTATTTTATTTATTTGACAGAGAGAGAGAGATTACAAGCAGGCAAAGAGGCAGGCAGAGAGAGAGGGAGAAGCAGGCTCCCTGCTGAGCAGAGAACCTGATGTGGGGCTCCATCCCAGGACCCTGAGATCATGACCTGAGCCAAAGGCAGAAGCTTTAACCCACTGAGCCACCCAGGTGCCTCTCTTTCTGGAACTTTTTATGATTCTTAAAAATCTGCTGTCTTGTTTTTTATAATTGAATAATTTCTATCAATATACTTTAAAATAGCTATTATACTTTAACTATTATTCCATCTCAAATCTATTTTTGAGCCAATTTAATTAATTTTTCATTTCAGTTATTGTATCTCTCAGATAATTTCCATTGGTATTTTTTATCACTCTTATTTCCCTGTGAGATTCCCTATTTATTGACTGATATTAACACATTTTCTTTTAATTTTTTTTTTAAAGATTTTATTTATTTGACAGAGAGAGACACAGCAAGAGAGGGAATACAAGCAGAGGGAACGGTAGTGGGAGAAGCAGGCCTCCCGCTGAGCAGGGAGCCCGATGTGGGGCTCGATCCCAGGACCCTGGGATCATGACCTGAGCCAAAGGCAGACGCTTAACGACTGAGCCACCCAGGCGCCCCTTCTTTTAATTTTTAACATATTTTTATTTCATTCTTTGAATATATTTATCATGAAGTATCCAGCTTGCTTTGACATACCCTAGTCATTAGCCAATGATTTGGGCAGTAGTTGTGCTCAGATATATTATGCTCATAACATTTCCAACCATTGTTGGCCAAGCTGTTGGTCTACTGAGGAGCACATCTGTAATTGCAGCCAGTATTTAATTTTTATATGATTTTCACATTTCCTAGTGCAATTTCATATTTTTACTGTACATGCATCGCTTAATTATCATCTAAGTGGAGGGTTTACTACTTTTATTCTTTTATGACTTTCTAACATTGAGATTTATCTGTTAAATTTCTGGTTGGTCCACTGCCCTTCATAAACTCAACTACAACCTTGGGCTAATAAAACTATTGGATTTCTTTGTCCATTCTAAGATTATCTGTCATCTATAGCTGGTAAAGCTGTCACCTCCCCTGCCAAATTCAGTCCACCAACTCTGCTGAAAAAGTTATTAGTTTTGCCACTGATTTCAATAAAGCTATATTTTTGGCTGATCGTTCCAAGGGGATGCGTGCAAGCAAGGCAAAGTTTTAACATTTTTATCTGAAGTTATAGCAGTTTTTCAACTGTAAATGCTTAGTTTATCCGATGTTGACCAATTATTTAATTAATTTTTAAAATTAATTGCTTTTTTGGAATTTCATCTAGTTTTTCAATTATTTTATTCTGAAGGAAATTACTTACTTACTAATGCTTCCAATTCCAGAAGTCTAATTATTATTATTATTATTATTATTATTATTATTATTTTATTATTATTTCTCTAGGTAGTATGCATATGCTCTGAAAAAGTCTTTACAGTATCAGTTATTTAAGAAGTTGCTTTCTAAAATTTTCTCTGACCCAGGCATTTTTGAACATTTGTCCTTATTTCATGAATTTTGCTCTGAAATACAATAGTAAAGAAATTTGTTAAAAATTTTTGAAGGAATGGAAAATGTTTTTGCACTTTTTCTTCATTTAAAAGGGATTATAAGACTATTTGAATTTTTACCTCTATTACCACATACAAATTTCAGGTCCTGCACACTTTGAAAGAAATATCTTTGCACATGGGCCATTTGCCCACTTTCCTGGCTTGCTACCTGATTGTGTTTCATATACTTTGGGGAACTTAATATTAAAAAGAAAATCAGCCTTGGAGACATTTGTATCAAATGTTCCTTTCTAGAAAAAATTCTGGGATTATCTTCTCAGGTTCTGTCCTTATTTATTTCATATATTTTCCCTTTTAATAGCTGATAGAATAATTTAATCCCAAATGATAAACAAGTCTTCAAAATGTTATGCCAAAATATTGAAGATCTTTGGAAGGAAAATGACAGGCCATTTATTACTTATATACCTAAGTTTTCACTTACAAAATTATGTGGAACTACGGCTATGAAGAGTTTGAAGAACCTCTTGAGCAGAGAATATACATATGTTCAAGGAGATCTCAGAGGCTGAGAAAAAAATGTTCTAAGAGGATACATTATTTCTAAACCAGTGAAAGTGTTGTTGAGACAAAAACTATTTTCCTTAAGATTTGACCCTTGCCTAAGCCTTCCTCTCGATAGAATACAGGAAAAGTATGGTGTTAATAACAAATATATATTTGAGATACTATAGGTGCCTGGATTGCTCAGTCAGTTAAGCTTTGAACTCTTGATTTCAGCTCAGCTCATGATCTCAGGTCCTGGAATCAAGCCCTGTGTGGGATTCCCCTTTCTGGGCATGGAGCCTGATTAATATTCTCTCCCTCCCTCTCTCTGCCCTTCCCCTACTGCTCTCTCTCTCACTCACTTTCTCTCAATATATAGAGCACAAGAGAGAGATACTATACACTACTTCTAGAAGATGATAAATAACCTAAATAAGCTATGGCTGGATTACAGTAGGAAAAAAAGAACCTAGGAAAAAACAATGATTCCATCTGGGAAGAGGTGAATTAAAATCATTTCCTCAAGCTTTTTAATGGAAATAAGCAAAACAGAGATTTTAGGAAACCAGATGCCTTCTTTTCTTTTCTATCAGGGAAAAAAATCATAACTGTCATTTCTGAAAACCAATGTTTAATGTTATAAGATATGACTGTCCCTGGGTCATGAACTATTGGACTGGACTGAATATGTGCTCATATTCAAATGCATCTACCAATTTCATATGAAATGGTAACATTTAATGAGATCCACAGCAAAGAGTCACAGAAACTCAAACACATAAAGTTTGGTGGAAAGTGGCACTTAACTTTTCACTTGGGAAATGAAATATATTAAGCTTAAGGGGAAAAAAAAAAAGTTGTATGCCCTCTTCAAAGAATCAGTCCTTTCAGAGAAAGAATGGGAAAAATTTAATGTTAAGACTCTTAAAGAAAATTCTACATATAAGATTATCTCCATGTATTGGGTTAATTTTTCCACTTGGAAATTTGTATGTGTTATAAAATGGGAATTTCATTCATTAGTCATTCATATCTGAATTTGCTCCTCTAATACCTAATTAAGACCAGCAATGATAAGTTATACAGAATAGTCCATGAAACAATTCTTGGTTGCTCTACCTACAAATTCTACAATGTAGAAGATTGATTTGAAGATTATTTGCCACATATATATTTGCAATCTTGAAACCTGAGTCCATATTCTTGTTACCTTGCCTATTAAAAGGAAGTAATAATGTCCAAATGCCTAGATTGTAAGAAGTACAGAAGCCAATAAGTAGAATCAGTGCCTAATATTAATGTTAATAAAATTTGTTCACCAGCTGAGCAGCTAAATTGTTGTTTCCTTCCTATGATGACTCAGCTAATTATCCCATTTTATTATTATTTTGAATTATAAATGGAGTACCTCCAAATATTCTCAATCTTTAAGACTACTAAAATTTTAGTCATGTTCTGACCTGAGACCATGACCTAAATGCATCATTTTTCCATCGGTTGGTGACTAGCTGACTTTCTTTTGCTTAGTTTTGAATGAAAGGCTTACAGAGAGAATTCAGTAAGGATAAAAGTAGAAGCTAGATAATAGGACCATATATAATAGGAAGCAAATTCAGAAAGGAAGGTGATGAATAACCAGAATGGTGGCATTACTAGCTTTATGAATGTTTTTGGAAAGATGTCTAGCAGGATTTTCTCTGAGAGAACAGCCAAATGAAGTTCCAATTACTTCCTGAATAACAGTAAATGGCAGTTCATTTTTCGACTGTATTTGAATGCAGAAGTACTAACATTTTTTGAAATATGCTCCTTTATTCTTATATATTTAACTATCATTTGGGATAAATTGAATAAATTTGCTTGCACTTTGACAGAGTCTGATATGTATGAAAATGAGATGCAGACTGAAGAAGTAGAAGGAAGTGTAGAGGAAGAAAATAGAGGAGAGAAAAATAAAAGTGGTCTCAAGTCTTGTAAGAGAAGATGTGTGTATTACTTAACACTATGGCAGCCAGAGGCTTTATGAAGCACTGAAGGAAGAAGGAAGAGAAAGCATTAATATGAATGTTTAAGATTTAAAAGATATCTAGAACATACCTTGCAGATTATCAAACACTGTTGGTGGCAATATCCTGAATGTTGCTCAAACACTTACTCCATATTAAAAGATCTATCCTCAAAAATAAAGAACATAATGCACTGTGTATTACATAAATATTTTCCTTCCTGCTTTTTTTGGGATACTGGGTACGATAGATTTCCACTTTTTATTTTAAAATTATATATGAGGTGATACTTATTTTTATTGTGAAACACTTTTATTATGAAACACTTTTATTACAGAAAATTTCAAACACATATAAAAATAGAGATAATAGTACAGCAAAACTCCATGAATCCATTAGACACACTAACATTTTAACTCAGGGCCAGTCTCATTTTGTCTATATTCTTATCTACTTCTTTCCATTCTTCCTGGATCTGATAATGTTTGTATTTCATTCATAATTATCTAATATTTATCTTTTAAAATGTCACTTTAAAAATGAATTGTTAGTTATTAAATCTAAAAAATAGCAATATTTCTTTAGCATCATCCAATATCCAGCAAGTGTTGTATTTATGTGAACTCTTTGCCAAGTCTCTTTTGAAAACAATTCACAAAGCTATCCCTACATGACATCTAGCTCTAGAAAAATAATGCAGATGTTTCATAAGAACATACTATATTCTTGTGGATTGTAAATTCAACTTCTTATGAAAACTTCTACCATCACCTAGTCAGTTACATTCCTTTCAAAAAGAAAAATAAAACATCAAAATTGTTTAAGAGTTTTGTTTGTTTCTGTTTTTGTTTTTTTCTGTTTGGTTTTGTTTTGCTATATCATCCAAGCTCCATCAGACTCTAAATATTGATATGACTTGGCATGTTTGCAAACTTATACATTGAGAAATGCTTTTTATGCTTATCATGTACTACTCACTCTATGCATTCCTTCAGTTTTCTTGTGTTTTGCCAAACAGTCCATTTGACCAATGAGTTAAAGTGTACTGAAACTGATGAACTGCAAGTATATTCAATATATTTCTGGTAAAATCTGAGTCAGCATGAAGAGTCTACTGGAGTGCAAGAATTAACATGACACAATGCTGAGTACAGTCTCTTTCAAGTTAAAGATCTGAATAGCAAAATTGAATCCATGGAACTATATTGATTTTCTAGAATAAAAAAATTAGGCAACCCCATTTTAGTCTTGGGCTAGTATAGAATACAAAGATTTCTTAATTGAAATAATTTAGAATTAAATTTTTGTGAACTATAATTTTCTGAAGTCTTTTTGAATAGAACTCATAACGGGGAGAGGATATATGAGTGTGTGTATTATATATATGTGTGTGTGTATAATTCTTATTAAGTAAGTAAAATGCAACAAAATGTCAGATATCATTCTTCCACATAATTTTAGCAAAATTCTGCAACAGTGAACACATGTTATCTTGTTTTTAAACTCTATGTTCTGCCCACATTGCGTTATGAATAATCTAGTCTTGCTAATTGCTTTTTCAAAAACTCTAGTTATGATTTTACTTCATATGTTCAATCTATTTTTTTCCTTTTGTATTTCTATAAATATTCTTCTACTGGCTACTTATTAATTCCTTAAATAGTCTTTAATCTCATGAATTTATTATTTTATTCTGAGAGAATAACTTTCAAGGTCATTTTGTGCTAGCTGTAAAAAATAGCTTTTAAGGTCATGATTAAAGGTGGAGAAATTAGATTATTTAAAATATTTTTTGAACAAAATCAGTTCCATTTTCAAAACATAACATTCATAAAATCTATCTTCTATTGTTTGAATTAAGGAAAAGTCATGTTCATTAAAATAGTTTTGCTTTAATGTTAACTAAGTAGAATTTACATAAGAACTTGAATTAAGAAAAAATAGTTTGCTCTAAATCCTGTTAACAAAAAAGAGAATTAGCTAGAATTTATAATAAAATAACTGTATTTGAAATATATTTATTGGCATTTACCACAATCAAAAGTAATTTTTAATGTCATGTTTCAAAAATACATATTTATACGTGTATACTGGTTAGCTCTTGAAATCTAAGAAATATGTTTATATGAAGGCCATAGAGGAAAAAACAAAAACAAAAAACTAGCCCATTTTTTAAATTAAATCTTTCAGGTCCTTAGATTTTTTTTTTTTTAATTTTACTTATTTGACAGAGAGAAACACAGCGAGAGAGGGAACACAAGCAGAGGGAATGGAGGCGGGAGAAGCAGGCCTCCTGCAGAGCAGAGAGCCCGATGCGGGGCTCAATCCCAGGCCCCTGGGATCTGACCTGGGCCGAAGGCAGACGCTTAACGACTGAGCCACACAGGCACCCTAGGTCCTTAGATTTTTAACCAGTAGCATAAATGAGTTGATTAGCCTAAAATTAATGTAAAAAAAGATGAGATATTAAAAAAGAAGCTAAATTATGTTGTTGGTTCAAATAATATTTTTTAAAAATTCACCAACATCAAGAATATGTCCTCTAAATAGTAAAAAAAAAAGTAAATTACTATTACCATACAGTGACTCGCATGTTCTTTTGCTTTGTCATTTTATTGTCATTATTTTAATGCTGGTAATTATTTATTTCAAAAGACTATAATAAATGGCAAATGGATCATAACATTATGTCAATAATGAGCACTATTCGATTTTCTTAGCAACTCTTCTATTACGATAGTATCTACATATATTGGTTGTATACATGTGATCCTACTGCACAGTGAATGCTACTCTGTAACAAATCCACAATGAAGACAAATCCATCTTTTAAAGTTTAGTCCCTTCTTTAAAATATGATAAAAATAATAAATGTGTATCTGTTTTCTAAGCCACCACATAATTAAGATGGCCTCATACTTCATCCAAAGAGAAATGCTTTTAAGAGAGAAAGAGGACATTATTAAGCATTATCCTGGAAGAAGAGGTGTAAGCGGGAACTGCAGCAGGTGAAAGAGTGCCTTTGCTTATTACCTTAGCTACAACGGGCTGTTTGGGAGCTTAGGTCCTGTCATTTCAGGAACTTATGCTGTGTAACAGTGCTGGAGTGATCTCATGAATTGGTGAGTCAAACTTAGTACCAGGAAATAATGTGAAACAGATTTTTAAAAAAGATTTTTAAAAATTTATTTGTGAGAGATAGCATAATCAGGAGGAAGGAGAGGGGTAAGTGGACTCCACACTGAGTGCAGAGCTCGAAATGGGGCTCAATCCCATGACTCTGATATCATGACCTGAGCGGAAATCAAGAGTCTGGTGCTTAGCCCCCAGGCACTCCTGTCCCAAGAAATATTTAGACTCATTACAACTGGGCACTTCATGAACAAATATTTATAACAGCTTGCTGTTTCCTGCATCTTGAAGACCAAAATATTTCCATCAAGTCATGAACTTTTTTTTATTCTTTTAGATGCGAGAACATTCCAACAGGTGATATTAAGTAGGTAAATAGAATGGGAGTAGCTGGGAATCTGTGTGTTTTCTCCATTCATATACTGGGAAGCAGCATCTGAACCCTGAGACTCAAATTTTCCTGCTCCCCAGTCATGCAAAAGTATTCATTGTCTCCTTTAGGACAAAGGAGCTCATTCTCATCTAGATATTTTTTTGTTCATTTCTTTAGAATGGAAGCTCTTCCAGGAGCTTTACTCTTAAACCTGAATTAATAAGAAACTCTAATTCCAAGAACACCTGGTTAATATTAATGAGAGCAATTTTTAAGTCAAACAACTTCAAATTATTCACCCTGCTCCATTTGATGGTCAAAGTTGGGTAGAAAGGCATGATAGAACTAAATAATGCCTACAAAGAAGGGACACAGTCAGCGTTGTTTTATACTACAATTATATATTTTTATCATACATATTTAATTTTTCTATAGGTTTCTGAGAGACAATGTTATTGAAGGGCTATGTTGAAGAGAAACATCAAAGATATTCAATAATTTTAAAATGCATTTATTGATTGGGTACTTAATAATTATGCTCAAAGTTCATTGCCATTGTGACGATCTACTTGTCATGAATCAAAGAGTTCATGTGCCCCTAGATGCAGAGGTCAAAAGAATAACAGTTCCATGTTAGCACAGTTTTGATACTTAAATATCCCATTTGCCAACTTAAGTCCAGTCTGAAATGGTGAAATATATTCAAGTAGGTTCTCTGGTGCTATTAAAGTGGCTCCTTTGCCAATGTCTATTAACTTCGATTTTACTTTGGGATTGTAAGCTACTCTTAGTAATTATGTGCCCAAAGATTGCTAGTCTATATTTCTTTTTCTTGAAGATCTGCCTAAGGAGTCAGCACCAATTTCAAGTATCTGCTTATCTCTAAAGTTTTGTTGTACAGACAAGAGAAATAGCACATTTCAAGGCAGCCCTTTCATTTTCTGATTTTGAAAATGTGACCCATGTGTTAAAACTGTGTGCCATTCTGGGAAGTTACTGTTGGTTCCTTTGCTCAAATATATTGCTGCAAAACTATCCTATAAAAAAGCTAGGTACAATTCACTGCTTGAGCACCATACCAAATCTACAATTTCTACCTTCCAATAAAGAAAATGTCTTAAATTTTTGTTGAACAATATTAAACATGACTCATGAATATAAATTTCCACAATTATTTGTTGCAAATAGAAATGAGTTAATGTTCGCTTATATAATTTATAATAGTCCTTTGGGAGGATATTTACACAGAAAATATTTTTATTGTAAAGTATTTTATAAGGAGATTTTTATACATTCTTCTCATGTAGTTGAATGCTACTGATACATTCTATTTATTTTTGAAACAGTGCAACAATGTATTTTAAGAAAATATTAAGTATTTATCAAGATCGTGAACTCATATGTAAACTCAGTATGAGTGTATGAATGTGCACGTATATTCGAAGTTCTCTAAAGAATTGATTGGTTGAAGGTGATAGAGAGTAACTTTAGTCCATGCTGCTAAAGTAAGTATTTACTACTCTGAGATGTGTTTTTGTATTCCTTTGACTCCAACTAAAATAACGGTCTGTGTTGCAGAAAAGGAAACGTGGAATGAAGTGAACAAACTCAGTTTTATTGAGAAAGTGGCATAAGAGCAAAGGCACAAAGCTTCCTCTTGGAAGAGAGTGAATTAATTCCACCTCAGCAACTACATGGTTTTTCACCTGAGGCAAGTTATTTAACTTTTATAAACTCATTTACCTCCTTTGTGAAATGACGATATGCTGGATGTTCTCCGTTTGCCTGGACAAATCTACTCTCCACTTCTCTCCCCCCCACCTTGCTCTGTGCCTCTGGAGGCTGATATTTATGGAATGAACCAAAGAAGAATCTTGGCCTTCTGACTTTCAGTTGATTTCAGTGAATATTAGACACCAGTAGGAGGGTGAAAATGGAAGTTTGATGTTTATGCCCTTGGTTCTGTCAATGCCAGGCTTGAGACTGACAATGCTGATTTTTTTTTTCCTTGGGATAACCCCTCCTAAAGCTACAGGTCTGGCTGAGTGCTTTAACCATTCCTTTAAGTAACACCTTCAAGCTTAGTAGTGACAATGATCTGGGTTTTTTGTTTTGTTTTGTTTTTAGCAATTCTTCACTTATATACAAACACCCAGTGCTCACCACAGTTGCCCTCTTTTATACCCATCACCTATTAACCCCATCCCCCAGGCACTTGCCTACGGGTTTTTCTTAAATCTAGCCCTACCTACACAGGTGATTCCTTTAGTAAATGTTCAGTTTTTCCATTTGAACATTTAGTTATCTGCTAGACCCATATTCATGTGGAGGATAAATTAAAGAAAAACAATAATGATAGTTATTGTGTGGACTCGATAAATATAAAAGAAGCATTGTTATATGTATACAACTTGGTAAAATATGTAAAATGTCAAATAAACATTAGTTGAAATAATCTGGGTCATCACACCTCTGAGTCTGGATTTGAAATGCCTGCCTGGCTCTTCTGTTAAAGCAATATCAGCAGAGCCATCCTGATGCAAAAAAGCTGATCTGCCTTCAGCATTTCAGGCTCCTGCTTCTGCCAGCCTCCACAGTTTTCTTAAGACATAGAGCTACTCTGACCCACTGTTATTAAGGCAAGAGGTGCATTCTGTCCACTCCTTTTAGAATGGTACTTCTTCCTAATACTCAGGTTTTAAAGTTATCCTGTCTAAAATTTGGCAAGTATGTGGATTTCCTTAGATGTCTGTCAGGAAAGTGACAATTTTGATGTTTTTAGAAAAAGAGGGATTGACATTGCTGACAAGATGACAGTGCCTCAGTTGCTGGATAACAAAGGTGACAAGAACCTGAAAATGGTTATGAATTCTTGACATTTTCCTACAGGGCAAAGGGATCTCATATCACACATTGTGAAGGTGATAGCCAATTCAAAGAAATGTTCCTTACAGGTGTTCTGTTCATTTCAGAGGCTTCATTAGGAAACAGGAGCAAGTGTGACATAGTGAGTTTAAATGTTGGAATAAGAAAGAACATTCCCTCCATCAGTCTGCCTATACTGTGGTACAGTGTTAAAGTGGAAAGATCCTCAAAGTGCTGTTGTAGAAACATCTGTTTCAGTATTTGAACATCTATTCAAATACAGTGAATGTCCTGAGGCACAGTGATGGTTAATTTTATGTCAATCTGACTGGACTAAGTGATGCCCACATAGCTGGTAAAATATTAATTCGGGATGTGCTCACAGGAGTGTTTCTGGAAAGGATCAGCATTTGAATCCACAAACAAAGCAAAGATCACCCTCACCAGTGGAGGTGGTCATCATCCAACACACTGAGGGCTTATATAGAACAAAGAGGCAGAAAGGCAAAATTTTTCTCTCTGCTTGAGCTAAGACAATCATCTTCTTCTGCTCCAAGACATCTCTGTTTCTGGTTCTAGGGCCTTCAAACTCAGATCAGGACTTAGTCTTCAGCTCCCCTGAAGTTCTCAACCTTTCAGACTTGGACATACACCATTGGTTCTCAGGCTTTTGGAATTGGACTAAATTACACCACTGGGTTTCCTGGTTCTCCAAGTTGTATTTGGAGTTCTTGGAACTTCTCAGCCTCCATAATTATGTGATCAAATGCCTATCATAAATCTCCCCTTAGATATATCATTTTGGTCTGTTTCCTTGGAGAACTCTAACACAGGTACATTTGTTAACTGCTATAGGTCTCATTTAGTAAACCATTAAGATGAGAGTAAAATAATTAGGGTTTTATCCACATCATGCATGAGATTGATGGGAGAATTAATCAGATACATACATTTTCCAATCATCCTGTCTCCCTGTAGACAAATTGCTTAACCTTTCTAAGATCCGGTTTATTTATCTACAAAATGAGAAATGTGTACTGTAGTCAAGTTTTCCAAACAGGTCTTTAAAAAGTTATAATGAGAGTAATTTAAATGTAAAATAGATTTCCTTTTGTCTAAAATCATCATCTTAAAGTGAAAATGTATAAAATTACAATTACTGAAATAAAAATTTATATTCAACAAAATTCAACAATTAATTCCAGTAGAAATCTAGGGTAAAACATTTTTCTTAGTTAAGCATGCATTACCATGGGTTACTACTGCCATGTTTGATTGTATTGAATACACACACACACACACACACACACACACAGTTTTTAACCATCAGTATCATAATTAATGGTGAGACAGATATTAAGTTTATTCTATTTGAAATTTGAACACAGTTAGAATTGTTATTTCAATATTGTCCCTTACTTACATTGTTTTAGATATTTTAGCCAATATAATAAATAAGAAACCTAAATGTGGTAACTTTATTATTGAGGGATCACTAATTCCAATGTTTTTAAATGTTTTATTCTAAATATAAAACAACAAAAACTACAAGAACAATAGATAACAAGCCAAAAAAATAAAGTGCAAATATAATTAGATATAATGTCACAGTTTCAATATCATGGGCAATTACAAAATATATAATATAACACATAAAAATATATTAATATACATATTGTTTTTATACCAAAAGTTACCAACACAAGAATTCTAACAAAACATTTTGTAGCCTATAACAAGTTCTGAGTGTTAAAACAGAATTTCAGTTAAGTACTAAGGTAAAAAAATCAATCATGAAAGAATGGGGACAAAATACAGGATAATATTACTTCAATTTTAGTCAGAGAAGACAGTTCTGAACAAAATTGAAAGTAACTATAAATTTGAAAAGTGATAGATTTGGCTACCTAGAATTTTGAAATACCAGAAACTGAGGGTAAACTATAAAAATGTGTTTATAATATTTATTGCTCAAACATGACAATATACTGCACCATAAAAAAGTTACTCTACTCTAATATTTATATTATTTTATTCAACAAATGTCTAGAAACAGCAAACACCCCAGATTGAAACAAAAGAAACATTCACATATATACAAATTTAAATGTCCAATAAATAGGGGTGCTTGAATGGCCCAAGCATCTGACTCTTGATTTCAGCTCAGGTCATGATCTTAGGGTTGTGAGACTGAGATCCACACAAAGCCATTCACTGAGCCCAAGGTCAGGCTCTGCACTGGGCATGGAGCCTGCTTAAGATTCTCTCTGTCCCTCTGCTCCTCCTCTCTCCCTCTCTAAAGTAAATAAATAACTAAATAATTGGCCAATAAATGAAATAAAAATATGAAGCTTAGTGATAATCAAATTATTTGAAAAAATAAAACCAAGAATATATTTTCTATAAAATAGAAAATATTAAAATATATTTTAATTGTATGCTATTAAAATATTATTAAATAACATGATATATGCCAAAAAATTAGAACTGTGAGATTTTTTTTTACCATTTTGTGAAACGTATTTAGGATTTTAAGGAATTTTTCAGCTCATTTGAGAGAAGTTAACATCCTAAAAATTAATACATTAATATCCAGAAAGTTAATCACTCTCCATTCAACAGGTATTATAATATTGCAGATGCTCTTATCTGCTAGCTGCCTCCCACTATAATACAGGTAACCAGTAAGCAGAACTTTTAATCATCTGTGAATTGTATATTTTTGCATTTTAAAATAGATATATGATATACACATATATTCCTCAAAGACATTGCCTCTTTTGCTAGACGATAGATTTGAGCTTTATTAAAATATACTATCATTCTCTAATAATCATGTTTCTGAGATTCATTCATGCTCTTTCACTGTTCTTTCATTTTCACTTCTGTGTAATATTCCATTAGAAATGGGATTAGCAAGGCTTTTCTGTAAATAGATAATGCATATGTTTGGCTTTATAGGGCATATGGTCTGTCTCACAACTACCCAACTCTGCTGTCATACAGAAAAAGCAGACATACACAATACACAACCCAGTACATGTGGCTGTGATTCAACAAAACATTATTTTCTAAAATAGGAAGCTTGCCAGCTTTGGCTCATGGTCCATAGTTTGCCAATTCCTTCATTATATGAATATAGCCATATTTAGTTATAGGCTCTCCTTTCTATAGACACTTTTGTTATTTCTAGTTAACTAATTACAAATGATTCTTGCTATGAACATTTTAGCATATTTTTTTCTGGCACATATGCATATGCTTAGAAATGGAATTCCTAAATTTTAGTTATGCATATTTTTAAAGATAAAGCTATATTCTTTCCTATAGTGATTTTTAGCAATTTCTCATCTCTGTATAAAAGTCTCTATTGAACCACATTCTTACTAAAATTTGATATTGCTAGATTTCTTAATTTTTGACTATCTAGTAGTGATTATAAATTGTTTCATATTTTAGTGTGAATCTGCATTTCATGATATTAACAAATAGTTTATTTTTTTTTTTGTAGAGACATGTATGATTTTGTTTCTTCAAGACACCTATATATGAGGTGTTTTTTTTAACCTACTTTTATACTTGATTTTTGTATTTTCCCCTTGAGTAAACATGTTCTTGAATGTGATTCCTTTTATAGATATGTTTCAAAAATCTTGTTTCATTTGTCACTTATCTTTTTATTTTTTATAATTTATTTCAATAAGCAGCATTTGGTGTTTCAGTTTATTCAGGTCATCTTTTGTTTTTGGATACTATGTGAGAATACAGTCATATATCTGGAAGAGTCCCCATCAAAAATGAAAAAGTGGTTATTTTCTTTACACTTACGTATATTTGCCAATTGTTCCTGAGTAAAACTTAGTGCTTCATCTATAATAAAAATAAATCAATATATTTTTCTTTAACAAATTATACAATCAACGTGGCTCAATTTAATATTTTACCTGTTAAAATTACATTCTTCACAATTGATTGGATTCTGGAAGTTTCAAATGTTTTGCTAATGGGAAAATGCACATTATATTCCTCAAATATCCTAATGACATATTATTAGGAGTAGGATTTACCACTTCAGAACCTGAAGATATTTAGTATCCTGGACATTATTTAGGAGGATGAATCCATTTTTATTTAAAAAACATGAGAGTTTATTTACATAAATCTTCAACCACTTTCCAGGAGTCAGGTAATATCCCATCTAAACTGCATCTTTAAGTCATATTTCACATTGATTTTATGAACACACAAATGCAATACTTTTTCAAGTGTCTTCACAATATTTTTATGTTCTCATCACTGTAACATTGATGTTCAACCAATAAAAAAAAAAACAGGAAGGTTCCAAATGTTGAACTTGTTCTAATACTCTGTGATCAACTTTGCCATTTAATAATTGTCAGACATCTAAGTTGGTCATATCTCTAGCTCTTTGATATGCTTCTGATACACATTAACACTTTTAAGTTAGATAAATTTTATGAAACAAATACAGAAACTGTACTTTAAAAATTTCCCATATCTTCACTTGTTCTCATGAGCCTCTATATGACTATAATCAAATTAGATGGTATGTAAGATATCCCAAAGCATTTAGCTCAGTTAAGAAGAAACATTAAGCCTCTGTGAGACTAATATTATATAAGCCCATCTTGTTTAAGATACTCAATTCATAGGCAGATAAATTCACTGTATGTAAAAATCATGATTTAAATATATAAGAAGAGGTAGGGATGGTATTCTTTATAAATTGGACTAGCCATTTTCAATCAGAAAACTTGTTCTACAGTTCTAAAATTATGGTATCAATTTGTTTTGTTTAATTCTTTATTTAAATTGAATGTAGTTAACATACACTGTGTTATTAGTTTTAAGGATAGAACTTAGTGATTCATCAGTTGCATGTAACACCTAGTGCTCATTATAGCAAATGCCCTTCTTAATGCCCATCACCCACACTCCTCTTCCCCACCAAGTCCTCCCCCAGCAATTTGTTTTTTTCTGCAATTCTTATTCAAACATATCCCCCTTGAAGTAGTAACTATAACATAATCATCATATCTCAATATCTGTATATGAAGTGTTCACTGTAGTACTATAGATTTTTGATTATGTATCTCCTAATATAAAAATATCATGGTTTTTGTTGAATATTATTAGATTAGTATGTAAATGAACAATAATTTTTGAAAGTGGTAAGCAAGTAATTAGCTACTAATGATAGTAATTCAACTTGGAATCAATCATTTGGTCATTTCACATTTTGTATCCTTAAAAATAACCACACAACTTTTAATATGAAACAAAAACACTAGATTAGTGAAATGAATTTAACTATCATATAAGAATACTTAAAACTAGGTTTCTTCTTTTCTCCATTTTTTTTTAAAGATTTTATTTATTTGACACAGAGAGAGAGAGATCACAAGTAGGCAGAGAGTCAGGCAGAGAGAGAAGGGGAAGCAGGCTCCCCACTGAGCAGAGAGCTCGATGTGGGGCTCAATCCCAGGACCCTGAGATCACGACCTGAGCCGAAGACAGAGGCTTAAACCACTGAGCCACCCAGGCACCCCTTCTCTTCTCCATTTTAATGTTTATAACTTTGTGTTCTCTAAACTCTAATATATATTCCTGTTAAATTTTCCTGATGTTTCTTTGACTATTTTCCTCTTTAATACATTAATTCACCAAAAAAGAAACATTCTTACTTAGAAGAATAATAAACGCACAATGACAGCACTTGTGACTGAGCTATGAAGATAATTTTTCTAAGCAATTCAACAAATAATTATTGATTGTTCCTCAGATTCAAAACAAGAGAAGAATAACATCACAACTATAGCTTTTCAATATATATTCAGCATATATAATTTAGTATGAAAGGAAAGTATGTGTATTAATTCTACATTTGATTTATTAAGAGTTTTATTTCCTTTTTAAATATATCCTGCAAAAAGAAAAGAAAGAAAGAAAGAGAGAGAGAGAGAGAGAGAGAGAGAGAGAGAGAAAGAAAGAAAGAAAGAAAGAAAGAAAGAAAGAAAGAAAGAAAGAAAGAAAGAAAGAAAGAAAGAAAGAAAGAGGGAGGGAGGGAGGGAGGGAGGAAAGAAGGAAAACAAGGTAAGGAGTTGGATTTCTGCTCCCATCAATAAAATTTGGCATAAAGATTATCATATATTGCCACCAAATTAAGTCATCCAAAATTTGTGGAAATTAATTTCTCTTTGAAAGGGACTCCTTCAGTTCAGGCTCAAGCGGAACCAAGCTGTGAAAAAGGAAAGAACAGCACAAATCAGCATTAGAATTAGATGAGAAGGTGCTCCTTTCCCATATCTGATTATGCTTGAGTTATGGAATGTGAGACGAGAATGGTAAGGCCTAGGTTGGTGGGCGAGCAGGAACAAGGTCATGAAGTAATAGGACTCTAAAACTATGAGCGAAGTTGTGTCTGCCTTCAAATTCATACTGTGAAGTCCTAACTTTTAGTACCTCCGAATGTGACTGTATTTGGAGACAGAGCCTTTAAAGAGCTAATTAAGGTAAAGAGCTAATTAAGGTGAGTGGGCCCTAATCCCATATGCTTGATGTTCTTAGAAGAAGAGAATAAGACACAAACAGCAAAGAGAAAAATAATGACTATAAAGCAAGATGGTGGCAGATGCAAGGGAAGGAGAATGGCCTCAGAAGAAACCACATATGCTGACACCTTGATCTCCAACTTCCCAGCCTCCAGAACTGTAAGAAAACAAGTGTTTGTGGTTTGAGCCTTCCAGTTGGTAGCATTTTGTTACGGTGGTCCTAGAAAACAAATGTATCTAGTAACAGAGACTAGTCTTTACCCTATGAGCAAAGGAAACCACCTTTGCTCATAGGGTAATTGAATAGTGTTCAATTACCCTATGGTAATTGAATAGTGGTAGTTGAATAGTGAAGAGACCCAGTTAACGAAGAAATCAATTTTTAAAAGTGTTGATGTTTCATATTTTGAACTTTGTTCTTAAATCCTCCAAGCACAGACTTCACTATTACTTATGATATCCCACTATACTTTTGAACAGATTTGCTTGCTATGTGTGTGTGTGTGTGTGTGTGTGTATGTGTGTGTGTATGTGTGTGTGTGTGTGTAGATACATGATGGATGGATAGATAGATGGATAGATAGATAGATAGATAGATAGATAGATAGATATTTTTTTTTTTAGATGAAACCCTATGAACCTTCCTGAAATTTTGTGGTTCTAGTGTCTTAGGAGCTATTCAGAATAATGCTACTATATTTCGTACATGAAAACCCTTCCTGTATTTAGAGAGCTTCTCAATACTCATCGAAATATCTTCTTCAATATATTTGTCATTTAAAAGTATCTTATTATGTGGTTTTCCAACTATTCACCATTCTTGTGAGCCTCCAGTGGACTAAAATTATTTTCAGCACACATCTTAAAATGCAGCACTGTGTATAAACATACTTCTACATGGCAAAAGGTAAATAAATCTTTTAAGTTGTGAAGTGCACTATGCTGATCACATTATCTCCTTTCATTTCATGAGTTGTCTTTTTTTTTAAGAATTTTTCTTATGAAAAAAGTGAGAGAGAAAAGATAATCGTCAAATAGCAAAGCATGTTGTGGAGCCCAAATCCACGCTATGTCTATCTGATTCTAAGCTTAATCTTGTTTGTTTCTCTTCTTTTTTCTTTTCTTCTGTCTTTTTTTTTTTAAGATTTTATTTATTTATTTAACAGAGAGAGAGAGGGAGAGAGAGAGAGAGAGAGAGAGAGAGAGAGAGAGAGAGAGAGAGGCAGCGCACCAGCAGGGGGAAGCAGAACGCAGAGAGAGAAAAAGGCTCCCTGTTGAGCTGGGAGCCTTTTGAGTGGCTCAATCCCAGGACCCCTGGATCATGACCTGAGCCTAAGGCAGATGCTTAACTAACTGACCCACTCAGGTGTCTCTGTAAACTCAACCTTAACAGGTATATCATATGGTTTCTAAACATTATTAGATCATCAGTTCAGTACAAACTTGTGGGTCAAATGGAAAAAAGTAATGCTCTACAATTTTCTTTATCCTCTATTTTCCTATTAATACAACCTTATTTTAGTGATGTTTTGCAACCATTTGATCTTATGAACAAAATTGTCTTTAATCTATAATTTTCCTATCCCTCATTTCATAAATGATTTCCTTTATCTGAGTTCAGAATTTTCCTTTTTTTTCCCTACTCAATTTGGCCTGTAATTTTAAATGTAAACATGTTTATAAAAATCTTGATTCTCCGATTCAAATTACTTTCTATCCTTTTCAACTGCGTATACTGCAACTTTAATAACAGTGCTTCCTTTTATGTAATTAATTAATCAATTAATTTATTTTTTTTACAGTGCTTCCTTTTAATTGAAAACTTTTGTGGACTAGTAGAGAAGGTCATGGTCATGTCCCTATAGTTAAATGTATGTATACTCTTGGTTGCTGTTCATGCACTTATGAATTTTTCTAACTGTATATTATTGATATTGTGCTAAGCTCCTTAGAGGAACTTACTTAGTATGTTTTCCAGGGGTGCTTGAGTGCCTCAGTCACTTAAGCTATTGCCTTCAGCTCAGGTCATGATCCCAGGGTCCCAGGATCGAGCCCTGCATTGGGCTCCCTGCTCAGCAGAAAGCCTGCTTCTCCGTCTCCCTCTGCCTGCCACTCTGCCTACTTGTGCTCTCTCTCTACCTCTCTGTCAAATAAATAAATAGAAATCTTTTAAAAAATATATGTTTTCCAAGTAACTTGTTAGAAAACAAATTTTATAGGGGCACCTGGGTGGTTATGATCTCATAGGTTGTGGAATCTAGCCCTGCATCAGACTCTGGGCTCAACAGGGAGTCTGCTTAAAGATTCCCTCTCTTTGCTCCTCTCCCCACTGTCTCTCTCTCTCAAATAAATAAATAAATCTCTAAAAACAAACAAAAATTATGTACATAATGCTCATACAATTGTAACACAAAATAAAAAGGAGTTGGTAATACTTATAAAAGAAAGTGGAGAGACTACTAGATAGTCCTTTTTTAAGTTTTGTTTTGTTTTGAAGGAAGCAGTAGGCAATGGTATTTTTAAATAGACTAAAAATAAGATCTAGATATATTTCATGTCCTATCTTTTCATTCTAGTTACATACTTGGTTATGTTACTAAATGATAGTAAACAGTGATGATAATAATAATAAACTGTTTTATATAATTCTCATGCCTGTTATGAATGTTAAATAGAAATGACCTTTCCAAGCATCACGGACATTTAGTCCTTAACCCGACTACCCAATGTTGTTATTACAAAAGCTCCCTTTATTTTCCCTCTGTTCTTTTAGCTCCTTGGTGTTTCTAGTCTCTCTGGAAGTTTTTATTTACTGCCAAGTTTTCAAAAACAATCTATATGCTTATAACTACCAAATCAATAGCAACAGCAGGCACCTACAAGCATTCCAAATACATTTGTAATGTGGACATTTCCCTTTTCACCACTCCCATCCCAACATAAAGTCATTGACTCCAATAATCAATCATTAAATTATTCAAGCTAGAAAACCAAGACTCTTAATAGACTCCTTCTTCTTCTTCAACCTAAAATCCAATTTAATCACTGTGCCCTAAATATATTAACTCCTAAAATATTTTTCTGATGACTCCTCCTTTCCTCAGGTCTTTGTCATATGTACTTTGGCAACCACAACAGAAATATAGGCAGCCTGTCTGTCTCCGGGTACTATTTCAGGCTTCCTCACAGACTTTTTCAGAGTCATCTTTCCGAAATATAAGTGTGATTATGCTCTACAGTATTTTAAAACTTGCCAATGGTTTGCCATCAACCACAGGGCTATGTCAAACTGTCAACATGGCATACAGTTTCCATGATACTCTAGTCTCAGTTTTGACTTACACACGGCTGCTCATATGTTAAAAATACCAGACTATAAGAGCTGCAAAAGAAAATATCCTCTTCAAGAATATGAAGTTTTATCCTTCAAAAATACCTTGAAATGTGTCATTATGGGAATAATCTATTCTTTACTGGATTTTTGAAGTTTATTTAATAATTAATATCTATTAAACATTTTATTTATCATAAAGTACTCACAACTTAGGCTATTGAGAGGTTTTTGCCTGATTCTTTAATCCCTAAATTGTAACCATAGATTTTTCTCACCATTCTCTGACTTAAACATTTTCTATTCTCATTTCTTGACTTTCTTACTCTGATTCATGCCTTTTCTTGCCATCATGTTTTTGATAAGATTGATCTTTCTCTGTGTAAAGACCCTCATTCCTGACAGCATTTCAACCTGGACCTATCCCATCCTGTCGTCTAACACTTTCTCATCATTGAGAACTCCATGCTGATATTTTTTATCATGAAGCAAGTTTTTCTTAATGAAGGTGTTTTCCTCCATGCTTAGATAGCTCTCTCCCATGCATACAATAAACTATGTATGTTGCTATTACAGCCTATAGTATTGTAAAACATTTATATACTTAGGCATAAGTCTTCTACATGAGATGATTAACACCTTGAAGACAGCATTTATTTTTACCACCTTAGAGTCAACTAGTGTTTTCCAACTAGCCAATGCTCAAAAATTATTTGAAGATCACAGCTTTGTAGTAAAGCTTGAAATCTGGCAATGTGATGCCCCCAGCTTGGTTTTTCTTTTTCAGCATTTGCTTAGCAATTCGGGGTCTTTTCTGGTCCAAAGAAGCAGATGCATTACAAAGAAGGGCCACATGTACCCCAATGTTCATAGCAGCAGTGGCCACAATTGCCAAACTGTGGAAAGAACCAAGATGCCCTTCAACAGATGAATGGATAAAGAAGATAGGGTACATATACACAATGGAATATTATGCCTCCATTAGAAAGGACGAATATCCAACTTTTGTATCAACATGGATGGGACTGGAAGAGATTATGCGGGGTAAAATAAGTCAAGCAGAGAGAGCCAATTACCTTATGGTCTCACGTGCTGAGCATAAAGAAAAACATGGAGGACATTGTGAGAAGGAAGGGAAAGGTGAATGGGGGGAAACCAGAGGGGGAGATGAACCATGAGAGACTGTGGACTCTGAGCAACAAACTGAGGGTTTAGGAGGGATGGGGGTGGCGGGCTGGGCGAGCCTGGTGGTGGGTATTGAGGAGGGCACGTATTGCATGGAGCACTGGGTGTGGTGCATGAACAATAAATCTTGTAACACTGAAAAAATAAAATAAACATTTTTGGGGAAAAAATTATTTGAAGAATTAAGTAACATGCATTATACTTATAAATGGCATGTGTTACAGCCTTAACTTTAAATGTTTATGTATTTTCTCTTTATAGTCCCAAGAAATGCCAAAGAAAGATTTTGACGAAAAATAGAAAAAAAAAAGAAAACTCACTGATGTGTAAAATTTGTAGTATATTTTCTTACTCTTTTAGGAGCCTTGATATTTGTCTATGTGTAGGCTATTGATGCATTAACTATTTTTCTGAAGGTGCATTTTAGTTGCTTAGATTCTTTCAACCTAATGAAAGATTTAGAATTGAAGAAATGGAAAAGTTACAGGAAAGCCACAGGTCAGACTATATGGTTGAACGATGCTTGTAGTAATCAGTCAAAATCCACAAAGTGATTGTTAGCCT
Organism: Procyon lotor; assembly: GCA_028646535.1. Classification (NCBI taxonomy): domain Eukaryota; kingdom Metazoa; phylum Chordata; class Mammalia; order Carnivora; family Procyonidae; genus Procyon; species Procyon lotor. The sequence continues at coordinate 19,121,928 of CM053604.1, forward strand.
CGTAGCTACAAATATTCACATGCAGCATAATTATTGTAGTTTAAGTATAGATGATATAAATGGCCCTCTTCACTAGCTTGAAATAAGATCATAGTCATTTTAGGGAAACCTGGGCGGCTCAGTCATTAAACATCTGCCTTCGCTCAGGTCATGATCCCACTGGGCTCCCTGTTCAGCAAGAAGCCTGCTTCTCCCTCTCTCACTCCCCCTGCTTATGCTCCCTCTCTGGCTCTATTTCTCTCTGTCAAATAAATAAATAAAATCTTAGGAAAAAAAATCATAGTCACTTTTAATTCATTTTAAATGTAATTTTCTTTCTTTCTTTCTTTCTTTCTTTCTTTCTTTCTTTCTTTCTTTCTTTCTTTCTTTCTTTCTTTCTTTCTTTTTACTAGTCAGAGAGAAAGAGCACAAACAGGGATAGCAGGAGGGAGAGGGAGAAGCAGGCTCCCCGCTGAGCAAAAAGCCCAATGTGGAACATATCCCAGAACTCTGGGATCATGACTTGAGCCAAAGTCAGCCACCTAACCAACTGAGCCTCCCAGGCGCCCCTCTCCCATCCTTTTTAAACATAATATTTACATAGCCTTATTGTCAGGAATTCTGGTATATTTCTCAGTATATTCTTTCAAATTTCCAAGGAATTTCAGCAGCTTTCCAAAGTGTTCATGTATTCAACAAGTATTTGTTTAGTGCCTACTGTGTTAGGTAATGTGCAGAGTATTTGGGATGCATTAGGGAATAACACAAACTTCTGCCCAATGACATTTGGCCAACAGGCACCTGAAAAGATATTCAACTTCAACATCACCAATCATCAGGGAAATACAAATCAAAAGCACAATGAGATATCACTTCACAGCTATTAGAATGGATATCATCCAGAAGAGGAGAGACAATAGCTATTGAGGAGGATGTGGTGAAAAAGAAATCCTTATATACTCTTAGTAAAAATGTGTATTGGTCCAACTACTATGGAAAACAATGTGGAGTTTTGTCAAAAAATTTAAAAAAATAGATTTACCATATGATCCAGTAATTCCACTTCTGGGTTTATATCCAAAGGAAATGAAAACAGGATTTTGAAAAGATATATGCACTCCCACTTTTTTTTTCTTTTCTTTCCCCCGTTTTCACAGTAGTTAAGATAGAGAAACGAACTTAATGCCCATTAATAGATGAATGGAATATTATTCAGCCATGAGGCAGGATGATATCCTGCTTTTTGTGACAATATGGATGGACCTTGAGCACATTATGCTAAGTGAGGTTAAGTCAGAAAAAGATAAATACGCTATGATGTCACTTATATATGCAATCTAAAAAAAGTCAAAATGCAAAAACCGGGTTGTAAAATGGTGGTTGTTAGGAGATGAGGTCGGGAGGACAAGACTGATGTTGTTTAAGGGTACAAATTTGCAATGATTAGTAAATAAGTCCATAGAGATTAATGCACAATATAATGAATATAGACAGTATTGTAATATAATTATGTAACATGATAAATATCACTACTATGGCAATCATATTTTAATTTTTAAATGTATCAAAATAATGCATACAAGTTAAATTTACAATATGTTATACATCAAATTTATTTAATTTAAAATAAAGTTGATGTAATGAACAAGTAAATTAAATATAATGTGTTAGTAGATATTAAGTGGTACATGAAAAAAAATTAAAGTACAACAGGGTTAGGGGGATTAGAATTGTGTGCATGTGAGAAGAAGCTTCAGAAAGTAACATATTGCAGGATTAAATAAAGTGATCAGAGTAGAAGCTAAAGAGAAGACAGCATCTCATCCCAAACTTGAGGGAGATGACATATTTAGCAAGAAGCTATCTGGTGTAGAGCAGTTCAGGGATTAGAAAGAGCTTGAACAAATTTCCTAAGATAGTAATATACGTGACCTTTGGGGCCAGTGTCTCTGAGCATAATGAGCAATAAAGAGTGTGTCATTGTAGTCACAGAAGTCAGCGGGGTCATGTCAGGTAAAGATACATATGCATTTGTAAGGCCTTTGATTATGATTCTGAGTTAAGTAGGGAACCACGGAAAGTTTTTGAAAAGCCATGTTATTTAATCTACCTTAACTTTTGAAAGATCAATGGCTGTTCCTTGAGGTTAGACTGTACTTCTATTCAGAGATAATCCAGACAAGAGATGTTGATGCCTTCAACCAGAGTTGGAACAGTGAGGATGGTTACAAGTGACCTGATTCTGGACATACTCTGAGGACAGACAATGGGATTTTCTGATAGATTAGTTGGTGAGCTTGAAAGAAAAAGATTCAAAATTGACTCCTGGGAATTTAACATAAGCAAAATCTAAGCAACTGGAAGGATGAGATTGGCGATGACTGAGATCAGGAGGGCAGTGAGTAAAATACATGTAGAAGGTAGGTCAAGAATTCAATTTAGGATATATTGAGTGAGATATTTATTAGACATTCTTTAGATAGTTTGAGATATGAATTGAGAGTTTAGGAGAATGTCTGGGCCAGAGTTCATCGAAGGGCATTGCAGCTCCCTAACAAAAGATAGAGAATAAGATTTGGAGCAGTCTATTAGTGCTCTCGCTTTTATCATTGCCACAGCATCCCTGTTGAATGCTGGTCTTATAAATCTAAGTACATTATATAAATCTCCTCTGCTGTCTTCTGCAAATATAGATTTCTTCAGGAGGATCAGCCTTTCTCCAAACACAAAAGGTGATGCCAGGAAGCAGGTGCTTAGGAGACTTACATTTCCATAACTAAGAACTGTCACTCAAATGATCTCTGTCAAAAAGGAAGAAAATTTGCTCCAAAGAGATTTGGTGCTTTTCTCTCTGGAAATACTAAATAGCAGTATAATGTCAGACAATCTTTCCATGTCTGATACTTGCAATCAATATCAACCTTGTAAGGGTAAGCTACGCACCCTTGCACGTATATATTAACATGCAAATAGAGGTATGTGTGTGGTGTAATAGATGTGTATATTTATATATGAGTATATATGCATATGCACAGACTTTTTTATTTGGAAATACACAAATCTTCATGTTCTTTTTAAAAAGATTTTATTATTTATTTGAGAGAGAACATGTGAGAGAGAGTGTGAGCAGTGGGATAGTGCAGTGGGAGAGGGAGAAGCAGACCTCCCGCTGAGCCAGGAGCTCAACCCAGGACTCCATTCCTTGGGATCACCTTGGGGTCATGACCTGAGCCAAAGGCAGACCTTTAACCTACTGTGCCACCAAGTTACTCCCAAATATTCATATGCAATAGTTGAAACTCATGTATTAGGGTATGACAGTGAAATCAGCTAGTATGAGTACTCCAACCATTGTCTTATTTTCTAGGTAGTCTTTGCAGTTCTAGATTATTTCTTCATTTCCCTACAATTTTGCAACTATTTACTATTTTATGACTACAATGTTATAATTAATTACTGCATTAAAGAAAAATGAGAAGTGGTGATCATATTACTGAAATAGAAAAGAAGCTAAATATTACTATATAGCTGTGATGTTCAGATGCTCAGTATGCATTATATATGATAAATAATTGTCTTCTGCTTAAATATTCCCATATATTCTAGAAAATCATATTGAAGTATGAAATAGTTTTCAGTTTTTTAATGTAAAGGTATTACAGTTTCAAAGCACATTTTCTTTAGAATTATTTGATTTTATGCTGCATCTCAGATATCTATGCTTAGATGAAACAAGTTAATTGCAATTAGGCAAAGATGTATCATTTCATTTTTGCTATAAATTTAGAATTATTTGCATTCACAGTAAAAACTAAAAAAGTTCACAGTAACTGTATAAAATTATGTAAAAATATAACTATCCCTCTCTAGTCAAGAAAAGTCAATAGGTTAGCAAAAGCTTAGCAAACAGGTCATTAAACAATTAAAAAATAAATAATATTGGCTGTTATTGGCCTCTCAATATAGGGAGTTATTTTTTACAGACCTTTTTTTGAGGTAAAATTACATAGAGAGAACTGTATAGATACAATTCAAAGATTTTTGACAAATGTGTACATCTATCTAAACAACATCCCCTTCAAGACATAGTACATTTCCATCCACCCAAAGAGCTCATCTGGGCTTGGCCCACAATAGTTAATCACTTATAAAATTTATATCATCAGAAATTAGTTTTCCTGATTTTCAGTTCATATGAAAGAAATAACACTGTATGTACTATTCTGTGGTTGGATTCTCCAGTTAACACACATTGTTTTTTCAGAATATTTTTTGAGAATCTTTATTGCCATATGATGAATCAGGGATTTATTTTTTATTGTTAATTAGTGTCCCACTGTATGCATATACTACAGTTTATTTATCACGTATCCTAAAGATGGGAATTTGAGTTATTTTTGGGTTTGGGCAGTTTCAGTGGAGCTGTTATGAATATACATAAGCAGTCTGTTTTGGACTTAAATTATATCTGTTCAGTAAATACGTAGGAGTGGAGTTGCTGGTCCGTAGATTAAGTGTATGTTTAACTTTGTAAGAAAGTTCCAAAGAGTTTTTCAGTTTTGTATGAATTCGCATTAATTCTGAATTATATGAATATCCCATTTGTTCTACTTTTTTTCCTAATACTTGATTATTTCGCTCTTTAAAATCATCTTACATATTTAATTTTTAAAATTCTAGAGGGGATAGAGTGGTATCTCATTATAGTTTTAATTTTTATTTCCCTGATGAATAAAGATATTGATTACCATTTATTTTCTTACTTGACATTCGCATCTCCCTTGATAAACTTGGTGCCCAAGTTTATATTTTGTTCATTTTTTAGAATTAAACTTCTTATCTTTTTATTTTTCACATGTAAGATTTCCTTGTATTTTCTCAATAGAAAGCACTACACAAGTATCACAAATACTTTCTTTCATATGTAACTTTCTTTTCATTTTCTTACGGTGATTTTTAATGAGAAGTTTTCCATTTTGATGAAGTCTGATTTTATTTTTTTAAAGATTTTATTTATTTGACAGAGAGAAACATAGCGAGAGAGTACAGCGAAAAAAGGGAACACAAGCAGAGGGAATGGTAGCGGGAGAAGCAGGCTTCCTGCCGAGCAGGGAGCCCGATGCGGGGCTCGATCCCAGGACTCGGGGATCATGACCTGAGCTGAAGGCAGGCGCTTAACGACTGAGCCACCCAGGTGCCCCGAAGTCTGATTTTTTAAGATTAGTTCTTTTTGCATCCTCTGTAAGTAACCTTTTCCTATCATAAGGCAGATTAACTATTCTCCTATTATCCTTTTATTTCTACATGCTTTATAGATTAATTTTTGTCTTTAGGTCTATGAAATATCTTGAATTGATTTTCATGTATGTTGCTACGTAAGAGTAGGATTTTTCCCACATAATTATCTACTTATTCCAATATAACTCATTGAAAAATCTTTTATTTATCTCATTCCATTTCCTTAGTACTTATATACATGTGTGAATCTATTTCTGGACACTCTATTCTCTTTCAGTGAACTAGTTGTCTGTGATTATGCCAATGACATATTATCTTGAATACTGTAATTTTATAGTAAATTGTGAAATCAGCTAGTGTGAGGACTCCAACTATTGTCTTTAGTTTTTAGGTAATTTTGGCACGTTCTAGATTATTGCCTCATATCCCTACAATTTTGTAATCAGCTTGGCAATTTCTACAAAAACAACTATTGAGAGTTTAAATGGGGTTGTGTGTGTGTATATATATATGTGTATGTATGTATACGAATATATGTATATATAGCTATATTTAACTATAACATACAAATATATATAAATTTCTCTATATAAAATACGTACCTAGTATATATTTATATGACATAACTAAGACTTTAGTATCTTTATTTGCAATGCATATCTTTTTTTAGACATACTTGGGAGATAATAGACTATTATCAGAAAATCTAATAAAAGAAAGGAACTTGTTGGAAGGGGAGATACCATGATCATGATGGTAATGTTCTTGGTGTGAGGCTTATCCATTGCACTCCATATGTGCTGACCTCTATGATTTCCCCAAATGTGGGAAACTTGACTGCATAATTTATGCTGGTAGGGACCGTGTTTGCACTCTCACCTGACCATCAAATGGTTGAAAGACAGAATAAGTGAATGAATGAATAAGTGAATGAATGGGTTAATTAATTAATGAAAAGAAAGATGTTGTTTGTCGGGGTGATAGAAATTTTGATCAGAAGGTGAGCCATTTAAATTCCCTTTATTTATAGATCAGAAAACTAAAGCAAAACAGGTTATTTTATTATTTTCTTTTTTCAGCTTCTCCCAGTAACTTGAAGATACAGCATTTAGGTACTTTTTGAGAGTCACAGATGTGGCTAAGAGGGAAATACTTTCTGAGTCCCATCTGGTGTCCTTTCAATCAGTCGCAAACATGCAACCTTGAGATCAATCTGGACTATCATAACTTCAAAATTGATATTCCACATTTGGAAAAGAAATTACAACATTCCAGAGTATTCTATTCTCATCAAATTGTATGTTGTGCTTCCAAGACTTTGTTCAGTATATTCTTTCTATCCAGAATGCTTTCTCCATTTTCCACATGTCTGAGACCTTACTATCCTTCAAGGTCAAGTTCTCCATTCTTAATGAATTTTGTTATTTGGCATTTGTTATGGATAGCTTTGTTAGGCAATGACTTATAATTTTCATTTCTACTAACAAGAGTCCTGTGTACAGTAGTAAATCAAAGAGCACTGTCTTAAAGAATTGTAACTCTCACTACAGCAACAGCAAAACTTCACATATGGGTACGTGGAAAATAAATATTGATTGGATAATAGTGGCCATATAACAATAACTAACATTTATAATGCCTACTGTAGGCACATATTTTTCAGATTACTCTTTCAATTATATGACTCAGGTACTTTTATTTTTTTTTTAAGAATTTATTTATTTATTTAACAGAGAGAGATCACAAGTAGGCAGAGAGGCAGGCAGAGGAAGAGGGAAAGCAGGCTCCCTGCTCAGCAGAAAGCCCGATGTGGGGCTTGATCCCAGGACCCCGAAATCATGACCTGAACTGAAGGCAGAGTCTTTAACCCACTGGGCCACCCAGGTGCCCTGATTCAGGTAATTTTATTATGTACATTTTATAAATAAGAACAATGAGAAGTTAAAGAGCTTTCCCATGTTCACAACTCTAACAGTGGTGGAGTTGGGAACAAGCATAGACAATGGAACTTGCATAGGTTCTAGGAATTTTGCCCTTGATATTTTGGGGGGAGGCATTATTCAGCCATCTCTCTTAAATATTACAGAACTATTAAGTAAAATATGCTGGAAAAGACCTGACACATCTGATCTCCAACAGCTTCTCTGATCTAACACAATATCACTCCAGTTTTCTCACTGTTCTCTGAGAGCACTGACCTCCAGGACATTCCCATTTTGGATACCAAAAACAATACTATTTCAGGGACTTTACGTGTGGTGTTTCCTCCGAGCAGAACATGCTCCTGGATAACCACTGGTCTCCCAACTCACTTTCTTAGTTCTCACCCACAGTGCCGTATTATCACAGGCTTCCCATACCAAACACAATCTCCCCATCCCCCTCATTTTCCTGACCAGACTTCTTTCCTTTATAGCAAATCATCCCCCAACATACATTTTTTTTTTTTTCCTGTTTCTCTCCACTAGACTCTGAGCGTCTTGAGGGCAGAGACAGTATTTGTATTCCCACTGTGTCTCTGGTGCCTGGAAGAGAGTTCATTTGTTGAGTGAATAAATCCAAGCCCATAGTTTCTAGAATTGCGATTTAGATTCCTCTTTTAAGAAGAAAAATATGGGCATTATGAATAAATGTAACTAAAATAATAGATAAGTAATTTATTTTGTGTTAAAAGGAGTCCAAAATATAACAAAATGGATAATTCACTCTGCTCATTCACAAATTACATCACGTGTATAGCTTATAATATCTCTCTAGAAAGAGTATGAAAAACATAAAGAAAAAATGTGTTTATGCCATTAATTTCCCAAAACATTAGCTCATGAAACAGAATCCTAGAGAAATATTTTATTGCCATCACCATCTTATGCCAATAGGACTATACATGACATGATAAATTTTGGTTTCTTATTAAAGGCAAACTTTAAAGAGAAAAAGAACTTTAAGAGTAAGCAGCACAATATTTGGATTCAGATTAATTTAATTTTGGATTAAAGTTCTGTCATTTGTTTGCTGTTAGACCTGCTCTGCAACTGCTTTAGAAAAAAAAATCTCTTTATGCTGTTAGTCCATTTCTTTACCTGAAAAATGATAAAACACTGCCTTCATTGATCATTTGATGCAAGTTAAATCTCCTATGTGCAATTGATTTGTAAAGTATAAATCTCACATTAATATTTTTTACTGTAGAAATGAAAATACATGCCTGCTCTTCCAATTTCTCATGGGTTTATTAAACTTACTAATTTTAAAAGTAATCTTGTTCAAAGACTAATTTTATAAACTTGTAGGTGTATTCGTAGAGAGAGAGAGAGAGAGAGAGAGAGAGAGAGAGAAAGATACTGCACTACAGAAAAAAGTGTGTTTGGAAAAAACCTCTCAGATTGATCCAGAAGTAATCAATATCATTTTATTGTCTAGATGTTTTGAATACTGGTATATTGCTTTGTTTATGTTATCCGTTAATCTTAAAAACTAATTAATTTTATACAAACAATTGAAATTTACAGATACTTTTTTATTTTCTCAAAGACACAAGAATGATTATAGATTATACTACTGTTAAAAATGTTGAAAAAATCATAATATACTTTGAAATTGCTTTACCATTATTAGCAGTATTTTTTTAATTGAGGATCATCTTTACTTCAGGTTTTTTAATAGACCACTTGTTTAAAACAAGTATTTTTGCCAATTGTCCATAGTCCATAGAACTTTTGTAAAGAACTGCCCAAATAAATATGTACACTACATTATCTTCTTTTTTTTTTAAGATTTTGTTTATTTATTTGACAGAGAGAGAGATCACGAGTAGGCAGAGAGTCTGGCAGAGAGAGAGGGGGAAACAGGCTCCTCGTCGAGCAGAGAGCCGGATTCAGGACTCGATCCCAGTTGCCCGAGACCATAACCTGAGCCGAAGGCAGAGGCTCTAACCCACTGATCCACCCAGGTGCTCCTGTACACTACATTTTCTCTGTCTTTCCATTATATCACTTGAAAGGTACAGAGACCCCAAATTGTCTTTTGAAATAAGTGTCTAGAGTAATGTTTGTGGAAAAGCTATTGTTTTCGTGTGGCAGAAATTTTTTAAGAAATTTGAGGGGCACTTGGGTGGCTCATTGGTTAAACCTCTGCCTTCGGCTCAGGTCATAATTTCAGAGTCCTGGAATCGAGCCTCACATTGGGCTCCCTGCTCGGCAGGAAGCCTACTTCTCCCGCTATCAATCCCTCTGCTTTTGTTTCCTCTCTCGCTGTGTTTCTCTCTGTCAAATAAATAAAATCTTTAAAAAAAAAAAAAAAAGAAATTTGAATTCGTTTTCTGAGGACTATTCTCCATGTCAGCTAACAACTCACAACTCAGCATCCTGACAGAGACTACAAACACTGACTTAGTAGACCTATGTCATGCCATTGTAATGCATTACCCAGTTTTTTTCTACTTAAAAATTGTATACATTAATCAAAATAATAAATTGAAGATAATAGAACCATGTAGTAGTCCAAATCTTCACAGAATTCTAAAGAGTTAATATAAGAGGAAGATCATCTAGATCAAGAGAATGCAGAACATTCAGTGATCTATTTGAGCTAGGACAATCTCATATCCTCTGCTTTTTTCACAATGCCTTATATCATAGAGCATTATGATATGTGTTAATTAAATAATATGCATGAAACTTAGAACAGTGTAGAACCCAAATTAACTTGTTTTAATATCTGTTCTCACCCTAATAGAACTTTGATCTATAAACAGTATGTAGAATTACTTGAGTATATTCCTTAAAAATAAAGAAATATAAAAATATAAAAATACTACCCAGAGGGGGGCCTGGTGGGCTCAGTCCATAGAACACACGATTCTTGATGTCTGGGTCCTGGAGAATTCCAGCCCCATGTTGAGTGTGGAGCCTACTCTAAAATATATATATATTTTATATATATATATGTATATATATATATACATATATATATATATATGTATATATATATATACATATATATATATAAATACAAAAAAATTGTGTATATATATATATATATATACAAAAACAAAACAAAAAATGTATGATCATAATATTTTTTAAAAAATGCTGCCCATAAAATGGCTTTCTTGGACTATATTGCAATTAAGTTTTGAACTTCAATAACCACAGGCAGAGAAAAATGCATTCACGGTTATGCATAGTGACATAAGTATACAAATCAGCTTCATGCAGTATCTAGTTTGTGTCACATATTTGATTGATCCCCCCTCTCACATCACCACCACCCCAACATGGAAAATGAGAAGAGATTCTCTATTTGGTTTTTCAAGCAACATGTTAGGCAAGGAAATTCTAGATTTTGAGAGAAAATGGCAGGAGATATTATTAGAAACTAGCTTCCTAATCCTCTTGACTCCTATCTTCTGCAATACAAATGGTTAGAAGGAAGTTAACAACAGGGTACCAGGAATGGAGCCAGCAATTTGCTTTTACTCACTCTTCCTACACTGAAGAGAGTTGTGATGGTCCAAGGACAGGAAACACACATACACACAAAAGTTTACCTTCTGAACCCCTTCTGAACTCCTCCTTCTAGAAACATCTATGCAAAATTCAAGGGCTCTGTGCCTAAATTGGATGTTTCGGCTTAGATTCTCTGACCTAGTGAGATTCACCAGCAAGACTTTTCATCAGTAATCTGAAAATCCTCTCTCCATACTTTTCAAACTTGCTATTGTGAACTGAGTCTTCAAGACCATGTTACAACCACAATACTAACTTCCAGCTTTAGGAACAGATGTTAAATATACCTACATGTAGCCAAATGGCGTCTGACCAACACATTGCCATTTAATAGCTTCACTTCCTTGTATTTGGTTGCTCTTGTTCAATAGTCATCCTGGAGGAGCCAGCCTCCCCCCACCACACCTTTTCCCTAAGATCTGGCCATACAAACATATCATAAGAACAGAACACGAGTTAAGTAGAGTGATAGCCACTAATTTCAAAAAGGGTAATCAAATTTCCCATATAGTATGATCTCTAAAAACAAACCAAAAATGTACTATTTTAAAGTATGCTAATTAACTAAAAAATACCCTTCTCTAACAGATTTAGGGATAAGAGTAGGTTTAGAGAATAGGCTTCTGAGAACATCAACAGGCACATTTTTCTACCTCCATATTCAGGTAAGCTCTTTACTTGCACTTTGTCCAATTTAAAGAGAAGATAGAGATTTTTTTAAACTGAAATCAGCCAAGAAATATAAATAAATAAATAAAT
>CM053604.1:19133910-19170705 GCA_028646535.1 Procyon lotor
CCTATCATTATATTCCAGTTTAATAAAATAAACAAATACCAAGCTAAAAATTACAATAAAATATTTAATTTACACCAGCTTGGTTTAATATAAAAATTAATAAAATACATTCATATTTTAAATTATGTATATATATGCATAATATAGAGAGAGACAGACAGACAGACAGAGACAGTGAGACAAATAGACAGAGACAGAGACAGAGAAGCATAGAGAGGCCAAAAAAAAAAATAAGATTCAAATATGCATACATACATTCCAGAGGGAGTGGAAAAATATTGGCCCACATCTAAAAACATTTAGTGCTACATCTAAAAACATATTTTTCTGTTAATATTAAGAAGGCTCTTTGGAATAAATAGCTTCAAAGCACAGCTTGAAATGGACCAATTGTAAGGAACAGAGTGGCAAACTTATGTTACCACGCACAACTGTGAATAGGCTTCCAGACAGCTTAAATGTGTCATTTAGAAGGAATGTGTCTCATTTATCCATTGTTTAGAGTGATTGAAATACATTGCTTTCACCCAGTTCCTTGGCAAGTGTTTCAATTAAGTGGGCACAAAATTTATCCTAGTGCAGTGTTCTATTATTCTGCTCTGTAGTATATAATTGTATGGGACTTTGGACTTACAGAGGCCTTCTGTTGTCGGAAAAATAAAATAACACATCTCTTTTAAGGTAATGACTGCAACTTTTCTCAGTGGAAATTCTTGTTTGGTAAAAAGCCACTGATGCTGGAACCACAGGGCATTTATTTTCGTCAATGTATTAGAAAAAAATGGGAAATGTATGTAGCTCAGGAAACTCGTAACCTGCAAATTATTAATCTGTGTAAACAAGAATCAGAATTACATGGAAGATAGTACGGTTGTGATGTTTTTGTTGTAAAAATGAGGTATATGTATTAGAGATGAATCAAGTGTCAACTGAAGATTATCTGGCGCCCAAATGTCCCTCTTGCCTTGGTGTTGTAAGAGTTTAAAGTAAACAACAACTTATCTTGGTTTTATTCTACATTATACTGTAACATAGACAATTTCATACATTCTGCTGTGTGTCCTGGGAGCTGTTCATACTACATTATCCTTTATTTCATTAGATGTTTTCAGCTTTTTACTGTTGATGTTCCCAAAATGTCTTATTTTCTTAAGGTGGGGAACTTAGAATTTTGGAGCTGCATTTAATCAAATGTGATACACAAAAATCTATTATTTTAAAAGACTCAAATCACACAAACGGGCAAACACAAGTAAACTCAGGTACACACAGGCAAGCACACACACACAAGAACTTCCAGGCAGATCATTCAATTGTATACATATTAAGCAATATCTTGCAGAATGTAATAGCAGCAGGGGCTCTGTGCTGGAGATCAGAAAACCAAGGCCCTTACATCAGCTTTGTCAACAGACTAGCTGTGTGTATTTGACTAAATCAGTTTCTTTTCTGAATCATCATTTCCTTCTCAGTAAAAAGACAGTTTGTAATTCTCCTACTTCTCTTTCCTTTTCTTTTTCTTTTTTTTTTGTATTATTCGATCTTTTGTTTAATCTATGAAAACTTTATATTTGGAAGCCATGCGTCATAGAAGAGTAATGCCTCTAACTTCAGAAATTTTTATAAGTTTTGTTTATATTTCCCACTTTTTTTTTAGAATTCTTTTTTTAAAATTTTATTTATTTATTTGTCAGAGAGAGAGAGTGAAAGTGAGAGAGTGAGTTAGCACAAGCAGGGAGAGTGGCGATCAGAGGGAGAGGGAGAAGCAGGCTCTCCACTGAGCAGGGAGCCTGATGGGAGACTCAATCCCAGACTCTGGTGTCACCACCTAAGCTGAAGGCAGACGCTTAACCAACTGAGCCGCCCAGGCGTCCCTATTTCCCACATTAAAAAAAAAAATTGCTTTTTAAGAAAATATCATAAAGGTTAAAAAACTCCCCTCCTTCAAAAATCAAATTTGAGTTTCAAAGTAGTAATTTTCCATAACTGAATGTTTAATCACTAACCAAATATTTTTACATTGTCATGATTATTCCTGGGAGTGAAATGGGAATTTATGGGCTTTTCTCTGTCTAGATGAGGCCTGGTAGGTGAACGACAGAGCATACACAACAGGAAGCTGACAGGACAGGAAGTCTCAGAACCCGGTCCTCACTTTAAAAAGCAACTTTCACCACCACATTGCCAGATGCTTTTGTCGGGCTTTTCTTTTTTTTTTTTCCCCAAAAAAGTTTATTTTGTTTTTCAGTGTTACAAGATTTATTGTTCATGCACTACACCCAGTGCTCCATGCAATACGTGCCCTCCTCAATACTCACCGCCTGGTGGTGGGTATTGTCGGGCTTTTCTATAGCAGGCATTATTTATCATCAATAATTTATTTTCTAAACTAAACTTCCTGTTTCCTCATGTCCTCTAAAAGTATCCTTGTCATGGGCTTCTAATTTTTATGATAGTATAAATGTATCCATTTTCACATAACTCAAAATTACTCAGGCTTAGACTGGATCGAGTACCAGTTTTCTATTTGTTTGAGAAGAAAACAAAATCTTTAAGAGTCAGTGAGTTGTCCAATTTTTGGTGATTTCATGTGGACTTCCAGTCGTGTGCTGCACCAACTTTCTGGGCAGCTTTTCTCCCCCCACCCCCTGTTTCTTAAGTGCTTTGCACTTTCTAAATTGTATCTGAGTAATTTGTGACTTTCCATACTGCGTGGGAGTGCTTTGCTACTTTCCATACTGAAAGTATCCATTGCAGCAAGGAGAGTTGTGGTAAATTAAAATAGTGGCCTGCATTCTTTATTCTTCCCTGAATATACTCTCTTTAGAATGTAACTTTAAAGTTTCTCCCGTGCAAAATCTATTTTCCCTCCACTTGAATCTGAGTTGGCCTTGTGACTTGCTTTGGACAATAAAATTTGGGGAGAGTGACAGGCTCCTTCCTGGGACTTGAAAAGATATGCTTGCTTCCACTTAGTATTTTGGAAAATTGAGGAGCTGCCCAGGGAACAAATTGTACAAGCATGTTGGAGGGTAAGAGTCTTCTTGAAGCAAAATTGGGCCATTCCAACATATACCAAGCTAGACCACCCAGCACCTGGTCCACCCAGCCCAACAAAGATTAGAAGATATACCTAGCTGTTCCCTCATCTTCCTCTTCAAATTACCAACCCCCAGAATGGTAGTTATTTTAAGTCACTAGGATTAGGGTGATATGTTACATAGCAAACTCTAGCTGGCTTGATTTCAAGAGGGTAAATCATTCTACTGGAAAACTGTGGGGGAAGTTTGCACACAAGACTTTACTTATTTAATTATGCTAAAATTTCCGATTTTGATGAAACTCTGCTGTAGAAAATAGTCAAATAACATAGTGTGGACAAAAAAAAAAAAAAATCTCTACTTTGAGATGAGAGAAAATAATTGAAATTGCCTGAGAGGGATTTTAGCCATATTGGTCTTGCATTTAATAGTAGTGGCTGTGTAGGCATTTTTTTCTCCCCCGGTGGAAGGGCAAGTTATTCTGAGTCTGGTGAATTTGCTTGTAAGTTTCCAGTTTATAGGATAGAAAAAAAAAAAATGGATGGCTGGAATAGCATTCCTGCCATTCAAGAGAGTAAAGGGTCAATACTCATCAATACGGGGGTGATTTGCCAGGAATTTTGAATGTTCTGAAGGGATCTTTATAATTCCTCTATAAATCCCTACCAAACAAATCTACAGTACTTTTCTGCAAGACCCGTGGTAGGTTCCCACAATGCTCTTAAATGTCAATTTGGCATTGGGAACTGCTGTTTCACAGCAGAAATTGAAAGCGGCCATCATAGTTATGTTGAGAAAAGTAATAATTTGCAATTCAAAGGAAGCTTAGACTTAAAAAAAATAAGTGACTTTCTCATGAGGTTTTAATTCAGATATCATTACCAAGGAGAATAGAGTACATGTTGCAATAGAATTCAACAGCTTTCTCACGGAGCACTGCTTTCAAATTTTCTAGCAAATTGATACAGTCATTATTCTATCAAAATAAACATTCATTGACTAATTATACAGTTCAGGACATCGCCCTAAGCTACTTTGCATAGTGTAAAGTTTCCTTCTTTGAAGTCTCAAAAATATTTGCTTTGTTTCAGACCTTCTGTGTGTATGTCAGGGAGCCACTAACTTTGGCTCTGGCAAAACATGATAAGTTACAGCTGGTAAAAGGCATAAACAAAAATGTATCTTGGATGCTCTCTAGTGCCTTTGTGACATTAGAGGCATTACTGTTATTACTATGTTTCTTGTGTTAGTTTCTCAGAAATATGAACCTATTTGGAGTCCCAAATATCATTGCCCATAAATGATAGCTAATGGAGTGGTCGTATCCTAATTTTGGCGTCACATGTGAGGCTGATCTATTTCTAAGGAAACATTTATGGATAATTAATTTCATGATATTCAGTTCATTTAGAACTTACTCATGCTATAATGATCAATATCTAGAAAGCAATAAAATCCCCTTCAGAGAAAATACATACAGATATAAGCATAAATATTTATTTATTTTCTCTATGTGTGCATGTTTGTTTATAAATAAAATGAGCTCTCAGTATATCAATGGATTTAATTCCAGTTTTAGCACATTTAGATTCAATAAAATATTGCTGTGAGCACTAAATAAATATTTTTAATAATTCATTTGGAAATGGTTGGTATTTATTTGTACATAAAATAAAAATACTATTGTAAACAAAAAGAAACACACAAAACCAAGTTTTTCAAGACAATTTAAAAAATAATTTTATAATGGTGTCAGTTGTTAGTTTTATCCAGGAGTAAAGTAAATTAATTCGATATTTTGAGCCAATATTTGTTTATAAATATATAGGTTGAATAGTCTATATCATACCTTATTCGTGCTAATTGGTTTCTCATATATTATTTACCTGGGATGATATTCATAGCATTTTAGTTAACTCTTATTTTTAACTTTAACAGCCATTTTGTAGGAAATATTTTCTTCCTTTAAAATCAGTTATGAATCCTTCCACTATGTGAGCTATGAGTCAAGCTAAAACACAAAAGCACACACACCCACAAATGAAATGATTCAGTTGAATCCCTTAATAACTCAATCTGCTCTACCCGCAGCATCTGGAAAAGTGTTTTGATGTATCAGGATGTCTATTCTCCCATATCCCTTTTGCTAGCTAGAACTTTTTGGCTCTTGGATGAACACCAGAAGACTGTAAGAAATAAAAATGACTGGCGGACAAGAGCTAATTGATACACCTCACACACAAAAATAGTAGACAAGAAGTTGTGACTACATAACTGGGGGCTACATAAACAAGTCTTACAGAAGTGATTCTCAACAATGGAGATTAAATCATTTTCTGAGAGAACAGGAGAAAAGAGGAGGCCTAAAGAATGACAGTGAAAAACAAGTACACTTGGTGCCAAAGAGAAAGCCAGAGAACAAGCCTCATTCACTTATCATTTTCTGGAGTCAGGCTCTTCTTCCCACGAGAGACAGCTAAGTTCTGTTATCATTCCATAGTAAGACTTACATAAAGACTTCCTCCAAACCCTAACTTATGTGAGTTTAACTTAAATGAACTTCTATTTCCAATAGCCAAATTTTCTAAATCTGGTATGGAGAAAAAAAAAAAAAAGCAGTGTTTAACATAAAGTCAGGTCTTATTGTAATCAGGTCATTTTGTTGAAAAGTGTATGGCTTAAAATATATATTTATATAATGTAAAAGTAAAAATATACTTTCACAAATAAGGAGCGATTGATTTGATAATTCTCTGGGTATTTGAATTATCTATAGCAAACCATTCTACTTTATTGTCAATTATTGAGTGTCGGTTCTATTTTCAAACAGTAAACAACTTTGACAATACTATCTATGGTGGAATGTTGAAATGAATCAATAATTTTCATAGAAAAAAATCTCATTGTTAGCAAAACAAGCCTATTAAACCTAAGGTTATTTCCTATTGCTTTCAACTTTTAAAAAATGCCAGCTAGACCTTCATGTAAAATTGGAAACAGACTGGTTATAGATATATAAGCCAGTGATACTGTGTCAGCACTTTCTAAATCTATACTTGGTGCTTTCATTCCAAGTATAATCAAGGCCAATCCTGTACTGGCCAACACATCTCGGAAATGTTGTACAAAAAACTTATGGGTATATCGATAATGATTTGCCCATGCCCTTTACAGTACAAAGAATCCCTTAGGAAGCAAAATGTACAGTTGCCTCTGTGAGAACACATAGGATTATTTAATCCAAAGTATTCATTTAGAAAGTATAATTCTAGATTGAAAATACGGATAGAAGAAAGCATTCATCTAGTTGTATATTAATTAGTTTATTTTTGCACTCATAAGAAAAATATATCTAACAAATGTTTGTTCTAAATTATCCTCTAAAAGCTTTCCAATATAGAGAAAAAATCTTATAAATACATAAATAATTATAATTTATTTTAGAAATTAGGTACAGTAAAATAAATAATTGTGTTGCCCTGGCTTGTACTATGGTAACAAAATACTTAAAATCTCAGTTATGTAAAACAACAAGGGTTCCCATGCTCCCTGAAGAACAGTTAGAAGTTCTCCTATTTTTATTCTAACTCTAAGACCCAGGTTGATGGAACTAAGCCACACTTAGCCCGTTTGCCTATCATAGCAGAAGAAAAATAGAACTATGAACCTGGTACTTAGTGAATTGGTACTAAGTGACCTGACCCAGAAGAAACAGGATTCTCTTTTGCAGAGATTGGCCACAAATAGTCACATGGATCCTCCCAACCATAGGAAAAGCACAGTAGAATGTTCAGGCTTGCATGGGCCCTGACAGCCAGCAGGATAAATAATTAGGCTTAATTAACTCAGCAGTAATACAACTATAAGGAGTTGCATTTGATTTGACCTTCAAAGGTGAATAAGAATTTGGATATGTGGAGTTGGAGAAAAGGTTGTCCCAAACAGCTGACACATCATGAATCCAAATACAAAGATGGGCATATTGTATACAGAGAAGGAATGCAAGGAGTGTCACTCAACCAGGTACATGCCTGATGTCAAAACAAACAAACAACAACAACAACAAAAAAAAACACAAAAAAAAAAACAAGAAAAAAACCAAAACCAAAACCAAAACCAAAAAAACTGCCCTGGAAACTTGTTAATGGTGTGAATGAAAATTTTATTCATAATACCACAGTCAGAGAAAGAGACACCACCATACCCTGATGTTGCTCAACTAAGAAAAGGTGACTAAGGGAAAACATAGAGGAAACAAAAGAATCTATAGGAAAAATGGAAACGTGCAAAAGAGCAACAAGTGGGAAATTAGTGAAAATGATTTGGTATTGTGGGTTGGGACAATGTACACTTCGTGGTTTAGCAGCATTGCATTTTTTTTTTAAACAAAAACTTAGCAGCGGAGCTGGGGTCATCTTTAGGGATACAGACTAGTACAGGTGGGGGCCAGTCTGAATTTGGTGAAGGGACACCCAGGTGATGCAGTCAGTTAAGCATTCAGCTCTTATTTTCGGCTTGGGTTGTGATCTCAGAGTTGTGAGACTGAGCCCCACATCAGGTTCCACACTGAGTGCAGACTCGGCTTGAAGTTCTCTCTCTCCCTCTCCACCCCCCCGCTCTTGTATGCAAGTTCTCTCTCTCTCTCTCTCTGTTAAATAAATAAGTAAATCCTAAAAAAATGAATTTGGTGAAGTCTTTTAGCTTAGTATTTGTTCAAATCCTTTGTGCCACGAGGGAATTTATAATTCACTTTGATAAAACCAAGAGACTGAAAAATGGGAATCAGATCATAAAGTAATTATGTCTAGTTACTACATCCAGACTTTTATAAAATTTTGGGAGTGGAAGATGCATATGATCTGAATTTGGATTAAAAAGGTGGATATGGAGACTGTAGTATGATAAATTACAAGGGAAACACAACTAGGAGAATGGCCATCTGAATGTTGGTGAACAAATTATGTGAGGGATTATTAGGAGTGAATCTGGTATTTTCTAGGGAAACTCACCACTCACTGTTTTCCTTAGCAATCTCATAGCCCTTTTGACACAAGACTTGTGGGATTTTCCCCCATCCCAACCAATTCTCTGTCACTAGCTAGACATTCTACAATTCAATTCAGTTCTGACACTAATCAGAATTAGCACAGACCCCATAGGTTAAGAGCTCAATCCCACAAGTCTGCCTCCCACTCTAGATGTTAATCACAATAGTAGGTCCTCATATAACATGTAAGTTCTGTTTGACTTGGCTACAAATCACAAGTTCCCACCCCCAACTCTGGTCCAAAAAATTTGCAAGAGTAACTCATTGAACTCTGGAAAAATAGTTTACTTACCTCTGAAAATTTATCATATAAGCTATTTTAAAGGAGACAAATGAATAACCAGATAAAGAGATACATAGGGTGAGGTCTGGAAGGGTTCCAAGTGCAAGAGTTTCTGTCCCCATGGATTTGGAGTGTGCCACTCTCCAGGCATGTTGATGTATTCACCTGGAAGCTTCCTAAACATCATAATTCATGGATTTTAATGGAATTTTCACTGAGTAGATTTGATCTATTATTGACTCTTTTATAGCCCCCTCTCTTCTTTTGAGGATGGGAGCTAGGGCTGATAGTTCTAGGCTTTTAATCATGGCTTTGTCTTTCCAATGATCAGCCCCTATCCCTGAGTTCATCAAGAGCCATCTCATTAGAACAAAGATGTTCTTATCACTTAAAGAAATTTAAGATCTAGGGACACCTGGGTGGCTCAGTCAGTTAAGCATCTACCTTCAGCTCAGGTCATGATCCCACGGTCCTGCTTTTGTTTCCCTGTTCAGCGAGAGGCCTGCTTCTCTCTCTGCCCCTCACCTTGCTCATGTTCTCTCTCTCTCTCTCTCTCTCTCAAATAGATAAATATAATCTTAAAAAAAAAGAAATTTAGGATCTCTGTGTCAGGAACTAGAGTAAAAGACCAAATATTAAGAGAAACTGGAGTATATTTTTTCTCTTATTTTTTCAAAGGCAAAAACTGAAATATAACAAATATGATTATAATTTTGGAAACAAAGGAAAGGGGAAAAATAAAGAAGGATAAAAAAAATAAAGTTTTTTCAGCCTGCAATTCTGCAATTCTGCCAGAAATGATTGTGATATCATCATGAGAAGTAAGGAAAAGAGTAAAAGGATCTGGCGTGAAAATAATTTCCATGTTTTTAATTAATTCTAAACTCTCTGCCTCCCTGGTTTGTTTATGGTCAGAACTACTCTTTTCCATTATCTTGCTCTGTGTGGTATCATAGGGGAACTGATTCATCAGTCAGTAAAAGCCCCTATCTTTAGGATTATAGATACTGCCTCGAGGTTTACCTCCTCTGTGGTTGCAGCTTCCTCTCGATAGACCTGTGGGCTTTCAGCATTGGGTGGATCCCCTATCTCCTAGGCTCTGGTAACATGGCTTCTTCCCTTTGTCTCTCCAGCCCCATGGTTAGAGTGACTTCCTGAGCAGATGTGTAATTGGCAGATCACCTCATTGTCCCTTCTTGGGTTCTCAGCTTTCTCATGAACTATGTGAAAAATTTACTGTGCTAATTACCTTAGTTTGAAACAACAGACTGATTTCTGTTTTCCTGGTTGGACTTTGACTGAAACAATATATAAAAACAAAATCATAGGAGATATAGACATAGCAGTGGTTCATAATTTGTGTGTGTGTGTGTATGTGTGTGTGTGTGTGTGTGTGTGTGTGACGGGTGTGAGGAGAAGTGGGATAAGTGGGTAGAGATCATTGCTGTATTTTGGAATTTGAAGACAGTTCTTGACCCTTCCATTAGCTGTGTATATACCTATATGTGTATACACACACACACACACACACACACACACACACACACATACACATACACACATAGATAGACTGGCAGACCTATACTCCCAACACTTTTCATAAAAGTCTAAGGCCTCACTGAGGCATGGTCCACGGACTTCTACTTAACAATGCTTGTCTCCTTCACTTTTTTCTTCATTCCTTTTTATACTATTGCTGAAGACTTGGGTTCTATGTTGAGGAAATATTTCCACCAGTTTAATCCCCATTTAGGAAATCATAAATACCCATGAAGATGCAAATTCTGGCTTAAATATATTATATATTAATTTTGTGGTCTTTCTGGTCAGTGCAAATATTGTGAAATCTATCAAAGTTTGAATTATTTTATAGATCCTTTACTGTAGTTAATGCATTGATAGGATTTTTCTTTGTCGTGATTTCATTAAACAAACTAATACAAAGTCATCTAGAGATGCTTTCACCTCGGGAGTAAAAGTTGGAGCATAATTAAAGGCAACTAGGGGCATCAATCTATATGTAACAGTTTTTTTTTGTTTTTTTTCTTTCCTATAACAAAACAAGATTTTACTGAGCTTCCTGAAGTCAATAAAAAGGAAGATACAATGTATCTGAAATATTGTATTTCCACCAGAAACATGGTTTCTAGAAAACTTTGACCTGGCTCTTGGCCAATACTCCAAAATAAGGGATTATAGAGAGTTCTGTTTTCTACAAAGAACATCTTGAGCTCTTCTTGCTTTCTTAAAAAATATTTTTTAAAGATTTTATTTATTTATTTGACAGAGAGAAAGAGATCACAAGTAGGCAGAGGGGCAGGTAGAGAGAGAGGGGGAAGCAGGTTCCCCGCTGAGCAGCGAGCCTGATGTGGAGCTTGATCCTAGGACCCTGAGATCATGACCTGAGCTGAAGGCAGAGGCTTTAACCCACTGAGCCACCCAGGCACCCGGAGCTCTTGCTTTCTATCTTGCTTTTTGCTCACAGTTTCCTATGGTACATGTGAGCAGGGGGAGGAGTAAAAGGAGAGGGAGAAAGAGAGAATCTCAAGCAGATTCCACATTGAGATTGGAGCCCGATATAGGACTTGATCTCAGGACCTTAGCCAAAATCAAGAGTCACATGCTTAACAGACTGAGCCAATTAGGCATCTCATTTTTTTTCTTTTAATCAAGAAAGCATTTTATCACTGTCTTACATGTTTATGTAATCAGACTAACCACACAGGGGAGCTTACAGAGACTTCTGAGGAGAACAACTTGCCTCTAACTTTTATGATCACTTAAGAAATTGTCATAGATAAATTTTACTAAATAAAATTATTCATCTCATTACATTTATCATTGATGTCTTTGCTGTGTTTCTGCCTTTGCCACCTGGTTCTTAAATCAAAGTTAAATGATGGTAAAACCTGCAGCCATGCTACTCTTTATGTGTTTCCTTAAAACAGAACACATATTAAAATGTTGTAAATAAATATTTTTAACTACTAAATCTAAAAATAATGAATCTGGCATTAGAATCATTATAAAGCACAGGTTCCTTTGGGTCTGTCAACTGTTGGTCTATAATAAACCTCCCCCAAATTGAGAGCCTTAAAAGGATAAGTATTTACTCTTACTCAGTTTCTAATTATTTATTCAACTGGGTTTTCCACTTCAAACTGCTCATATACTTACTTGCTCAGCTCTGTTGACCTCTGCTGGCCTTGGTTAGAATTAGTTCCAGGCCATGGGTTCAGTTGAGGTCTACTCTAAGTACCTTTTTTCTCTGGGACCATCAGGCAGTAGCATCAGGCAGCATGTCTTCATGGAAAAGGCAGAGTGCAAGTGAGACATGCATATGCACGTGTCAAGCCTCTACTTGCATCACATCTGCTGATATTCCATTGGCCAGAGCAAGTGACACGTTCAAAGATAAGGAAAAAGCAAAAGTACTCCTCTTGTGGAAATAAAATGTCAGATAACATTCTAATATATACCATAACACATAATAACCAGGTTTTCTGAGTTCTGCTCAAAAAGTCCCACTAAAAATTAGAGGCTTAAATGAATTATAATGGTGATTAATTAAAAAAAAATGGTCTTTTGACTGCAGGGTCTGTGTATTAACACTTTGTATCGCTGGCTTCTAGCATAGTGCTGGCCACGTATTAGGCATTCTAAAACATTTAGTGACTGGCTGGATGACACATGTATATACTACCAACATAATCATGTTCAACCAAAGAAACATATTCTTGTACCTAGAAAAAAAAATTACCACAGAGTTCAAAAAGAAATATACATATATCAGGCTCACTGGAAAACAGCAATGAACATAATTCTCACTCACTCATCTTCCATGGACATTCTCCACTATATTAACTCTCCTGGAAGAAGTTGCATTAATTATTAGACATTTAATTAGATTTGCGTTAATGGCATAAACATAATATGAAAATTTACTTTGATTTGTGTTGTCATTTTGAGATCACTAATCAACTGAGAGGTATGAATAATCATGGTAGGGGATTGAGATTTGAGGTTTGAATTTTTTTTTTTAATGAATCTGGTATCATTAGATAAATATATAGTTTCAATTATACAATGTGAAATCCTACTAAATCATCCCATATGAGTCAATGCCGAGAGGACTCTTTTTGTTCAGGATAGAATAACTCAGTTTTGAGGACCTTAGAAAGGCAAATTTCATGTTTTGTTTTTTTTTGGTCTTTTTTTCTGTTTGTTTTTTTTATAGATTTTATTTATTTATTTGACAGAGAGAGAGAGATCACGAGTAGGCAGAGAGGCAGGCAGAGAGAGAAGGGGAAGCAGGCTCCCTGCTGAGCAGAAAGCCCAATGCGGGGCTCGGTCCCAGGACCCTGAGATCATGACCTGAGCTGAAAGCAGAGGCTTTAACCCACTGAGCCACCCAGGTGCCCCTCAAACTTCATGTTTTAATGAAAGGTCACATCATAAATCCACTTTATTCCTTCATTTTGGTGTAAGGCAGAATCTGTAATTCCCCTTCATTGAGAATAAAAGTGGTTTGAAAAAATAAATGTCTTTGGATTAATAACTTTGAAAAATTCTATAATTTCAATTTATTTTCCCAATGTTTTTATGCATAGTTGTTATTAGTAAAGAACTCAAAGTGACTTGGATCTTTGTCCCAGTTTTTTAGTGTCAGCTAAATGAGCTAATTCTTCCAAGAATCCATATCTGTTCCCACAACACACACATGATAATGTGAGTATGCACGCGTGCGCGCACGTGCACACTAACACACACACACACACACACACACGCACGCAAATACACTACAGCTACATGTCTTTCTTTACCACTATTTATTTTCGCTTTATAAAATCTCTTAAGTTTAGGACCAAAGTCACTGTTCTGATCTCTATATATCTGATGAAATCATAAAATGCTTTCCTCACTGCCTCTCTGTAGGAATAATCATTATCACATTCTTACACTGCTCTGTAATGACTGATTATGTGTCTTTCACTATCTTAAGAAGACCATGTATCCCCAAAGTCAGGAACTATGTTTTTAATCTTGGTCTATGTATAATGTCCATCACATGGCCTAGTCCAGATTTGTTAAAAACTTGTTTTTTATTTTTTATTTATTTATTTTTTATTTTGTTTTAAAACTTGTTTTTTAAATAAACCCATAGATTTAATTGGAATAGTCTCTTATAAAGTGCCCATTGATTTTTGTCTGAAGTGAATTTGCAATTTCTCAGTTTACTTTAGTTATGATTAGGTTTGCAAACTTTTTTTCCTCAATGGATTCTGAATACACTATAATCAACATTTTTATAATTTTGAATCATAGAAATATGTACATAATTGGTAAAACATGTACTATATGGTTCAGGTAAATATTCAACTGAACTGGAAAAAAAAATAATAACACAATAAAATGGGTACATGAACAGTTGGTAAGTAATGCAGATGCTTTATTTATGATGTATGTAATTTACCTTATTTTAACTAAGTAACTTCCTTTTTTCATCTATCATATGATGAGACTGAGAAAAATAATTTTGAAGGTTCTTTCTACTTCCAGGAGAAATATAGTAAAATTTAAAAACTCTGTACAAAATAACATTTTCATTTTTATAGTTATTTCTTATATGCTTTTGATCTCAAGTCAAAATTACTACTCTAAATATATGTTAGTTTTCTTAGGAGCATCTGGGTGGCTCAGGCAGTTAAGTGTCCAACTCTTGGTTTTGGCTCAGGTCATGATCTCGGGCTCCTGGGATCCAGTCTTGCATCAAGCTCCCTGCTGAGCAGGGAGTCTGCTTGAGGAATTTTCTCCCTCTCCCTCCACTCTTCCCCCTGTTCATGTCTAAAATAAATAAATAAGGGCACCTGGGTGGCTCAGTCTTTAAGCATCTGCTTTTGGCTCAGGTCACGATCCCAGGGTCCTGGGATCAAGCCCCATATCAGGCTCCCTGCTAGGTGGGAGGCCTGCTTCTCCCTCTCCACTCCCCCTGCTTCTGTTCCCTCTCCCACTATCTCTCTCTCTCTCTCTGCCAAGTAAATAAGTAAAATCTTTAAAAAAAATTAAAAATAAATAAATAAATCTTTAAAAAAATGAATGCTAGTTTTCAGCATTCACTAGTTAAAATTGAAGTAGATAAATATTAAAACAATGACTATTAAAACCCAAAGCACTGAATTTTGTTTCCAACTAATTCTATCAGAGCATTACCTATATAAGATTCACAGCCACAGTTTGAGTTGCATTGATGTCACATATGCTTTGAAGTTCTATTTAATAGAATTTGCAAGCTATCTATCTCTTTCTGTGTATATATCATAAATATTAAATAAATGACACGTTACTGAACAGTCACCAGTAAAGAGTTAGGTAACAGATGATTATTGAACTTCTTTTCATTTCAAATGTTTGTACTGTACTATATAAATCTGAAATCTATAACCATAGGCTATAGAACAAGAAGATACAGAATTGACAAGGTAAGCACACACTATTTTAAGAGGCCACTTCTTTTAAATGGCATAAACTATTTTCACAGATTGATTTGTTTAGAGGAACCATCTAAAAATACGTTGTCACAATTATTTTGGAAACAAAGCCATTTTTATTATTATTTTGGTTTTCAGTGTATATTCACATATTGTCCCCACAACTATAGCATTAAGGTGCTGAAACAAAATCAGTGTCTCAGAAATAAGGAAACTAAAGTACAGGAAAAATAATTGACTTAGAGCATCATTTTTTTTTTTTTTTTTTGCATTTTTGACTTGTTTAACCTAGAATTGTTTCCTAGAAGCTTTTGTCCTGTCCTGTACCTTGTTAATTGGCCCAAAAGAAAAATTTATGGAAGTTTTGGAAGGTAAAAATGAAGGAGCAGTCTTCACTCTCTGAAATCTCTTGTATCAGAGGCCGTGAATAACAAATGAAAAGACATAGGTGGCTTCTAGCTAGTTGTTTCCCCCTCGGCTTCACGTCCACCTCATCTCCCCCAGTTGAGCAATTAGGGAGTCAAGTGAGGTAATTACTGCAAACATTGGATGCCCAATAATATTAGTCATTATCATCATCAATATCATCCTCTGTGTCACTAGCCCTTGGCAACATGTACCACCAAGTCAGAGAGGTTTTGACAGCTGTTATTAATATGCATAGAAATATAGAGCATCAGGGCAGGAAGGGAATTTAGAGATTACCTAATCCAGTATTATTATTATTATTACTATAAAACAGATGCCTCATCAGGTGTAATGGACCCAGGTCTAAATCTTCTTAGCTGCAGAATTGACCTCAGACATCAAAGTCCAGGGTCTTTTGTTCTTAATTTAAGAAAATTATAACTTTGTATCAAGCATGGACTAAAGATAATCAAATAGATTAAAATGAGAAGAGGTAACATGAAACCTGTTATCTCTTCTCATTTTAATCTATTCATTAATTGACATTTTGTAATTAATTAAAATCTTCCCAAAAGTCATCAGATTAATGACTATAAAAGTATGGCAGAAATATGCTGATGTAGAAAAGCCCCAGAAGCCTGAGAAAATATATTTTCCTATTTCTAAGGAAAGAAATTTTGCTTATCTTTAAAGGCTGAGGATTTTAGGGCGCCTAGGTGGTTCAGATGGTTAAGCAACTGCTTTCTGCTCAGATCTTAGTCCCGGAGTTCGTGGATCAAGTCCTGTCTCAGGTTCCCAGCTCCGCAGGGAGTCTGCTTCTCCCTCTGACCCTCTCCTCTCTCAGGCTTTCTCTCACTCTCTCTCAAATAAATAAGTAAAAATCTTTTTAAAAAATTGGAGATTTTGGGCGCCTGGGTGGCTCAGTCGTTGAGCGTCTGCCTTCGGCTCAGGTCAGGATCCCAGAGTCCTGGGATCGAGCTCCGCTTCGGGCTCTCTGCGCGGCAGGGAGCCTGCTTCTCCCGCTGCCATTCCCTTTGCTTGTGTTCCCTCTCTCGCTGTGTTTCTCTCTGTCAAATAAATAAAATCTTTAAAAAAAAAAATTGGAGATTTTAATTGTGGAAAACGAATTTAAAAAATTTAAATTATGAAAGTCTTAGTAAATCAGTTGGAAGGAAGGTAGCATCTGACTTATAATGATACAAATTATTTTTTTCTTCCCCCTCTCCCCCAAAACTGCAAATATATATATATATATATTATATATGACAAAAATATATACGTATTTTAGACAAAGAAGCAAGTATATATATATATATATATATATATGGCAAAAAAAAAGTTCGTCTAGTATATGTAAACATACATACAAATATTATACAAAAAAAGTTACAGAACTCAATACCAAGAATACAACTAGTCTCCCTGCTATTATGAACTTTGTGGCAAAAAATTGTACCATCCAGACATGTATGAATAGGATAGAAAATACCAGGCAAACAAAAGCATGTTAACTTGCTTAATAATTGTGTAAGATATAAAATGCCAAATGCCAAAATGTCTAAATTCCATTTCAACTTTAGAAATGCTATTAAAAAAAAAAAAAGAAACTTTCAAAAAGCATTCTACTACTTTTCCTGTAATATCAAAGTTTTTCTTTTTAATTAATCACCTAAAGATGAATAAGAACTTCATCCAGACTCACAAAATGACCCATCAAGAAATATGCTCACTAGATCTACGGCATGTTGATGGTCCTATTGAGAGAGAGAGAGAAGGAAAAAGAGAGACAAGACTCTGTGTGTTTGGTAGGGTCAGATTAGAAGGTGAAGTAGACATAGAACAAAGAGCCTTTGTTTTGGGTGTTTTAAGCTTGTCAACAACAATTCATGGGATCCTTCAGGCAGCTTAGTCGGTTGAGCCTCCTACTCTTGATTTGGGCTTAAGTCATGATATAAGGTTAAGAGATGGAGCCCTGTGCAGGGCTTCTTGTTGGGCATGAAGCCTGCTTACGATTCTTTCTCTCCCTCTGCCCCTACTCCTCTCTGCTAGCACACACATACTCTCTCTCTCTTTTTCTCTCTCAAAAAACAAAAACAAAAATAAAATAAAAAAACCCCACAAAATCCACAAGAAACCTCATTTCATCATTACAAAAGGACAGAAATTGAAATGCATTATCTTAGTTTAAAGAGACTTACTTAGATGTTAAAAAGTATAAAGACATATTACATAAAGAAACTCTAATAACTGTTAACCTCATTAATACGTATGAAGAATCCCAATTCCATTTGTCAGTTATTCGTCAATAAAGTTAAAGAAACTCTTTTTTAAGTCACCATATGCTATATGATATAGAACAGAATGAAGGTGAAGGGATGTGATATAATTCCACTCCAGAAATAACTGTTTTCCTGAATAATGGACTTAAAGATGAGCCACTTCAGGCAAGATTTGATTTATGTCTTGGATTTATCAGTCTTCAAGCAATGAATTGGGGGAGTATACAAGGTGAGAGACAGGAAGACAGGTTACAAAACTCCTGTAATTGACTAGAAGAGAATTTAAATGGTTACAAAAGATGGATTCATTCAAAACTATTAAGGAGATTGAATTGACTGAGCTTATTTGCTATTTAAATGTAGGGCATGAAGTTAAGTGATGAATACAGATTGACCTTCATTCAGTTTTTTTTGCTTGTGCAACTGAGTTAAAGGAGTGGCTAGGGTAATGTAACAAATGTAATAAACTTAATTTTAGATACATTGAGTAATTTGTAGCTGAACTTTAAAACATATGTATGGTTTAGATATATAAATGGGTGATAGCTGAATCCACAAGATTTTGATATTTTTCAAAAAAGTGTGTGGAGAGTAACACATAAGAACAGACCATGGTGGAAGACCAGCATTTTACTCATTAACAAAGGATGGTAAACCGACTTTATTAAGGACTCCTAAGGAATCTTTAAAAAGAAATGGAAAGGCCTGGAAAGAATAGTTATTTTCTAAAGGAAAAGAAAATGATGTGTATTCGTTGACTTAAGGCTACCATAAACTGAGTGGCTTACACAACAGGAAATCTATTGTCTCCATTCTGGAGGCTAGAAGTCTGAGATCAAGTGTCAGCAGAACTGGTTCCTTCTGATGGTTGAAGGAAAAATCTCTTCCATGGTTCTTTTCTAGCTTCTTATGGGTTTCTGGCAGTCCTTGGCACTCCTTAGCAGAAAGAAAAATCACCCCAATCTCTGCCTATTTTCAAATGGCATTCCCCCTGTGTCCATGTTAGTATATGCCCAAATTTCCCCTTTCTGTAAGGACACCACTCAAGTTAGAAGCCCAGCAAAACAGAATTAGTTTCTGAATGAGCAGAACATAACAACCCTATTCCAAGTAAGGTGGTTGTGATTAGGTCTTCAACATAGGAATTTGAGAGGGACACAATTCAAACCATAGCAGAGTTTTAGAAAAGGCAGCTGTCAAATTAAAAAAAAAATAATAATACATTCAACATAGCATATTAAATGTGTATATTAAATGTCACTACTAAAAAAGTCATTTTTACCAACCAATTTTAATTGGTGGTAGAGCTGGAAACCTGAAATTTACCTAGTTTGAATGATAAACTAAAGAGAATGATTTTAAACCTCTTTTTATTTTTATTTTTTTGGTAGGCTTTGAGCCAGCTTGGCATCCATGAGCTCTTCTTTAAAAAGGCACTTGGATATGAAGTGCAGTTATAAATATAAAACAGCAGTTAGAAGGGGGTGTTTGTTCTCTTAATAAACACAGGAAAAGATACGTGTTTTGGTGTTTGATTTAATTTGGCCTACCATGAAGTTGTTTTTGGAGAAGAGTCCCAGGGAGGCAGAGCTTGCCTGCCTGGGAGAATTCTATTTCTACATGGAAATTGGTATTGTAGAATAGCAACAGATTGGATTCCCAAGACCCACTGTGTGGTCCTGGATCTCATGTCCCTAAGTTGTAACTTTGAGTGAATTGATTGACCTATGTGGCACTCATTACTCTGACTTCTAAATTGTAGACAATAGTACTGCTGTACGAGAATGTTATAAGAATTAAATGATTAGGCTTGCCAAAAGTGTTTTTTTTTTTTCAAAATATTATATATCGGATATATATATATATTTTTTATCTGAACTGCTTCATTGTACTCAAATTCCTAGTTCCTCCATTTCAAAATTATTTATGGTAGCTCTAGAGCGTTTATGGAAATTTAGAACATGCAAAATTGCATTTATTCTGATTGCTAGAGTATATTAAGGATTATTAGAAACCTATCTGAGATACTATGTATTTTTTCTTAAAATATTAAAGGAGTGTATTAATGCAAAAATATTTGTTGAATAATGGTTATGATAGCAACAAATCTTAAGAAACTTTTATGAACAACATTGGAAACACAGAATGTGCAAAACGAAGAAGGCAGTGAAAACGGAAACATTTTTGAATTTAATAAAATAGCCACAATCTCATTCTGGCACATGGACACCAGACCTCAAGAAATATTAATAGCTATTGTATTCACATTTTTAATTCAACAGAATGTAATTTTATATCCTTTTTTAAATCAGAAAACTCTAACAAGGATGATTGATTAAATTAGAAGTGTGTGAGTAATGAAAATGATGAAATGCAGTAAATGGGAAACCACAATTGTGTTTCAATCACAAAAGTATTAGGTATTTAGTTCCAAAACCTGAAAGCAGACCTGCCATTTTAAGATTAATATTAAATTTTTGAAATTGTTTTATTTTTTTAATTTTTTAATTTATTATTTGACAGAGAGAGACATAGCAAGAGAGGGAACATAAGAGGGGGAGGGCAGAGGGAGAAGCAAGCTTCCCACTGAGCAGGGAGCCCAACGTGGGGCTCAATTGGAGGACCCTGGGATCATGACCTGAGCTGAAGGCAGACGCCTACAAACTGAGACACGCAGGCACCCCAAATTTTTGAAATTGTGCAGTTTCTCATCTTAAAATGCCCTGTTTACCTAATACAATGCTTTGAAATGTGTCAAATTTATATTCGGTTCATCTGCAACACCAGACGGTCTGACAGCCTATAACAATGAAAAATTTAGGGGTGCCTGGGTGGCTCAGTGGGTTAAAGCCTCTGCCTTCGGCTCAGGTCATGATCTCGGGGTCCTGGGATCGAGCCCCACATTGGGCTCTCTGCTCAGCAGGGAGCCTGCTTCCCCTTCTCTCCCTGCCTGCCTCTCTGCCTACTTGTGATCTCTCTCCTCTCTGTCAAATAAATAAATAAAATCTTAAAGAAAACAATGCAAAATTTATCCAAAGATTTTATTTAATTAAACTATATATTTAAGGACATGTGTCACGCGGTAGTTTATATTATCATTTGGGGGTACATGTTGCAAGAAGAGTGATACCCAAACTATCACATCACACTCCACAGCTGCAGCTATCCCTAATAGCTTGGAAACGTTCCTCTCCTTACTCTTGTAAGTGTGCTGCCTGTAACAAGCATAGCTTCAATTTTTCACATACAATAGGGAAAATTACATATTGTTAAAGGTCTAGATAAACAATATCCCTTAACTTGTCATTCTGAAGAGGGACAGAATTTTCCAGTTGAGTATGCCATGGTGCATCATCGTAAAATGTACATATTAGTGATCAAAACAGTAGACATATTTACACTTATTGAGGAATATTAAAAGAAGTTACTCTCAAGTCTGAATTTTTTTTAAAGATTTTATTTATGTATTTGACAGAGAGAGAGATCACAAGTAGGCAGAGAGGCAGGCAGAGAGAGAGGGAAGCAGCCTCCCTGCTGAGCAGAGAGCCCGACAGAGGGGCTCATTCCCAGGACCGTGAGATCATGACCTGAGCCGGAGGCAGAGGCTTTAACCCACTGAGCCACCCAGGCACCCTTAATTTTTTTTTTTTTATTGAAGATATTTACATCTCTTTTTTCCAAAACAAGGAGAAGCTGTTCTTCACTATTCTTCTTCTATTTTCCCTTTAAGTGCAAGTTACTAAAGATTTAGCTCCTGGAAAATGGGAAGAATATATTGCTCATCTCTATTCTAACCTATAATACCATATAAGGTAATGTAACAGTATAATATATATTATTACAAATGATAGGAAATGATATTATGTGACATAATAGTGGTATATGTGTGCATTTTGGTGTGTGTGGTCACACTGTTCATGTTGCAATATTCCCTTGTTGTTGTTTTTTTTTACCTTGTTGTTGATACAGTTGTCATCCACTCATTGTACCTATATTGTTCTTTTTTTGTAAGATTTTATATATTTATTTGAGAGAAAGAGAGCAGACAGAGGGAGAGAGAGAAGCAGAAGCAGACTGCCCACTGAGCAGTGAGCCTGACACAGGGCTCTATTCCAGGACCCTGAGGTCAGGACCCAAGCCGAAAGCAGATGCTTAACCAACTGAGCCACCCAGATGCCTCTATGTTTGTTCCCTGTTAAAGGAATTATCCAGACTAACAGAATTCTTGACATACATTTAGTTCAATAAATATCCAGTAAATAGCATTATGTAAGTATACTTAAAATTAAAACATAACTATATATCCCACACTCTTAGTGCCCCAAAGGAACCAGAAATATTTGCAACAATCACAGAATATCCTGAGGACCTTCAGTGTCTAGCAGTGAGCTAGAAATTTCAATAGAACACATCTTACCTCTTTACAATAAATCTACTTTGTATCTGGCATCTGAGAAATATTTTCTCATTGTCATGAGCCTCTGCCTTTTTCCGAGTAAGAGAAATGGGCAACATAAGGCAGGGACAAAAATGCTACTCGTTAGGAAACTCAGTTTTCTCTCTGTGAGACAAGAGTTGAGAGTCACAGAATTCCAGATTTGTAAGAGGACATACACTGATTCTTTATCAAAGGAGATGTGAAACACTGGCATTATCTCTTACCCGACGTCCATTGTCATCTTTCTGGGTAGAAATAACACAGGTTTCAGGACAATTTTCCAACATGCGTGGCAGTTAGACTTGATGACTAAATTGTCGTTTGTGAAACGTAAAAGTGTTATCTTGTTCTGTCAGAATTTTGGGGGGGGCTGCCTGGGTGGCTCACTGGGTTAGGGCCTCTGCCTTCGGCTCAGGTCATGGTCTCAGGGTCCTGGGATCGAGCCCCGCATCGGGCTTTCTGCTCAGCGGGGAGCCTGCTTCCCCCTCTCTCTCTGCCTGCCTCTCTGCTTACTTGTGATCTCTTTCTTTCTGTCAAATAAATAAAATAAAAATCTTTAAAAATATATATGTTTTTATTTTTTAAAAGATTTTTATTTTATTTATTTGAGAGAAAGAACACGAGAGCTGGAGACAGGGGTAGAGGGAGACAGAGAAGCAGATTTCCCACTGAACAGGGAGCCTGACATGGGACTCAATGCCAGGGCCATGGGATCAAGACCTGAGCCTCACACCCCCTCACCAGAGAACTCCAGGTATCACATTACATCACATAAAATGCTAAGGATGATGACATCCACAGTCCAAGCCCAACTTATGAGTTCCTTCTTAGTGTTCTCCTACTGTTGGAAGAGGAAGTATTTACCTTCTGACTTTTGCATTCTATTGTTGGTGTTATTATTCTAAGTGACCAAGATCAAATTAGCCAATTCCTTTCTCTTTTCTTTCACATATTCTGCCTTGAATTCATGTTATCCCTTCCTCATCATTTTGTCTGGTTGTTGCCATTTTGTTTCATCTTAACTGTTCTCTTGATTTCCGGTTCCATCTTTTGTGTACGAGGAACATTATCTTCAGCAGATATTTCCCTAAAACTTCAGTTTCAACAGGAATTTGGGGACAGTCTTTTTACTCCCATGGTAAGAAAAAGCAATTGTCACCATAAAGAGCATGGGGATTCCAATGCTAGCATTCCCTAATTCTTTACTTAACAAAGAGCATTGGCTTCTGATTATCATACAGCTAATTGATATCCTCATGTGAAATGCTTTTTCTTTTTTCTTTTTTTTTTTAAATAAACATGATGTAGCTGGTAATCTAGCTAGGTTCAAAATAATGGGAAAAAAATAAAAAGTCCAGAAGCAATCACAGCTCCAGAGTCACCAAAAAGCCAGAATCCAGTGAGATACCACACTGCAGCACAAAGCTTGTGGCGAGAGCCAAATAGAAGGTAGAGATTTTCCCAACTCTAACCTAATTCCAATTAATTCCTTCTGACATTGGACCAACGTGACATCAGTGTCCTTGTCCACTCAAATACCATCTCTTTATGAAGCTTTTCATGGACATTTCAGAGCACAGTCTCATTATGTACCACTCATTATGGCATTTAAAGCTATTATTATCCTGCATTGTTGCAAAACATTGTATGTGTGATAATCCTAATTATTTCTATTTCTCTATTTCAGTTGCAATAGTTATATATTTTCCTAATCTCATTGATTGTTGTTCAAATGCATGCTCAAGTAAAATTGATCTACTCAATACTTTGCAATGATACCTTATTTAACTTATAATGATAAATATGATACCTTATATGATCCCAATATGATCCAATGATACCTTATATGATACTAATGATACCTTATAATTTCACTTCCAAAAATATTTAAGTACTCTGAAATGTTTTCTCTCTCTTCTCATTTCCTATGCATAGTGTTCATCCTTTAAAAGCCAGTCAATGCCAGTGACTTTGAAGGAGTCACTACTTCTGAAAGAGTATCTGACCTTGAGTATGCTGGTTTTTAGGAAAAAAAAAAGTTACAGTAATTTGTTTAGAATCTTCCTTCCTTCCTGTATTATATCTATAAATATACCTTAACATATTTTTGTCTATCATCTAATTATGTCTCCATGAATCTATTTTTATATCTACCCATATATCACACAATTTGTACATGCTAAGAAAATTAATTCATATTGATATACCACTTCACACCTACTAAGATGGCTATAATAAGAAATACAGGCAATAACAGCTGTTGGCAAAGATGTTGAAAAATTGGAACCCTCATATAGTGCTGGGATGAATATAAAACACGAAAGTTACTTTGTAAAACATTTCCTCAAAAAATTAAAGCATTGCCATATGATCCATCCATTCCACTCTTAGGTATATACCCAAGATGACTAAAAATATGTCCGAAATTATATATGCAAATGTTCTTGGAAACATTATTTTTAAAGAATGCTTCCCAATGGAAACAAACCTAACTCTACCAACTAATTAATGCATAAACAAAATGTGACATAGCCACAGAATAAAATATTATGTAGTCATAAAAAGGAATGAGGTACCAATTCATGCTACAATATGGGTAAACCTTAAAAACATTACACTAATGGAAAGAAGTCATACACAAAAAGCCATATATTGTATTATTTCATTTATATGAAAGGTACAGAATAGCTGAGTCAGTAGAGATGGAAAGTAGAATAATGATTACCAGGGACAAAGAGGTGGGAGGTATGCTAGTGACTACTATAGGGTTTCTTTTTGAGTGATGAAAATGTT
Source organism: Procyon lotor (assembly GCA_028646535.1). Lineage (NCBI taxonomy): Eukaryota > Metazoa > Chordata > Mammalia > Carnivora > Procyonidae > Procyon > Procyon lotor. Next base: position 19,158,688 of record CM053604.1, read on the forward strand.
CTGGTAAGGACGCCTGGGTGGCTCAGTGGGTTAAAGCCTCTGCCGTTAGCTCAGGTCATGATCTCAGGATCCTGTGATCCAGCCCTGCATAGGGCTCTCTGCTCAGTGGGAAACCTGCTTCCCCCCTTCTCTTTGCTTGCCTCTCTGCCTGCTTGTGTCTCTCTCTATCTCTCTGTCAAATAAATAAATAAAGTCTTTAAAAGAAAGAAAATATTCTGGTAATGGTTGCTTAACTTTTTGAATATACTAAAAACCACTGAACTGCACATCTTAAAAGGATGTATTTTAGATTATGTGGTTATATCTCGGTACATACGAATTATTATGGTGGGCAAATACTTACTGTTTGCCTTATTAGTAATACATTCTATTTCCATAGTGGATATTCAAAATATTCTCACAATCAATTGATAGATGGTTGAACAGAGAATTGACTGAATTAAAAGTGATGAGATAACCAATTTTTATCTTTTTTGGTTATTATTTTGCCAACCTCTTATAGGTATATACTTTCTTAACAAATAACACCGAGTGTGAGTGTACTGGTATTAGGTGACAATCGACTGCTATGCTTGCCTAAGGAGACATAACGAATGTAAACGAATCCTTCCCTCAAAAGTACAAGTTCTTAGTTTTTGATCCAATTTCTCACAGATACTCCCTGTAGTAGTAGTTAGGGTGTTGGCTATGTGGCAGCCTTTAAAATCCCATGAATTCAGTCAATGAGTTTATTGATGTTTAACAAGAACCTGTAGATAAAGGCAGTTGAAGTTGTCAGTATACTGATAAAATCTTGCACGGGTAAGCAATTGAAAGTCTTCCACAGTCAGCTTTGCAGAACAATCCCTGGGAAAATAGTAGAATTTCTCAACACCCGTTTCCCTTCAATTCTCAGCCCCAAATAAGTCAAATATAATGCCTGTGCCTGATTCACTTTAAGTATTCACAAGAAATATCTGTGCAAAAATACTGCAAAAGATGACTCGAAGTTTTAAAACGGCATAAATAAAAGCAAAATATGAAGTCAGACTGTGGCAAAAGACACTATTCTAAATATGGGAATATCTCGCTCTTCACTTTGAGAGTTTTAAACTGAAAAAACTCAGAGAGAGTTCCACAGACAAACCACACAGCATTCCAATGTGAAGATACAGAGATTTCTGAATCTGTTTTAAGACTTGAATAAGCTGAATCATCTCTAGGAGCGAGTAATGATGCTGCCAAGTGCTGCTGCACTTCTTTCCATTAAAGGCTTTTTTAATTTGCTCATGACAGGTAGCTGAAGTATATTTTAAATTAGTGTGTTATTTTTTTCTTTCTATTTTGTTGGTAGAGATTTCATATCCTTTCACTCATATCAATTTTTATTGAACACGCAAAAGCATTGCAGGGAAATGAGCAAACTGCATAAACGATAGTCATTTATTGAGATGGGCAAACTTCCTTAGCCAAGCACTTCCCTTTAGTATGGTTTAATTTAGTCTAGTTTAATTTGGTGTTGAGAAACAAACTTGACCTCATGTTTGTGTTTTAGAATTTGCCTGTGTGCAATTTAGTAAAAATAGCCTTATCCTATTTATATTATATTATCACAACTTTTCAAAAATATATCCAAAAAGTAACCATTTTTATTACTAAGAGATGTTCCAATAATATGTGATGAAAAAAAGTGACATCTAGAATAGGCTATGAAATAAATGTTTTAAGGAACAATTAGGCCCTCGGTCCCATTCAGTTTCTTCCTTAGTAATTTTAACTACCATGAATTGAATTTTTATTCAGCATGCTGAGTAGAAAACACGCCCAAATAAAATATTTTGTATAGACATTATTTTTTTTCAATCTCTCCTGTTACAAATGAGAAGTAAAGAGGCGCTGCATACTGAATCTTTGCTGGTGATTATAATATTTATCAGGGAAGTAGGTAAATGATAAAATAAAGAGCAATAAATATTTGCTTAGTCAGTCTATGTTTAAGTAAAGTTTTATCCAGCAATAATCAAATGTCAATGGCTAAAATCCTGATTCTTCCTTTATTCTCTATGTGTTCATTGGAAAATTTATTTAATCTTTCTGAACTATGGTATCTTCACCTTGAAAAAAAATAAACTAAATTCTGGGAACTAGACCCTAGTGGACGCAGTGTTGGAGAATTAAGGAAAAAAGGAAAGAATTTAGTCTAATGCCTGACATATAACAGCTTCCAAATCCTCCTTCCACTCCTCTTTTCCTCCTCGGTTATTTCCTTCCCACCTTCCATTTCTTCCTTCCTCCCTCCCACCTTTTCTTACTTCTATCTTATCCCTGCCTGATGTCACTTATCTAATTTATCAGCTGGCAGGACCATTTTATCACCTCATTAGGCCCAAGTCACCCACGATTTTGGCCATCTCATTCTACATTATACTAATATGACAAGCACACATTTAACAGATTATTTTTATAAGATATGTAATTTATTATAGTTTTGATTTTAAGTTAATTGACTATTTAATTCAGGTTGTCCATCATTTCTTAGAAGTCACTGAGTATTCCTTCCAACACTTCGGGGAGATATGTAACCAATGAAATACTTTCAATTGAATATTAAAATTAGCAATGAGCTGAATAGTTTTGTAGATATTTATTAATATTAATTTCATAAGATCTTTGTCATATATTGTACTCAATATACATTTTTCTTCACCTGTCAAAGAATTCTCTAGTTTTAGGAAAGAGATCCTCTAATGTATTGTGGATTAAATTCCACTGGTTACTTGATCCTTTTAAAAGCACATTAAATCATTATCATTATGGTAGTGGTACAACAGAAAACCTAACAAACTTTAATTTTTGTTGTTAACAAATAATTTATAGATTATTCTTTCTCATATAACAGAGAATGGATGATTGAATGTAAAAACCCAACATGACTACTTATATTCTGCTGAACTACCTATATTGACAATTACTTTCTACTTACACAGTGCTTGCGTTTAGTTAAATATTGTCATGAAAATATCATTTGAAAAACTCCATCTTGAATATTGGTAGCTTTATGAATAATTCATTTTCACAATTCATGATTCTAAGAGAGTTACTCCAAGTCTAGGTGAGAGAATCTGTTTATCAAAGTTGAAAGGGAATAGGCATCACTTTCAGGTGTTTTTTGTTTGTTTGTTTTGCCAACAAGATATTTTTGTTGTTTTTGAGGTAAGACATTATTGCTGAATTCCTGATCAAATGCTTTACTCATTTTACAATGGGAGAACCAGGGCAAGATAGTCAGGTTGAACTCTGTATTCTTGTTTTATTTTTTTTTTTTTAATTTATTTATTTGACAGAGTGAGAGAGAGATCACAAGTAGGCAGAGAGAGAAGGGGAAGCAGGCTCCTTGCTGAGCAGAGAGCCCGATGTGGGGCTTGATCCCAGGACCCTGAGATCATGACCTAAGCCGAAGGCAGAGGCTTTAACTCACTGAGCCACCCAGGCACCCCTGTATTCTTGTTTTATAAATGTATGTTTGTACAGAGATCAAGAAAAATACTTCAAGACATTCTAACCAAGAGCCAGCAGTTTTCATATTTGGAGAGTTTTGTTTTGCTTTTAATTTGCATTTAGAGTGTATCACGGTCTAGCTGGGAAGTGGTAGTCTCACTTCAATAAGTGGGATCGGGCAACTGTTTATATGTCTGCAATTGTTACATGTTGGTATTATTGTGTCTGTTGGGGATCTGGAAATAAGTAACTTTAATAAATTGATTCAGTTTTGAGTGTGTTTGAATTTAATGAAAACTAGATCGTATGGAATGATTCTTGACACTTTAATTAGAGGCTAATTTTAGGTCACGGAATTGCCTTACTTACATCAGGGCACCACAGACAGATGGAATGATATGTTTTAATGTTCTGAATGCAGTTATTTTGATTTTCACACTAGTTAAAAGGTTTATTTCCATCTCCACCAAGGCTACAGGGACAAGAATCCAGTCGTTCAGGAAATAATACATTTGATGACCACCTGCTCTGTGCATAGAACTGCCTGATGGCTTGGCTTATGTAAAATGAATGATTCTCCTCTTCCCCCTGTGTAGATTAAGGGCAGGTCAAGGGAGGACATATTAATGAAGACAATTAAAGGACAAAAGCAATATGATTTCTTAATTACTGTAAGAATATAAAATAAAGGAGAAAAAGTACATCAGTGAAGGTTAACCTAAATCTTAAATTCCAAAAGAAGCTATAACCATGTAATTAAGTTGAACTACTTAGTTACTCAAATGCTTCGATTTTTTTTTTCTTATCTCAAATCCTTTCCCCAGAATGATCTTCTCTGTGCTCTATTCACTTGTTACTGAAGTATTTTGAAGATTTTTAGAAAAGCCCAACGTCATCCTTCTTTCAGTCTACTCAGAACTGCCCACAAGCAGAATTAAATGTTTGTTCCACTGTCTCTGTGAGTACCTAGTACATCCTTCTATCATATAACTGTTCAGATACCTGTTTCTCTCTCTAACTTGGCCTCAATCCTCCAAGATGTAAAGCTTTTTCTGTTTCTTCTGGATCCCCACACAGAGTACATGCTCCCAGATTTTAGTCCTTTACCCAAATTCTGCTGTTGTATTTAGACAGGAATTACCTCCTCTGCATTCTCTTCAAGTGACTCTAGTCTGGTTCCCTGACTTTCAGTTGTAGCCCAAGACTCCTCTAGTGACATGTCTGACTCCGAGTTGATTGCCTCCTCTGAGGTTAGACTGCTCAACTATCTACCTGACATCTCCACTTAAGTATCTCTCCTTTCATTCACTGAATTTTCAGCTGCACTGGACTCTTTCGTGTATTCAACACTGTGCCTCACACCCACCATAGCACTTACGCATAATGCCGTTCTATCAGAAAATGCAAATTTGAATTCTTGGGCATAGCTAGCTACTTTTCTTCATCCAGCTGTCAGCTTAATTTTGGTTCTCTCAGGGTGATACTGGCCTGCCCTCTCTGTACTGGAATCCATTTTCACACAGCTGTTTTCTTACAGAGAACTGTATTTGTCTCCTTCTTAGCACTTAAAAAAATCTCACTAATTTGTATTCATTTCTGCCTTTATTATATAATATTTATTCCTCCATTATAATTTAAGAACCATGAAAAGGGTAATTATCTCACTACTCTATACCAGGCATGTGGCAAGCAAATATGAGCCCTATAAATATTTGTCAAAAAAGATAAATGCATAGATTGAAAAGTAGTCAAGAGACACACCACAATTGAAGGAATAAAGAGGGAATGAACTAGAACAAACATGTTATAATGCAAGCTCTATGAAGGCAACTACATTTCATTTTTAATCATTACATCTCTTTGGCATTTTGAAATGTTGTATGTATTCAATATTTGTTGAACAACTGGAATAATTTGGAAGACATTGCTTAATTTTTAATGACAGCATAAATGTTGGGCTCTACTTCCAAGATAAATAAAAATTAAACTATTTTTCTCTTCCGTATACATTATGTGTAGGGACACTATTTTCTACAAAATTCTGCTAAGCATATTCACTGTCTTAGTCAATAAATACAAGAAGTAAAAACATTTTTTTTGGGTCACTGTATAAGATAATGTAATCAACATAATGAAGAAGACTGAAATAACTTAAAAATCAAGGAACACTGTAATAAGTATATTAACCATCAGAATGGTTTTCATAGAAGAGAAAATAAAGAAAAGCACTTATATTTTAAACTTTGATCCATAAATAACAAGAACAAAATGCACGAATTTAAAAAAATTAAAGTATACATTTGGTGATACAGAAATTCTATAAAGATTGCTTTTCTGTCATTTCATGCAGTACTTATCCAATTATAAAGCTTTTCTACAACAGTTTGTCATTTATTTCTTCTCAAAATCTGTGCTTTAGGCCAGCTTCTCCTATCTCACTTATGTTTCTTTCTACTCTCTCCATGAGATGATGGAAAAGACTTCTAAATTAACTGCTGTCTAGATTGGAAAATTCACAATGGAGAAAAGAAAGGAATAAACCCATGAGGAGGAACAAAATAATCATCTATAGTTTGGGTTTTAACTTTCAAATGATAAACAATTCTCAATTTGATGCTATTTTAGAAAGAGTCAAGGGAATACATTTTATATAATAAAATGTCCCTGTAATTATGCAAGTTTCATAAACATACTATAAATAGATTTAGAAAAAATAATATACAAACCTGATTTAAGTCATAACCATTAAAAAACAGATTAAGTTCAATCCTAATTAAGCTATGTATATGTTAGTATAATATTCAATGAGGATTTCATCAAAAAGTATTTTCTTCTAACATTTCCCAAAACACAAGGGCATTATGTTGCTTTCACATGTTTAATGGTATTTGTTTCATGGTGTGCTACAGAAAATGCTTAGAAAAATATCTTTGTAGGTCTCAAGACTGCTGACACCATCTTGAAATGATTCATTTTTGACCTTGGTAACAGATGGAATTCATAAACAGTGATTTTGGCTGTTGTTAATAACAAGTTGCACAAAAGTTTCTTTTATAAAACTAAAATTGTATAATCAGGGAAGATTTATTATGGTAAATGTTAAATTTATTATGGTAAATTGAATCATGGAATCCCACATTGGGGGCCTATGCCTATGGTTTCCTTTTAAATAAAAGAGTCTTCCCTAAATCATTTGAAACCTTAACTCTGTAAATTATAAATGGGATAGCATGATTTTGTTATAAAAGAGTAGCTTAAATTTAAGCACAACAGTTCTGTTTCAATTAAAAGTGTTGTCAGACTTTAATAACACAATTTGAAAGGCTGAGAGTAAAAAGTATCTGAGTTTTCCCTCATTCTGTGAAGGCTCGGATCCACAGAAGGAGAACTTCTCAACCTTGGCACTATTGACATTTTGGATAGAATTATACGGTGGGGGTGGGGGGGTGGGGGGGATGCTGACCTGTACATTTTGGGATATTTAGTAGCATCCTTGGCTGCCAAAACTGCTTCACCCTGGTAGGATGGTCAAATTTTTTTCAAGGTAGTTCCAAATGTCCCAGCGGAGAAATTACCCAGGTTGAGAACAACTATTTTAAAAACTCCCTGAGCAATCCAGCTAGCCATTTAAAAAGCATATGCCCTCAGGTCCTCACTCTCACAAAACTTATGGAAACAGTGCATGCTTTCTTACCATGTGCCAGGGCTATTGCCCAGGGGCTGGAAGCCCCTCCTGAAATTGCTGACTTTGTCTAAAGTAACTAAGCTAAGCTTCTCTGTCCATGAGCTCACTATGAAGCAATGACCAAATCTCCTTCCCTACAAAAATCATGGGAATCAGAGGGCCACAAGGGAGGGGAGGAGAAACTGAATAGGAAGAATTCAGTGAGGAAGACAAACCATGAGAAACTATGGACTCTGGGAAACAAACTGAGGGTTACAGAAGGATGGGTGGGGTGAGGGGATGGGGTAACCGGGTAATGGGTATAAAGGAGGGCATGTGCTGGGATATGTTATACACAACTAATGAATCATTGAACACCACAACAAAAACTTATGATATGCTGGCTAACTGAACATAAAAAAAAAAAAAAATCATAGGACTCAAGTCAAGAAAACTTTATCCTTTATGTACTTTTCCTACCCCCAAGGAAGATGGAGGTAACAACATTTTCTTTTTTTTTTTTAAAGATTTTATTTATTTATTTGACAGAGACACAGAACACAAACAGGGGGAGCAGCAGGCAGAGGGACAGAGAGAAGTAGGCTCCCTGCTCCATGCGGGGCTCCATCCCAGGAGCCTGAGATCATGACCTGAGCAGAAGGCAGACGATTAACTGATTGAGCCACCTAGGGGCCCAAGGTAACAACATTTTCTTTATTTAACCTGTCTTTTCTGTTAATAGACACATGAATAAATGAATGTGTGTTTGTTGGCTCACACACTGGCCCCTGTAGACAGAGATCAAAGAGAGACCCAAGAACGAGACAAGTCACTCCAGATTGAGAGATGGCAGGTGTAATAAGCAAAGGAATTTATTTATGAGGCATATGAGGAGTAGATTTCCACAGCCATCTGCCAGAATCTTAGAAACTTGGATCCACCTTAACTGGTTTCTGTCACCTACACTGTCCAGATAGTCTCAACAAAACCTTATTCTCTCAAGCTGTGTCCTTGAGAATGGCTCTAACTGTGGGAATGGTGAGACAAATCCACATTCCAAAGACAGCAAAGATGGTGAGGAGCCTCTGACTGCCTGGGTCCAGCTGGAGAGTCAAATGGAGATCAAATCCTCTCAATGACCTCTTCTAATATCTCTTTATTTCATCTTTGAAGCTAGGAGATCAGTCTCTGTTAAGGACTCTTGTTTGTTGGGGTGCCTGGGTGGCTTAGGGGTTAAAGCCTCTGCCTTCGGCTCAGGTCATGATCTCAGGGTCCTGGGACCGAGCCCCACAACAGGCTTTCTGCTCAGCAGGGAGCCTGCTTCCCCCTCTCTCTCTGCCTGCCTCTCTGCCTACTTGTGATCTCTCTCCTCTCTGTCAAACAAATAAATAAAATCTTTAAAAAAAAGAAGGACACTTGTTTGTTAACAAGTCATGCGTATTTACATTTTACATCTATTTAAAAGACTGTGATGGTGTGTCCTTCATGGAGCCAAGTGATGTTTGAGAAATGTGATCACCTATCCCCATAGGTCTAAAGTTTCTGCCTTAGGGAAAAATAATAAATAAGAACCATACATAATCCTACCTAGATAGGAGTCAGCCACCTCCAGATGTACCTGATAGAGGGCCAGCTTGACAAGCAGGCTAATCCTCTTTTATCCAACCCCATGGCTATGGATGCAACTATAGCTTGGAGTCTCCAGAATTTCCAGATAAGTGAAGAAATCTGCACTCAGGCAGAGGGCACAGGTAGTTAAATTAATACCCACATAGTACTTGATTTTTATTTTGTTAGGGAAAGCATATTGAAATAATTGTGTCCAATCCCTATTTATTGGTGTTATTTATTTTGTGCTGAATAAAAAATTCACCCAGAAACTTAATGACTTTGAAAGGATAACATTTATTTAGCTCAGTGTCTGTGGGTTGACTATTTGGGCTGCACTCAGCTGGATGATTTTTCTGCTGGTGCCAGCTGGACTCACTTATACATGAGGGTCACTCATTTCTGGTCATTTGCAGGTCAGCCAGTTCCACTTTGGGGGGTTATCTGACTGTAAGTTAGGGGAACGGGATCAAATGGGCACAAATCTCTAATTATTCAACAATTTATCTAATGTTTGTTTATATGCAAGACCAGAAATCTGCAAGATGTCTTGGATCCAAAGTTAAAAATATCCAAATTACTTTGTCTGATTCTCCTGGTCAAAGCAAGTCACAGACAAGCCAAGATTCAGCAAATTCAGGTACAGATTTCGTCTCTTGTTAGGTGATGAGGAGCTAGAAAATATTTAGCCATTTGTGACTTAACACAGATTTTTTTTTTATTTCACTCATTTTTTAGTTAAAAATAATTAAGCTAGGTGTTTTTTCAGGTGGAAAAATATCCTTAATTTTAGCAGACCTTGGAATTCTGGAGCTATGGAATTTATAATTTAAGATCGTGCAATGTTTATAAATTTTTTTTTGAAAAGCAGGCACAATTTTATGTTTGTAAATCAGCAAACCCTGGAAAAGGGCACCATTTCTTGGGGTATTTACTACTAATTTTTTCTATACTTATTTCTTCCCTCCATTAACCCTCACCCCTGGGTACTTGATTGTTTTCTGATGGTAGAATTTCTTTTTATGAAATTAAATAAAAATTTTACTATGTACTCTTACACAGCTTATTGTAGCAGTCATCTACAGATTCGTTTCCTTTTAGAGGGAGTCATAGTTGAATTAATATGCCCAAGATCTTTTAAAAAATGTTTTTGGTTCATATTTAGACAACTGAGACTCTGAGGATATGTTAACTACATGACTTTCTTCCATGTCACCAATTATAAGCACTTTGCTTCTGGCTTATTTCCATAGCTTTTAAGATAAACAAAAAATCAGAATGACATCATTTTGTGTGTAGTATCTGCAGATTTGCAGGCATACTCTTCAAATGGAGATTTCGCTGATAAGCTTAAAAATGACTAAAATGTTTGTATGAAATTATAGACTTATATTAAGTTTGCCATCCTACGATCATATATTATACACTTTTGTCTTGAAGATGTATTTAGAAAGGTGCTAGAGTTACAAGGCTGTCGATCAAAGAGAAAGACATAACATTAAAACCAAAGGACAGTAGAAAAGAGGATGAAGAGAGAGGGATGGCATAGGGCAGTATATAAAAATAAAAAAAAATGGCCATGTCTGGATTTTCTTTCCCCTTTTTTCATAGTTTTATTTGCTTTTACTCTTTCCAGGGTAAGTTGCTCTAAGAATAAGAATAATCTATATTCTCTTCCTGAACTCTCAAGAATGCTCTGAAATTAACCATGGTTTAAGCTGGGGGAGTACAACATATTTAGCTGGGCTTGAGCTCAGATTTAGCTCTATCCCACATTTACCAACTGAGATGAGTTGGGTAATCCTCAATGATACTCATTTCCTTTTCCTTTTTCTAAAAGATTTATATGTATTTTATTTGAGAGAGAGAGAGAGAGAATGAGGAGAGGGGCAGAAGAAGAGGGAAGAATCCCAAGCAGACTCCACACTGAGCACAGCGCCTGACCCAGGGCTCCATCTCATGACCCTGAGATCACGACCTGAGTCAAAGCCAAGACTTGAAGGTTTAACTGACTGATATTCATTTTCTTCAACAGTAAATTGGACATGATAAAAGCTACCTATCAATGCCAATGTAAAATTTTATTTTCTTGAAAAATTAAAATACTGAACAGTACAATAGCCCAATAAATGGTAGATGATTTATACACACACACTATTTTTCTGTAAAAATATAATATAAATTATATACTAATAATATACTAATATTTTAAAATGTAATTTTAAATTATATACTAAAATATGCTAATATTTTTCTGTACCACACTCCATGCTGTCTCTAGTATACATGATATTTTTGTATTTGTGGTTAATAAAATATGTGACTGGTAGATACATTAAAAAATCAATATCTCAGGTGTTTTCTTTAAGCAACTATGGTTAGGTTGCTTAAAACTACAGAGATGCCAATGAATTTTGGTTTCATTTTACTCATATTTACATATTTTTGGCAATAGCAAGTGTTTAAAAAAGTTAAGGTAGGGTTGAATCAATAAATAATAATTAAAAGGCTAATCAGTATTACTGATAACAACACAAACTACTTCTGTGATTCACATAATAACTATTTAATAATTCCTCTCCTAGCATGATGAAGAAAATGAAACCAAGAGTTGCAGTGTATAGAGCTATTAAGAATACTTGATATGTATTGATATATCTTTAATTTTAATATCATAGTATCTGATCTTAGGGAACATTAAATTATAGCTTTAATTTGGTACATTTTTAATGCAATGTTTAAGCATAAACTACTCACATTAATTTTTCAGCTCAGTATACATTCCGTTTTGCCAAACATGTTGTAAATACTACTATAAAGTGAAGGAAAGACTGTTCTACACCCTCTCAACTACAGAGGCAATGGCTAAAGTAGGCCAAGTGTAATGGTAAGGAGATAAAAGGATTGGTCACTGACTCTAGGAAGATATTACTTCAGTGTAGCAATTAGATGATTGCAAGTTATTAAATTCTGTGTCCTTGTGACAGGAATACCATGCTTCAGTGATTTTTTTCCCCTTGCTCATTTGGAATGGAACTACCTCATTCCACTCCTTTATCTCATTAAAGCTCTCAAAATTCAGTTCCCGCATTGATTCATCTACATCTTTCTCTGACCCCAATAGGGACTTAGTATTTTTTTAAGATTTTATTTATTTATTTGAGAGAAAGAGAGAGAGAGAGAGAGATCACAAATAGGCGGAGAGGCAGGCAGAGAGAGGGGGAAGCAGGCTCCCTGCCAAGCAGAGAGCCGGATGCAGGGCTTGATCC
>CM053604.1:19171205-19265685 GCA_028646535.1 Procyon lotor
GTTTGTTAATAACATCTCAGGTTAAAAATGGAACCCTAAGAAACCTCTGCCTCCAACTCAGGTCATGATCTCAGGGTCCTGGGATCGAACCCCACCTCAGGCTCTCTGCTCAGCAGCGAGCCTGCTTCCCCCTCTCTCTCTGCCTGCCTCTCTGCCTACTTGTGATCTCTCTCCGTCTCTGTCAAATAAATAAAAATTAATTAGAAAAAAATGGAACCCTAAGAGAAGCTATTCAGAAAACTTATTCTAAAGTAGAAAAGTTTCTCAAGAGGGGTGCCTGAGTGGCTCAGTCGTTAAGCGTCTGCCTTCAGCTCAGGTCATGATCCCAGAGTCCTGGGATCAAGCCCTGCATCGGGCTCCCTGCTCAGCAGGAGGCCTGCTTCTCCCGCTCCTATTCCCTCTGCTTGTGTTCCCTCTCTCGCTGTGTTTCTCTCTGTCAAAAAAAATAAAAAAATTTCTCAAGACACTCATTATCCCACTGCCTCATTATTTCTTAACTAGCATTTCTTCATATTCTGCATTTACCTTACTTGCTGCCTTTTATTTAAAAATGCCTCTCCATCAATTAGAATGTAAGTTCTTAGAAGACAAATTCCCCAGCCCTTTGGTATAGAGTAAATGGTCAAGAATATGTACATACTTACATATATTTGAATACTAATCTTTTGATGAACATGTTTGTACAGATTGAAGTGAGGATAGGGAGAATCTCTGACTCACTTCATTTACAATTATCTCTCAAAGAATGGGTGAGTGGTTTAGCTCCCAGAACGTATCTAAGTCAGTGCTACACTCCCCTGTGTGTGTGGGAATGAAGTTTATTATCACATCACTAAATGGCTCACTTAGATCTCCTTTTTTTCCTAAAAAGTGTTTACAGAGCTGCTGTGCTTTCATTAAAAAAGGGATACAGAAAACTGTCTACCACTTGGTTCATTGCTTTCCATGTCAGTTATATTTTTTAATTTAAATCTGAGAGGTAATCAATGCCCTGGGATGTATTGTGGGGATATAGGATAGGACTTGAGGTTGAAAAAAAAACAATGTGTGTGTGTGTGTGGAAAGGAAATTATCAGTGAATTTCAGTGACATCACTGAGCAGAGGTAGCAAGATGAATTCTGAAACCCGGGACTACAATTTTTTCAATAGGGGCATTCTCAGCTTCGGGCACTCTGCTTTTTCTCACCCACAATATCGAAGGTTCTTATCAAATGCTATTCACCATTCTTACAGTAATTTTATTTCACTTATTTATTGTGACTGATTTTGCTGTAGCTTGAGCTAATCATCTACAGGGAAATAATTTTCAACAGAGAGTCAGTAAATTGCTACAAGGCATGGGTCAAAACAGTTTCTGAAATAAAGTAGTCAGGAAACAACTAATACAGTAGAGATTTGGGTTAGTCTTTTCAGGACATATACAAAATATTATAATATAATATAATATAATATAATATAATATAATATAATATAATATAATATAATAATATTATAATAGTTACCTGCTTAGACATTTTCCAAATAATGAAATTTATTTTTAAAAAAACATTTCATTATATATAATTCTGCTCTTTTATTCAACCTTCCTAGGCTTTATATTAGCTTTATTATACTCTCCCATTCACTCATTCATTCATTAATAAAAGTTTATTATAAAACTATCAAATAGCAGATAATCATCTATAGTGGTGCATTAAGCAAGTTCCTAGCCTCACTTTCTGTTGGAAATTATTAGTTAGCCTTTAAGACTACTTACTAGATTTCTGGATTCTAAGTGCTTCGAGAGGCACTTTGGTTAATATTAAATCCATTTGAAAGACAAGGAAACTAAACCTTAAGCATGAAAGTTACTTTTTTTTTCAAGTCCACCAAGTTAGTGAGTGTTAAATTGAAATGTGAACACAGTTGCACATACTCATGTGTTTAGCTGCCATGCACTTTTGACCCTTTAGTATGGACTCTTCCAATACATATGTCCATGCTGTTCATATGCATCCTTGTGCTTTTAAAATAAATTTAATATTTTAAAATGAAAATAAAGAACAGAAGAAATTTGGAAAATGGGGAACATAATCATATTAACACCATGTTATAACTATTACTCTCTAAATATTCTCATAAACTTTAATCTATAAAAATACTTTTAGTCATAGTATATGAACAAATCCATTTCCTGACTTTTTAATTTTACATTTTATTATAATTTTCCATAATGTTACATGAAATTTACATAGGTTTTGTTATAATGTTTCCATAATTCCACACAGAGTTCATAACTTTATTTTTAACGACTACATGAATGTCCATCCAGTGGATCTATTATTCTATATTTAACACTCTCCTTGATAGAATATTTTACTCCCCTGAAGAAAATATATGCACAATTTTATTGCATAAAAGAGCACTTTGGAATTTCAATTCAAATTAACTTGAAAGTATAAAATTATTGGACATCTTTACGGTAGCCAGTCTTCCATGTACTATAATCTATCTCTAAAAATGTACTTCAATAAGCATTTCTTATATCCTAGCATACACCATTCCCTGTGATTGATCTTAAGGATGTTGAGTTGAAGATGAATGGATAAGGAAGATGTGGCATATATATATATATATACAATGGAATACTATGCAGCCATCAAGAGAAATGAAATCTTGCCATTTGCAACAACATGGATGGAACTGGAGGGTATTATGCTAAGCAAAATAAGTCAGTCAGAGAAAGACGATTATCACATGATCTCTCTGATATGAAGAATTTGAGAGGCAAAGCGGGGGTTTGTGGGGGGGGTGGGAGAGAGAAATGAAACAGGAAGGGATGGGGGGGAGACAAACCATAAGAGACTCCTAGACTCATGAAACGAACTAAGGTTGGCTGGGTTATGGACACTGGGGAGGGTATGTGCTGTGGTAAGTGCTGTGAAATGTGTAAGCCTGACAATTCACAGACATGTACCCTGGGGCAACTAATACATTATATGTTAATAAATAAATAAATAAATAAATAAATAAATAAATAAATATCTTTAAAAAAAAGGATGTTGAGTTGACAGTAAGCAGTCTCTAAGTTAAGGATGCTCCTAATCCAGTCAGGGCAATAGAAATTGAAAAGAGTATGAGATAAGAGAACCTATAAGAACATACCTAGTCTAATAGGCGATGATGAAACTGGATGGGACAGAAGGGGCTTTTAGAGAAGGTGACACAAAGAAATCTGAAGGACTAGGAGGAAAATGACAGTGTGTCAGTCTGCTCAGGCTGTTACAATAGCACACTACAGATTGGATGGTCTAAACATCAGACACAGTTCTTGATGCTGGGAGTCTAAGATAAAGATGCCAACAGATTGGTTTCTGGCTAGGCCACTTTGTATGGCTTGTAGATGGCCACCTTCTCTCTGTATTTTTACAAGCCTCTTTGTACATGCATGGAAAGAGAGACCTGGTATCTTTTTCTCTTCTTATATGACATGAGTTTTGTGGGATTAAGGTTTCACACTTATGATTTCATTGAACTTAATTATCTCTGTTAAGGTACTATCTACAAATACAGGGACATTGATGGTTAGCACTTCATATGAATTTTAGGAAGACACAATTTAGCCCAAAATCGGCTTGATCTTGGGACTCTGGGATCATGAGCTGAGCCAAAGGCAGATGCTTAACCAACTGAGCCATCCAGGTGCCCCTCAAGGCTTAATGTTCAACCCAATTAGCAGTTAAACCATGCTCCCAGATGAGAACCAGGTCAACTGAAATTCTCCTTGGTCCAATTTCAAGTCCAAAAGACTTTCAACATCTCTATACACTATGCTATGCTCACCACAGATGTTAACTAGGATCTGTCACTATACAATGCTATTACAATATTATTGACTATGTTTTCTATGCTGTAACTTTCATTTCCATGACATATTCATTCCATAACTGTATCTTTCACTCCCCTGAATCCTTGCATCTCTGAAATAAATTCCATTTGATTGTGGTGAATGATTTTTTTAATGTGTTATTGAATGAAGTTTGCTAATACTTTGTTGAGCATTTTTCATCTATGTTCATCAGTAATGTTGGCTTACAGTTTTCATTTTTTGTAATGTTTTTGTCTGGTTTTTGTTACAGGTTAATGCTGGCTTCTCAGAATGTGTTTGGAATCTTTCCTTCCTGTTCAGTTATTTTTTTAATAGTTTGAGAAAAGTAGGTATTAATTTTTCTTTAAATATCTTGTAGCAAAAAATAAAAAAATAATAAATAGATTAAACAAACAAACAAATAAATAAATAAATAAATGTTTTGTAGCCAAAGTGAGTGTGAATTCATCTGGCTTTGAACTTTTATTTTTTGGTAGTTTTTGATAATGATTCAGTTTTATTACTCGTAATTGGTCTGTTCAAGTTTTCTACAGAAATAGTTTCAGTTTGAGATGATTGTATATTTCTAGAAATGTATTTATTTCTTCTAGATGTTCCAGTTTGTCGGCATTATTTTTTTATAATCGTCTGTATTTCTGTGCTTCAGTTGTAGTTTCTCCTCTTTAGATTCTGATTTTATTTATTTGAGTCCCCCCAGAAAGACTTTTTCCATAATCATCTATAGTTGGGATTTGAGGCCGCCTAATAAATGTCACCTCTATTTCCCACCAAACTTGAAACTAATTGAGATACACTCAGGATTCAGAAAAAAGTAAATGGAAATGGAATCTTTACTATGGAAAGCATAGAGTCAAGGGATGTTTTGTAAATATGTGGCGTTAATTGGCTTCATGGTACCGAATGAAACAGTATGTGTCTGATCACAGGCAAGCATGAATAATGACAGACACATCTAGAGGGGTGAGACCTTTACTTTTAAATTAACTTTACAATGAGAAGTGTGTGCTCTC
The DNA here is from genome assembly GCA_028646535.1 of Procyon lotor. Taxonomy (NCBI): domain Eukaryota; kingdom Metazoa; phylum Chordata; class Mammalia; order Carnivora; family Procyonidae; genus Procyon; species Procyon lotor. The sequence goes on from CM053604.1 coordinate 19,176,085, forward strand.
TACAGTCAGTCAGAATCCAAAACAAGGAGAAAAATGTGTTAAGTATGTATACTCATGACCTGATCCCAAATTACCAAAAGTATTTATTTGCCTTTAAGGAATGATTGAGAGAATAGAGATACACAAAAGTGAGTGTTAATGTCTCTTTGTAAGAAAACATGGAATAAAAAAGAATGGAGGCCTATAATAATACTAGACTAAGATTCACCACTCAAAAATCTTGTTTTACCTTCTCCTATGTGTACCCTGAAAAGTATTCCAATTTCTTCTGAGATAATGGAACAACTACAATAAGAGTGCTAGCTTTAAATTGTGCCCACTTCCCCTCTCCCCAAATTACTAAAGATACATATACCAGGAAAGAGATATTTTGAAAGTGGAGCCAAAATAACTTCAGGCAGATCCAGGAACCAAGGAAAAAAGAAGATGGGCTGTTACTTTTAAATTAATTGCCTGGCTAAAGGCAGGGCGGACTCATCATGGCAACAGGGCTAACTAAAGAGTGTATAGGTGGAAACACATGGAGTTTCTCTCATCAGTGAGGTTTCATTCATATATATGATGTTTATTCATTATCAAACCTTGAAAAAAAATATATATCTCCTTAATTTTTCTGAATCTTCTATTTTATATATGTATATAAAATAAAATTTCCTAAGCCCTAAATAGCATTTTATGTGTTTTGTTCTTACAGCAGTCAGAAATAAGGACAATGATACCCAGGAGATTTGGCAATAAAGGAAAAAATTTTGAAGCTCATCTGACTTTTTTTTTTACTCTCTACAAAACAAAAGTATCAACCCTCTTTGTCGTAAAAATACAATGGCCCCTGGCTGTGTAATTCTTCATTATTTGCACTGAATATTATATATGATTCATGGCATCAGCAGGTAAAAGCTACTTATAACAGAAATGGTTAGAAATTTGAGTTTTTAGGTTTGGTTGCTTTGGTATTATTCCTATTATGAAAAATGCGATAAGCACATTTAATAGTGGTTCAAGTTTCTTCTTCAAAAGATGTGTATCCCAAGATCTGTAAAATGAAAATAATCCATTCTTTATCAAAACAAAATTTGTATATTTCATAAGACATCACAATAAATTTTGATCACTTCAATAAAATCCTCTGTACTGAATACGGTTTACCTTCTTCCACAAAACCATAGTGTAAACTCTGTCTAATGTATTAAAAAACTAAATGTTCTTATGTAACACTTATTTTTAAAATGTTATAACTATATTCTATGAAATATAAATGTTTTTAGAAAATAATTTCTGAAATAATCAACTAGGTTGTTTTAGATTTTCAGCATAGGTGAAAATTATATTGAAAGCTTCTTGAAAAATGCAGATATTTTCCATTTCCAGATAATTGATTCAGTATCTGCAGTGGTGACCAGAAGTCTTCAGATTGTTAGCCAGTGGCACAAATGCCTGAAAAATGTCTTTTCAAGCTATAAAACTTGCTAAGAGAATGCCATGTCCTTATCTGGGTTAAAATTTTACCAAACTTTTGCTTGGAGTTGCTTGGCATGCTCCTTCTCCTAATCCTCTAAAGGTCACATTAATGCCTATTCTTTCGAGAGAACTTTTCGGACCATTCATGTCACTTTCTATCACATCTCCCTGTTTAGTTCCTTCATAGCTCTTGTCAATAACAATATTTTTTTCCTGTAATGTTCATAGTTGAATCTCAGTACCCTTAATAATACCTGGTACGTAATATGAATCAACAAATATTCATCTGCTGAATAATGAAGTACAGTACCAGATAATAATAAGAAGCACTAATCATTGGAAGAGAAAGATTTATCTTTCTTACTAAAGCCAAACATATCCATTACAAGAACACTACACTCACATAAATGAAAATACAAAATGAGAACAAGAAGCCTTCACTAACAAATCATCATCACTCCCCCAAAATGTTTTTGGAATCTTTTTTGCTCATTAAATTAAATATCATACATAATGCTATACTTTGCTCATTTCTCATTTTATAATTTGGAGCCAATGTTGTCAATAACTTACTCACAGCCTTTAGAATTTAAGTTAGTGTGCTCTGATCAACTTCTAACTGCCAGTGTTTGCATCAATGTCCTGAGATGGAAATTCTTGGCATGCAAACACCCCAATTCCCTTGTCCCTCAAGTAGGATAATCTTGAAATATGTTTTACACAATTTTCTTGGGTGCTATCCTCTATGTCCCTTATTTACCAGATTAATATATAATGAGCAATAATTTTTATAGGTATTTGGCTGGGTTACTGAGTGTTAACTGGTAACTCATATATAGACTAATAGTTGAATTAAAATGAAGTTCCTTAGTGAATTAACCAGAGTTGCTGGACACTGGTGTTCTGATAATTTTATCAAACCATGAAAGACGTAATGCTGAAAAATCTTTTAAATCATGTAATGAAATAGATGCTCGATCTACTTCTAAGTCAATCTCACCCCTCTATTTTTTAAAATACATCTAATTTCCACCAAACTTTCCTACTTTTTCTCAATCTTTTAAATCTCTTCTCATTCTCTCCTAAAGTATCCCTATATAAAAGGCTACCTGGATATCTGTTTTATACTGTTCTAGTACCTATCCAAACATACTTATTTTATTTAGCATTTCCTATCTATATTTCCTAAGGCTGCTTTGTGATTGTGTGTATGTTATATAAGACCATAGAGATCACAGACTTTGATTATGTAAATCACAAAATCTTCAGCTAATTATTCTTCAATTAACAATGCACAATGAAGTAAGTTCTCAATATTTGCTTGTGGTCAACAATTATGATTACAAGGTAACTATCTGAAGAGTTGACCAGGGTCCTGGGAATATTTATTAATAGAAATAAGACCCAGGTGTCGGTGGTCTATCACAATGGACCAAATTGCAGCAATATCTGACACTATGAAGCAGCCCTCCATGTCAAAAAAGGTGAATGTAAGAAAATATGTAAGTTTTCTTTCTATATTTGTGAATATTATGCTTGAACTGATATTCTTATTATATTTATTAGTATATCTTGGACCTATAATATGCCTTAAAATGCGGGTAATGGTCTACCATCTGGAACATCACTAAGTACATATATATGTATGTATATAGTGTATGTATATATACATACATGTACTTATTTTTACATCCACACAGCCACACGCACAAATACACAAAGCATCCATTATACATGTTTATCAATTTATATAAAATATTTCTTTTTCATATGGATATTGTTGTAATTATTTTTAAAACACATTATGCATCTAAGAAAGGCTGTGTTACATATATATCCATATGTGAGAGCCTAAGTGATTATTGATGTTTTTGGAAATAGTACGATTATTCCATGATCTATTATCTCTAGATAAGACCATTCTTCCTACTGTCTTCTGAAGGAGAGAGTAGAGTATGTGTGCTGGTAGGGAAAAGTGGATGGCAAGCACTAGTAAATTAAAAAATGAAAGCTCAGGGGCACCTGGGTGGCTCAGTGGGTTGAAGCCTCTGCCTTCAGCTCAGGTCATGATCTCAGGGTCCTGGGATCGCGCCCCATATCGGGCTTCCTGCTCAGCGGGAAGCCTGCTTACCCCTCTCTCTCTGCCTGCCTCGCTGCCTACTTGTGATCTCTCTCTCTCTCTGGCAAATAATTAAATAAAATCTTTAAAAAAAATTTAAAAAAATGAAAGCTCATCCTGTTGGCTCATAGAAAGAGATGTGATGCACAATTTATCCACATTCAGCAGAGGAAAACATTAAGGAAAAGCTTTAAATACTCTTTCTTGTTATTTTTGTTAAAGTTAACATAAAGTGACTATTCTATTGTTGTATGCTTTTTGGAAATTGAATTTCCTCATCAAAGCAGTTATCCTTGCCTTGGAAAACAGCTTGCCATCAGGCACATTCCCAGGATACTTAAAAGCCTGTTTCATTAAAGAGAAAAACTCTATATACCAGGCATTTTTAAATTTCTTTGGATGAAGCTTGAGAAGGGTTTGATTTATATCAGATTTTACTTAATAACAAACAGAGCAGAAAGATTGCATGGTTTCAAATAAGCTTAGGCTCAACAACATGCAAACTTAAGTCTACCTGCATTTCTGTAAGTGGTGACTTCAGAACTCGATCTTGTTTAAGACATGATCCCATGGGCAAGAAGTCTTCTCCAGCAGCCGCAGAATAATAGGCAGAATAAATATCTTAATCTACAAAAGACTGTTGTCCTTTGAAGCACATCATTATATCTAAGAGTTAACAAGTAAACTAGGTACATGGTGAGAATACAATACCTTAGAACTAAGCTATGGTTCATGAATATTCAAAGGATAAGGGATAAAAGCAACATATAAACTAAAACGCAGAGAGATAGAGTTATGATGTTTAGAGGCCTATAGAAATACACAAGGAAGTATCAACATAGTGTAAAAAGGCAGGGTTCCTTTGATCCTTTGATTCCATGTCCATCACTTATAGGTCACATGACCTTGGGAAGATAACTTCTCAATGACTGTATCTTTGGTTGCAAAATTGGATCAATAATTGTACCTAGCTCATAGAATTATTAGGAAGACTTAACAAGATAAGATATATAAAATTATTAGGATTGTCTTTAGAATTTTATACTGCACTTTTATATCATCATCATCAAAATTATTTTAAAATAATTAAAAATTAAAAAAAAGTAAAATAAAATACTTAAAAGTGGTCATTATCTTCACTTCTCGACATATAACTTCAGTTATTACCACAGTCTCTTTTTTATTTCTAATGCCTATTTTAGTTCAGTCTTTTAAGCATAAAGACTAAAATTTTGTGATCCTTTTATTTTTAATTTTTAATTGAAGTACAGTTGACATACATTATTTCAGAGGTACAACAGTGCTTCAACAAGTCTATACATTATGCTATGCTCATCAAAAGTGTGGCTACCATCTGTCAGCACCCAACACTACTACAATACCACTGATTATATTCCCTATGTTGTACCTTTTATTCTTACGGCATCCATTCCATAACTGGAAACTTGTATCTCCCACTCTTTTTTACACAGGTTTGCTCATTCGCCCAGCCTCCTGCCCTCTGGCAAATAACAGTTTATCTGTATTTATGTGTCTGTTTCTGCTTTTTGTTTGTTCGTATATTCATTTGCTTTATTTCTTTTAGATTCCACAAATGAGTGAAATCATATCATATTTGTCTTTTTCTGACTTATTTCACTCAGCATAATATCCTCTAGGTTTATCCATGTTATCACAAAGAAAAATAATTTATCCTTTTTATAATATTTAATTATACACACACACACACACACACACACACACACACACACCCCATTTCTTTACCAATCCTTTATTCATTCATCTATCAATGGTCACTTGGGTTGGTTCCATGTCTTGGTTAATGTAAATATTGCTATAAAAATGTAGAGGTACATATCTCTTTTCCAATTAGTGTTTTCATTTCTTTTGGATAAATACCCAGTAGTGAAATTACTGGATCACATGGCATTTCTATTTTTAAATTTTTTGAAGAACCTCTGTACTGTTTTCCACAGCGGCTGTAAGAGTTTACATTTCTATCCAGGGTGTGTATGGGTTCTTTTTCTCCACATCCTCGCCAATACTTGATGGCGAGGTGTGTGGTTAGAATGGTTAGACATTCTGACAGGTGTAAGGTGATACCTCATTGTGGTTTTGACTTGCATTTCCCTGATGGTCAGTGATATAGAATATCTTTTCATGTGTGTTTTGGCCATCTGTGTATGTCTTCTTTGGAAAAATGTCAATTTAGGACCTCTGCCCATTTCTTATTATGATTGTGTTTTTGGTGTTGAAATATCTAAGTTATTTATATATTTTGAAATTAAGTTCTAATTGGATATATCATTTCAAATATCTTCTCCTATATAGTTGATGCCCTTTCTGTTTTGTTGATGGTTTGCTTTGCGGTGTAAAAGCTTTTTATTTTGTTGTAGTTCCACTAGTTTATTTTTGTGTTTGTTACCCTTGACTGAGGAAACATATCTAGAAAAAGTTTACTAAGGCCAAAGTCTAAGAGATTACTCTCTGTTTTCTTCTAGGGGCTTTATATTTTCCTATCTCACATTTAGGTCTTTAATCCATTTTGAGATTTGTGTGTATTGTGTATGTGTGTGTATGTGTGTGGTGTGTGTGTATGGTGTAAGTGGTCCCATTTCATTCTTTGGCATGTAGATGTCCAGTGTTCCCAGCACCATTTATTAAAGGGAATGTCTTTTCTTGCCTTCTTTGTTGTAGGTTAAATGATCATATAAGCATGGGTTTACTTTTGGGCTTTCTAAATGTTGCTTTTATTTTAAGGGGTTAATGGCACTTTTCTTGAATAGATATAAATAACACAGATGAAATACCTCTTATACTTCTCCCAAATAACCCACTGTCAATAGCCTATGAGTTATAGAGAATTGGATAAGCCTAAAAACTTGGTTTGCTATTTTTTTTAAATCATATTTAATTAAGTTGAAAGCTAAGATTCTCTAGTTCTGAGATAAAATCAAGAGATTTATGGGCACATATTTGGGTAGTTGAGGAAAAATAAGTTAACCATTTTACAAATTATGAAATTTAAATTTTAGGACATTTCCTAAGACCTCACAGCTAAGAAACTGGCATAAAAATACAAACACTGGCATTTAGGCTACAAATTGCAAAGCAAAACGAGTATGAGTAAATACCAATGACTTGTCTCACAATAATTTGGTAATTTTTTTTCCAGAGTGTGGCCAAGGATAGAACATTTATCAGGACTTAATTGCAAAGAGTATCAGAATTATGTGTTTTTTTGTAAAATCCATTAATGCAATATAAATGAGATAATCTATAACCACTGATTTTTTCAATATTTTCTCTGTCATTTGTTTGTGAATATGGAGGATGGAGAATAAAAGTTAATAAAATTCTATTCATGTAGAAATGCAATACCATTCAGTCTCGATATCCCAAACAAGTGGTTCAAAACAGATTGTCATATAGCAAATTACTGGTATGTTCATCTAGGACAATGAGTTCTGCTTTTTGTCATCTTAGCAATTATAGTCATCCTCAGGACCTTGAAGGGGATATATGCTTATTTTCCTGATCCCAAAGGCAAGTTTCATATCGATTTAAAATCACGGGTACCTAGAATCAATATGAGGTTTTTCAATAATACTGAAATTATATAGTAATTTTAAAAAGAATTTTGCTCTCACAGGGAACATAATATTTATGAGATAGAAAACATAGTAATAAAAAGAATACCTTGCATTTATTTGGCATTCTTTTTGGTTATTTAAAATACTAACAAAATACTGCTTTTCAAACAATGGTAGCACAAACTAATAATCATGAGCGAGAGGATTGTTTGTTAGCCATTATAATTGTCATTTTACTTAAATGTGCATAGGTTAAATAGCTTAACCAAGGGCATACAAGAAATTTCAAATTGAATCAAATTTACTTAACTTTGAAGCACCGAAATTATATTTAAAAATATCTTTAGAATTAAATAATTTCAAAATTTTTTTACTGATTTTCTTTCAAAAAAGCAGGCCAGTGATAACTATTTTTGTTTGTCTGTTTTAGTTTAAATGAGTTGGTGATTTGAAGAACTCTTGATCGTTTAGGCTATACATTTCAAATATGTCCCTGATTGACAACCATAAGGAAAGAAAGAAATGATCACTTCACTGGAAATTGTACAATCAATAAGATACCATTCCCATAAGAAGGTGGTTTTAAGAGCTGAACATGAGTTGTTCTGTTTTAAAATCACTGTACTGATGGAATTTTTGGAATGATTATTTAATATGTGATATATGTGATGACAGGAAGTCTGCATTTATGGTAATCATACAATATGTACTTTTATTTCATATATTTTAAAATTTTTTTTTTTTTTTTTGCTATTCAGGGCTTTCTGTGGTTCCACATAAATTTTAGGAGTGTTTTTTCCACTTCTGTAAAAAAAATTCATTGAAATACTGATAGAGATATATTACAATAAAATATTTAATTCATTATCAGGCATCTGTATCACTCATTAGATAGTAAGACATGAATGAGATTGCAGTTGAATCCATAAAATAAACACATAAATAAAAAATCCTAAAGCATGTGTATTAAAGCTGTGTCTGCCATTCTGTAAGCTATTCCAGTATCTCTGATATCCTGGGTTACCATGACAGCAAGCAATTTGTGTACTACTTTATACTTAAGAATTTATTTTTTTTACCCCTCATCTGCCTTTTCTAAATATTCTTGATAATCTTTCTATATTTCAAACAATAAAACTTTCAAACACATTAAAATTATTTGAAAATTTAAATCTAAAAAATAAAATTGATAATAAATTATAGAGTATGGCTATATAGTTATAATAAATTATGTAGTTAACAGAATATCTAGTTGTTATATTGTTATTTGATAAATTATTATGACTTAATAAAAACAAAATTATAATGAATGTTTTACTTTTAGCATACTTCTGTATTATTAATAGTATAAATAATTCTAATAATTAAAAATAGCCCCGGATATTTAATAATATAGTCCCTACACACACACACACACACACACACACACACACAAACAGAAATTTGGTACCACAAAGTACTCCTTAAAGAGAAAATGGCATATCTAGAAATACATCATTATGTGTACATTTATATTTTGATTGACATTAGCACATATTCAATTAATGTGAAATATTAGGAAGTAGAACAACATTATCAACAAATTAATACTGTGTTACCTTAAATTTCAACTGTCTAAGTCTTTCAAAAGTTTCATCAGCATAAGAGAAGAATTTCAGAAAGATTTTTGCTATTGATTTTTTAGTTTAAAAATCTAAAGTTATATAAGTTTATTTAAAAATAGTGTAAATGTGACTAAATCCATACATTTAATAATTAGCTAAGAAAAAATTAAGAAGGAGCACCTGGATAGCTCAGTCATTAAGCGTCTGTCTTCGGCTCAGGTCATGATCCCAGGGTCCTGGGATTGAACCCCACATCAGGCTAAGAAGGAACCCTAGGTCTTAAAAAGTCTGGTAAGTCTGAATTTTAACACTCAGGTTAACGAGAAATGCATGAGAAAATGCATCTTCATTTAAGGTCTTAGTATAAATGTCACCTCTTCAGAAGAGCCTTCCCAAACTACATTTTTATATTACTTTCATCAGTTTTTAACCACATGCTCTTATACTTTGTCACTACATTTATGACTTCCAGTAATTATACTACATATGTATTTTCTCTTGCTAATGTTCTCTATTAGAATGTAAATTCCATCAGAGTATGAATTTTCTATTCTCTGTCTTGTACTCTATGCTAACTTCAGGGCTTATAACCATTCTTCGTATTCAATAATTCAATAGTTATTTTCTATATGCTGTTTTGAATAAGTCATTTAAAAAAAACTTAAGAAATCTCACCACACATTTTTTATATCTGTTGAAAGAATTCTTTTTATTATTTTTTTATTTTGTATTATTATGGTCACTTAGCCAACATATAGTATATCATTAGTAATTGATGTAATGTTCAGCAATTCATTAGTTATGTATAATACCCAATGCTCTTCACAACATATGTGAAAGAATTCTTCATATGTATTTAGTGATGCCATATATTATTCATATGTGCACACAAAGAAAAATACAAGAAAATCACATTGGTTGAAGTATTCCTAAATCTTCTTTGCATTGAAGGCTCAACCAGTCTAAGTAACTCTTTTTGATGAAGAATGGTTCAGGTTTTTTTTTCTCATGATACGGTCCTCAGTTCCATCAGGAAGGTGTTTCCACATTTTCTTGCACAGTGATGACATTCATTATGTTAGTACTGATGCTGAAAATTTCTGTATTTTACCAAAGAGCATCAGTGTAAGACTTTCAGATAAAAACAACCAGGAATCGTATTTCTTTCTCAAATTGGTCTTTAAGCAGTTTGTTTGTTCATGAAACTTGAAACAGTTCTAGATGTCTACTTGCTTTCTTTTAAAAAAAAAGATTTTATTTGTTTATTTGACAGAGAGAGAGATCACAAGTAGACAGAGAGGCAGGCAGAGAGAGAGGAGGAAGCAGGCTCCCCGCTGAGCAGAGAGCCTAATGCGGGGCTCGACCCCAGGACCCTGAGATCATGGCCTGAGCCGAAGGCAGAAGCTTTAACCCACTGAGCCACCCAGATGACCCTAGATGTCCACTTGTAACACTAGAAATAGCAACTTGGTTTACCCATTCACAGGTGATAAGGAATGAAACCAATAACTTTTTAATAAGCAGGAACTGTTGTAAGACATCAAGTAAAGGAAACATCCCAATATGAGAGATGCTAAAATGTAGAAAATATTTAGTTTACATTAATAAAACATCACAATAATAATATGACATGTACAATATTGCAGGACTCACTGTAGACTACTACGGTGAGTATAAATAGATAAAAAATATACTATAAATAGATATATTATATCTATCTATAAAAATAGGGCTATATTTGTTGCTGTATGTGTATATTATATATGCTATATATATATATATATAATCATCTCATTATATACTAATGATATTCTTTGGAGGAAGTGGCAAGTATCACTGTTGGACAAATGTAATGAGGGCCCCATATTTGCCCAAAACACTTTTATAAGGAAAATGATTGATAAACCTATGGCTAAAAAGCAGGACATTTTTTCCCCTAAAATTCTTTATAAGTGATTTGTAACTTTTTCTTATTCTTTAGTTTGTCCTAACCAACAAAATCCACTAGTTATAGTAATTAAAAGTCATAAAAATCATTAAGTACACCACCACACAGTGAGTCCAAAAACGAATTTCCATATGCGGTCAGCAGATTTATACATAGAAAAACCTAAAGCAAAACCATTCCAGAGAAGGGGCTCTATCTTCCCAGCCCCATTCCCTGCAAGGAGAGAGGGCTGGGAAAAATAGTATAAAAATGAGTGGTGAAGGTGACTAGAAATAGACCATAATCTTATGTGAAGACCACAAATAATATAAGCCTTGTTTAGAGCTTTTAAGGATGTATGGAAAACAAAAGCAAATAAGAGCACTTGGACTATCTCCCAACATCCTGTCCCTCACTCCACTTCTCTGCTAGGAAACCCCCCTTATGTAGTAATAAGGAGTGTCAATATGCTTAGGGAAAATAGAATCCTAAATACAGGGAGTAAAGCTTACTTGTCAAAATTGCTTAGTTTGTCAGTGATTGGCTTAGAAAAAAACAGGTAGAAATTACTATAGGCCTTGAGAAACAATATCCCTCACGATGAAAATAATGGGTAGCAAAAAAAAGATATCTCCTAGTATTTCTTCCTTGCTGCTTTCAGATGTTGACTGAGGTCAAAATATTGAAACTTTGATGACGTTTTATGAACAGGAGAATAGCCAGCATACTGGGCAGAACAATCAAAAAGTCCTCATGACATCATTGAAGCACCCTTTGTGATAGTTCCTACTTCTAGAACTTCTGTTAAGGAAAATGTACAACTGCCTATTGTTTAAGCCAAAAGTATTCAGATATGCTATAACTTGAAAATGATCCATCTTAACTGAATCAGCTGTCCACTTTAAAAATCGGTTCAAGATTAAGTTTGTTATCCTCCATTCCCTCGTTCCACCAGAAGTAATTTTTATTTATCCATAAAATCAGAAAGACCTTGAAGCTGTAGTATATATATAAATGGTGACTATAGCCTTTCCTTTCTATTGTTTGCCCATTTTTAATCTAATCTTGTATCCTTCTTTTCTTTACTTCATTTACTTTTACTGCTTCATTTTCATATCATTTGTCTTTCCTTTCAAATAACAGCAACTTATACCACCGTATTTGGTTGTACAAGATAACAAATAATTACCAACACTAACCCCAAAAGCAGAAAATTCAACTATCTTTGAATACACTTGTATGGCATACAATTTTGTGAATTATATTTATCTTTGCAATTATGCTATATTTATCATATGTTAACATCATTCAGATCCCTTCTGCTTGTGCCAGTTGAGGCCAGAGAGAAGTAAGAGGTATATAAAAAACATTCAGAGGAAAGCCAGAGCACATCACAAAAATGCAATTTATCAAGCTAGAAAGTTAATAGGAACCGCTTACTCCAATTTCCTTATTCCATTCATGAGAAGACTAAGGATGAGAAAGGTAGTGATGTCATTAACTGTTAGTATTAAGGCCAAGAAATCAATCCAGGTTCCTAATTATTGATATGGTCCTGTCTAAATTGCATTATATGGCATGCTTTCAAACAGAGTATCTTGGTTGTCACTTGTTTTGCCTCATTGATAAGCCAAAGCAAATTAGCCTTAAACAAGTGAAATACTAAATGAAGTGTTGGATGCATAAATGTGATACAAAAGGAGGGACACTTAAAGATCAATTTAATTTAACTCAGAACAGTGCAGGTGAATATTCTCTAATCTATCCTTCTCCTAATTTTCTTATTTCTATATTTCCTCTCAGTGTTATCTTATTTAATTCTAATTGTTGTTAATTTCCTCTCATGTCTATTTCTACTTCTTTAACTTTGTTCTTTCTATTCATGTACTAATTTAACAAACACAAAGCTCAGACATTGTTCTAGGACCCAGGAAGATAACAGTAAATAAATTGACAAATGATTCTTTCTCATGTATCTTTTACCCTAATGGGAAAAAATAATAACAAATAAATATGTAACAATGTTAGGCATTCTCAATGAGCCAGGCACTGTTCCTAACACTGTAAATAAAGTTACATCATTACTATCAAGTGCTATTATTATTTTTATGACTGAGGGAACGAAGACAAGATTAAATTGTTCAAGGTCACACAGCTAGTAAATAACGATACTTAGGAAATATGGCTCCAAAATCTGTGCTCTTGATCATGATGCCATGGTAGTTCTTGGTGTGATAAAAGTTCTGAAAAGTATGAAAGCAGAACTTATTAAGAGAAAATAGTAGTGAATATATATGTGGGGATAATTTTCATTAAGAGGATCAGAAAGAACCTCAGTAAAAAAAAAAATGAAGGGGCTAGCCATGCAACTAGATAAGAAAGAACTTCTAGGAGTCTGGAAAAAATAAAGCCTTGAATTGGGGATGTGCTTCCTAGGTTCAGAGAACAACAAAGAAAACAACCTGAATGATCTGCAGTGAGAGACAAATTGTTGATGAGTTAACAGAATGGGTGAAAACAAGGCCAGTTGGACTATGGATCTTAATGTATTTTTTATGTGCAATAAAAAAATTTGGAGGAAATTTGAGCAAAGAAATGATACATTTAGATTAAAAGGATTAGTTGGACTCATAGTCTAGAAACTAACATAATGGCCCCAAAAATGAAATAAGGACCAACAAAGATGTGAGAGGATACCTAGGGTTTTGACAATAGTAGTGGTCAATGGTGGTCAGATACTTATGTGTATAAACTAAGGTTTCCTGGTCACTAGCTATGGGGAGTGGAGATACCATGGAATCAAGGCTGACTTTCAGTTTTGAGTTTTTGTTTGTTTTTACTTTGGCCCACAAGCAGATGACAGTGATGGGTACTGTGGTAGAAAAGCCTAGGTAGGGGAGGAGCAGATTAGGAGACAGGGTAAACATTTAATTTGGGACTTTTTGAATTTGATACACCTGTTATTTCTGAACTATTGTGGTAGTCTACACTAAATTTAAATTTAAAAAATGCTAATTAATTCAGTAATAAAAAAAACATTTAGGTATGTTTGGATCAACTTGGTTTGTGAATCTACATTTTTAACTATAAATTTTATGGAAAACAAATGCAAATGAAGTAATTAACATTTAGTACCTGAATTGAGATGTCTTTTATGTGTAAAATACACATGAGTTTAAAACTTCAGTTGAGTAGACCATAGGATGTTTTAAATCTGAGTTCATTAAAGAAATTGACATTGGAGATATATAGTTTGAAGACATCAGTAAAAGCATGGTGCTAAAGATTTGGGACTGAATCAATTAGAGAGTGATTTTCTTTAGCAAAGAGCAATATCCTCATGTGTGTTGGCAATCAGATCATGGAAAGCACCTGGCTTCTTTGGATGAAGTTTGAATGTTTATTCGTATTCAGGGGTTGGGCAGTGGGGAGCAAAGGGGAAAAAAATGAACTTTTATCTTTTTTGTTTTCATATAATCTTAAAAAAGTAGCAAGATACTTGTATTTCAGTACTTTGTACCTCCCCCATCAATATATCTAAACCAATTTTGACAAATTGAAACTAAGCCCCAAATCATTTAGCTAATTTTCGAGAAGTTTTCCACATGAGTAGCGTTGCATTTAGATTAGAATTTATATGCATTTCAACTCATAACTTAGTGCTCATTCCATTGCATTTGGGGTGATTAGATTATCAGTAGTATCTCCTGTTAAACAACAAAATTCAACTGGAAAAAAATGGAAAATTTAATTGGTTTTATTCAACAATTCATGAATTGGGCAGCGTCCCTTCTAGCAAATAGAAAGCAGATCTGAAAAGCTGTAGAAAATGGAGTGTTCGTAGGCAGAAAGGGAGTAAGACAAGGAAAAGAGTGAAATTGTTTAGCCATAGTCACCTTCTTTTGGGGGGTGGAAGGAGTCTATTGAGTGATTACCACACTAGTGTTGACCAGGTAATTCCGGACTGACTAGTAAAGGTTATATGTTCCCCAGAGAGGTTGAAAGTGTGGTTTGCTAATGTGGGCTTAGCACAATTGAGTCCTTTTTGGGCCTATTCTCTCTCTCTCTCTCTTTCCTACTGTATCTCTCTCTCTCTCTCTCTTTTTTAACACCCCTTTAAAACGTTTCCTATTTTGGATGATTAAAAAAAAAGTGAAAGATTTGGATGGCAGGAGAGGAAGAGTTTCAATGTAAGTCAGAATTGAACGTAAGAGCAGCCTCACAATATGCTAGCATTTGAATTTGACCTTGATGAATAGGCAGACACTCGCTCAAGGGGGAAAAAAGGAATATTCAGGAACACTGATAAAAAAGAATAGGAAAGTGAAATCAAGAGAATGATTGGACTTCCCTGACATATGTCTGTTCAGTTCATGTTTTTTTGCTAAACTGCTCCTAAATCTTTTGTTTTTAATTTCTTCACAGGCAATGATTATCTTTTTTTTTTTTTCAGAATGATTTTTCACCCAAAAAAACCCATACTAAATTAATGCATTATAAAAAAAAAAGTGATATACCAGCAATATAATCCTCAACAGACGTACTCAACAATTAACAGAGGTTTCTAGTGACAAGATGTCTAGCTTATAGAATTATCACTTGGAATACCTTTGAGTTGCAAACCATGGTTGGATGAGTCCTAAGCAACTCACTTTCCTCCATATATGCCAATCAAGACAGGTACAAACCTAGCATTTTCTGCAACCCTTCCATCTCTTTTGCATATGCATTATTTCCAAGTATTCTGCAGTGCTCTCTCGTTTGGCCTTTATCTTATACTCGCATTTTTTATATGTTGTAACTATTTTAAGAACATTTTTTTGGTCAGAATAATGAGGACACTCAAAAAGATTGAAAGAATAAACAAGGAAGAATATAACTTCCTAAGAATGATGCCTTTGCTGTTGTTAGCCACCAACCATAAGTCGTCTGTTCTTTTTTTTGGTGAGTAAATCACATCTTCAGTGTACATTATGAACAAAAACGTATAACCATCTAACTGATATTTTATAGCTTTTAACAACTATTTTTAGGACCAGCGATTCTTAGCATGAAGAGGTACTAAATACAACTTCTTCCAAGAATATACCTAGGCTCATGGCATCAGTGAAGGTATTTTCATGAGGGCATGAGTATAATGAGTTGACTGGAATAATTGGGAACTGGAAGGTCTGCACTGGAATGTTACTTCTGTGAAGAAGATTCCTGAAAATGGGAATTTTGTTTTATTAGCTCCTCTGTCATAGTATTTAGATCAAAAGCTGACTTGTATTCAACACTAAATAAACCCTAATGAATGAACTCATGGATACCAACCACAATGGTCAATATTTCGAGGCTTCCATCCCTTCATCTGAAGTGAAGTGATCAATTCAAAGAGTTCTTATGTCTCTGCTACATCCTATATTCTATATTTTAGTTAACAAAACAACGTTAAATGTTCTTTTTTGTTGCCCATTCTTTTTTTCTCCTCACAGCTTTCTTCTTTCCTTATCCTCGTTTTCTCTTACCTTGATTTATCCTTCCATCCCCCCACCCCCACCAAACCTATCATTCTTCTCTTTTTTCTTTCTTATTAACAATAAAGGAAAGTAGCACCGATATTTTTCAATTTAAGGGGCATGAGTTATCTTTGCTTGGAAGCAGGAGATAAAGAGTGGCCTAGAAAACGGGAAACACAGAGTCCTACCCTGACTTTCAGAGAATGCACAAAATATAGAAAACACTGCTCTTCACATAAGAAGGAAAAAGCTATCAGTTCTGAGACACAGGGAGATTTTGAGATACTATTTTCTCATCTTTTCATTTGCTATTTATTTTTTGTTCCAAAAAGTTCTGGCAGATTTTATATCTCTTTTATAAATGTGGGCTCTTCCTCTACCACATGCTGCTATATTTGTCTCATTCCATTACGGTTTTTTAATGCTATAGAACCCTGCAGTTGGGCTTCAGATTATCTTGCTACGTCAGTTTGTTTCTAGAATGCAATTTACAGCGCCATTTCTATTCCTGTGTTCCCCTGCCCACTGCAAATTCCAACAACAGTTGATGACGTGATATAATAAGGTACTCAGTTTTTAAACAATAAAGTCAAAAAATAGCAACCAAAGAGATTAATTATTAACAACTGGGTTTTAAAATTTTCACTGCTCTCTCTAATTTTGAAAGATATTTTGAATAAATCCATTGTATCACTGAAATGATGCCATATGATAAATGTCTGCTTCTTTGTTTCCTATATATTTCAGTATTATTTCAGGCAAAATCAGAGATGTGGACCAGTCTTCAACTATCACAGCATTTATTTTTCTCTTTCTTATTTATCTTAATGTAATTATTACCAACTTATCTGTGCCTTTTAATGCACTTAATACCACAGCATATTGACTTAGAAATGACAGAATGTTTGAACAGAATTGTATGCAAGCAGTTAATGAATAGAGGAAGAGTTTAAAACCTCAAATGATGTATCAGAATAAAGGCAAAATAATTTATTTTTTGTGACCACATATGACTGACAAGTTCTACACCCACTAATTTCCTACTCTTTTATGCAATTTTGAAAATTTGTATGCTGGTATGTTTTTTTCTTTCTTCCATTTTTTAATTTAGTTAAGAATTCCTTCACTGTTTTCTTAGAAATAAATAATTCAGACAGGTGAGTCATCACAAAAGATGACTCCTCTGCTCTCTTCTGTCATTTTTTAAACATATATTAATATATTCAATGCATGAATGGTAACTATTGCCTGAACCCTCACCCTACCAACTTACCACTAATTTTTTATTATTTCCTATTAGCTGTTTCATTTTTTCTTATCTTTCTTTTCTTTACTCTTGTTACTTAAAGTTTTGTTCAAATCCTTATGCTAATAATTTTACCCAATTATACTGAATTCCTAAGTGACCTTCCTTTCTTTAGTATTTCATATTTTCATTCCATCCACCAGCCTACCTCCAGTTTCACCTTTTCCAATGACACTCATATTACATCACCTCACATTCAAAATTCTTTTATACTTCTGCATTAAGTAAAGTCCAAACTCTCATTTATGTAACTTTTATTAAAGCTGTATATCCAATTTTTCTTATTTAGTTTATCCAGTAGAAAACTTTATAATAAAGATCGTAGTGCAATATTTGGGAAGTGATCAGTGAAACAACAGTAGAGAATGAATACTGGGACAAAATGGAATGTATTCAACAAAGTGTGCATTAGCAAGCAAATTATCACTGTTTGCAACTGGTATTTATTAATCCAAGGGAAGGACTTTGAGGATTAGTGAAGATTATGTTCTTCTGTGGTTTTCCAGACAAGTGGAAAGAACAGGGATTCTCATCCATTGAGTGGATATAATGATAGTAACGATAAATTTAGTAAGTAATTAATCTTTATTTAGCTCTGTATTAGGTACACTCATATGCATTACTTATTTAATGTCACAGAAAACTGTGGGGTTGTGATAATAATCCCCATTTCACAATATTTGCAGATATTGAGTTACTTGTTCAAAGTTAAGGTTAACTTTCAAACTTTAAACTCATATCTGTTTGTCACCTATATGCTAATATTTCACCATGATTCACTGTGCACTGCTTTTGCTAATGAGCTTCAGATCTTTGGGAATCATAAGAAAGTACCACTAGTTTTATTAATTCATATAACATTCAGTGGCTGTGTGTGATCCATCAGGTGATTTACTGTTTCCTTGATTTCCAGAATAAGTTTATCAGTCATAGTTTTGTCTACTTAAATTGAAAGCTTCCTTGGACAATGACAATTTTCTCCAAATTATTGAAAATATACAATTTAGTATATATTTATTTTCTATGATATTGCTCTATGATATTGATAATAATGTTTTTATCTTTTTTATATTACTGAAAAATTCCATCCAAATATTTTACAGGTCATTTTCAATACAATTTTTTTTCTTTTTTTTTTTTTTTGAAGATTTTCTTTTTTACTTGAGAGAGAGAGCATGAGTAAGGTGAGGGGCAGAGGAAGAAGCAGGCTTTCCACTGAGCAGGGACCCCGATGTGGAGCTTGATTCTGGGACTCCAGGATCATGACCTGAGCTCAAGGCAGCTGTTTACCCAACTGAGCCACCCAGGTGCCCCTCAGTACAAGTTTTTCTAGTATTTTTATGTCTACTACAATTTTTCCAAAATTGTGTATATTGGATTACATGTTTTTTATAGTAGTTTCCATTCAACTCAGTGATTCTAAAGTGTATGAGTATATAAAATATATGCATATATATAATGTTATGCATCTATTTTATTAAATATATCAAGATTAGAATGCATTCTTAATGCTTTAAAAATTTAAAGTGTTATTAAATATGATAAAAACATTGTGTTAGGAAAATTCATATTTTATTTTTGGTAGCAATAATTCAATATGTATCCATGTAGTAGTCCTTTTCTACAAGTATAAAGAAGCAATGCAGCAAGAGCATGAAAAGACACATAATCAAATGATTAATAGATATGTGCAAAATTTTTAAAGAACTTGGCTTCCTTCCTGCTTAACAATGCTTATGTTATTTATAAGATAATGCAAATATTCCCACATTAATTCACCACACTATCCTTTAAAAATATGAGAAATTGTTAAATGGGGTGAAAAATGCAAGACATTTTTAAATTAAGCTATTATGCTAAGTTTATGCAAATATGAATATTGCTAGCTAAAATAATTTTTTAAAAATTTTCTTTGAAATGTTCATTTCATCAGCATGCATATTCTTGTAAGAATACTCCATTTAATATTGTTATTTTGAGATAATGCAGTAATATATTACATATATGTAGTAAATGCTTCATTTAATGTTATACTTTATCATGAGACATAAGGGAAAGTTCCTCAGATTTGGAGGCATTTTCAAATAGTAATAAAATATCCACAACATAATTGTTTCTTTTGCATTTGTGCAGTTTAGATGTTCAATAAATATTATCATTTAAGTCCTGAAAATAACTGGTAATGTGGGTTTCTGGTACCAAACTTATTTCCAAGAAGAAATATTTTCAAAGAAAAAATAGCTGCAAAACAGAATTTCTTTTGTAATGATGTTTGTATATATATATTTTTAAATATTTTATTTATTTGACAGAGAGAGAGAGATCACAATTAGGCAGAGAAGCAGGCAGAGAGAGAGGGGGAAGCAGTCTCCCCTCTGAGCAGAAAGCCCAATGCGATGTGGGGCTCGTTCCCAGGACCCTGAGATCATGACCTGAGCCGAAGGCAGAGGCTTTAACCCACTGAGACACCCAGGAGCCCCATGATATTTGTATATTATCTACTTCATTCCCATCCCCCAAACCTGTTCAGACAGCAGAGTGATACAAGCATGTGCTGGAGAGTGAGCTTAAATGTTGTCACTGTAAGAGCAGGGACTTTACCTAGTTTCTTCATTGTGGTACCCCTATCTAAAATACTGCCTTAAGGGGTGCCTGGGTGGCTCAGTGGGTTAAGCCTCTGCCTTTGGCTCAGGTCATGATCTCAGGGTCCTGGGATTGAGCCCTGCATTGGGCTCTCTGCTCAGCAGGGAGCCTGCTTCCCCCTCTCTCTCTGCTTGTCTCTCTGCCTGCTTGTGATCTCTCTGTCAAATAAATAAATAAAATCTTTAAAAAAAAATAAAATAAAATGCCGCCTTAAATATAATAAGTGCCAAATAAATGCTACTGGGTTATTATTTCTTTGAAAGATGCATTCAAGTATATTCTTGGTTAATACTACTTGATACATCTTCTTTTAAAATTGATTCTAACTAAACAATTTTAGACCAATTACTTTTTTTCCTCTCCATTCATGCATTTTTAAACAAATATATTGAGTCGTCACTTTATATAATGCACTATTATAATTCTTGGAGATTTAATGCCGATTTAAACCGACAAATACCTCATAGAGTTTAAAATCTATTTCAGGAGCATAGACAAAAACAAAACAAAACAAACAAAACAAAACAAAAATATCACAGTGATAATATATCTAGGAAGGAAAAACATTAGAGAAAGGGAGTACTGGGAACAGCTTTCAAGAAAGAATTTTTTTGAAAGTCTAGACAAAGTCACTAAGAAGGTGATAGATATGAAATAGGTTGATCCATAGTGATACCTTAGCAAAGAGTATTCCATATAGGGAGAAACAGAAAAATATCAAATTCTAAAGCATAAACATGTGTGGTGTGTCCGAGGATCAGACAGAAAATTCCTGTGGCTGGACTAGGATGAAAAAGGATGAAATAGAAGACAGGGCTGCCTAGTGATTTTACTCTTAAAGCCAGCTACTGATTGGGATTTTCAAAAGAATGGGCAATTTAATATGCTTAAGCTTTTACAAAAGAGAACACCTATTTCCTTTCCAAAGGGCCACTTTTTGGGTCCAAATGGATACCAGTAAACAAGAAGAACTTTGAAGTGGCAGAGTTGCACTGGTGGTCAAGATTATAGACTTTGATTGCCAAGGCATGTAATTGGGAGATGTATGGCCATGAGTAAGTAATTTAATCTTTCTGTGTTTTGGTTTTTCTCAATTCCAAAATGGAAACAATTATTGTGCCTCATAAATTGTTGGAGAATTACATGAAATATTCACATAAAGCTCTCAACACAATGTCTGGGAAATAAATGCTTTAAAAAATATTTGACATCTGGTATTATTTTAGAATTTTAAAAGTAGTAATAATAGATTAGCAATTTGAGTAACTTATGGTTGCAGAATTCGTTTGGGTGGTTTCTGAGAGTCATAAAAAATGGGAATGTTGTAAGCCACTAATACAAATATTGTATTGATATTCAGAAGAAAAATTAAAACAAAAACATTTGGATCTCATTAACTACACCCTGGGAAGCATATTGGTGATGCACAGGGGTTATAGACTTTTGAAGGAGAAAATTATGATTCCTAGGCAATAGCAAGGGTTGAGTAAGAACAAGCCATGCTAAATGAACCATGTAATGGAGTTATTAAACAAAAAGTTCTGAGAGATGCTATAAGAAGTGCATATCTTAACTTTATGGATGTATTTAACTAAAGTAATTAAAGACTGTGATATTATCTTTATAAATGAAAAATGTGAGCCTATGAGTAGACTGATAATCACGGTTATCTTAGGTTAGATCATCTGAGAAGCATTCTGAGAAATATTTCAGTGAAGGTGATTTTCTGGAGATTGTTTAGGGGGAACGACAGCTATAAGGAGTGAGGGTAGCTGGGTTGAGTAGGGGAGGAAATAGAACTCCTGTGATACAATTACATTCAAGGCCTCGGGCCGATTCCACAAGAAGCTCTGATCTAGGATGGCTATTCAGGGTTGATCTGAATTGAGAAAAGGGGGTCAGGGCTTTTTAATCCCACTTCAACCAGTAATAAATGTGGGCTGCCCCAGAGGAGAGATGGTAACATTGGGACCAGCTGCTCCATTAGATAAAGGTAATTCCCAGCAAGAGACTCAGTTCCCTCTGTGGCTGGAAGAGTGAGGTGGTGAGGTTTGATGAAAGATGTTTTTTAGGAGCAGCTAATAGAGACAGTCTCACAACATCCTCTATATGGTCTCCATGGCTCTGTCCCGGCCTTTTTCCAGCACCTCATTTATAAAAAGTTCAGATTGCAAAGAGTTCAGATAATCAATCAATCAATCGATCAATCAGTCAAAGGCAGTCTAGATACTCTTACAAAAAATGATTATCTTTATAGTTGGCTACTAAAACCAATAAGGTGAAAATTAATAAATGTGAATGAAAAATATAATATGTCATTTGAAAAACTAAATTGCAAAAATAAGATAGCTTAATTGCAGAATATAAAACAAAACAAAATCCTAAATAAGTACTGGATGCCAACATCTGGATTACAAATTTTTCCTGTATTATAGCAATGTAACATTCATATTAAAGAAAATTACTCTCTTTATATACTTCTACTCAGAGCACTTATAGAATACCCCTTCAGTTTGGAAGGGATAAAATCTAAAATTACAAAAGTGACTTTAGAGCCTGCATTCTTAACACTAGACCATACTGCTTCTAAATTTGAACAACCCAAATTTATACCTTTAATGGATATAACCTTAACCAAATTACCTCTGGACTGATCTAAGAGCTTTCCTAAAATTTTTGCTTGTATTCTTCCATGGTCATACTTCTTATTTTGATGAGATGATCTAGGCATTTTAAGTGTAATGGGATTATAGTAATATTATTTTATATTATAATCATTATTATGCTACTCTAGTATATATAGAATATATCATATTATATTATTATTATTATATTGGTTTGGAGGTGAGTGTGTGTGCTTTCCTTTTATCACTTTCGTGTAGACTATATATATACATTATAAATGCTCTCTCATGTGAATATTATGTTTCACAATAAAGGAAAGAAAATAAAATGAAAATCAGTAAAATGAAGAAAATATAATTTCCCACCTGTTTTCAGAGATAATCATCATAGACACTTGAAATAAATCTTTGTGTGTGTGTGCATACAAAATATTATTTAGTACATAGACTTTATAAATTGATTTTTTTCTAACTTTGCATGTCATGAACCTGTTCTTTTTTTTTTTTTTTCTTTCAAGATTTTCTTTAAATTCAAGTTAGTTAACATATAGTGTAATAGTAGTTTTAGGGGTAGAATTTAGTGATTCATCACTTGCCTGTAACACACAGTGCTCATTACTTCTTGCGCCCTCCTTATTGTCCATCACCCATTTACCCCATCCCCCCATTCACCACCCCTTCAGCAAACCTCAGTTTTTTCCTTATACTATGTCAGTAAGCACTTGGTAAAGTATTATCTTAATGACCTCGAATTTACCATAATATATTCAAAAATGGATGTACCATTTATGCATTCACTAGTGTTGTATATTTTTTATTTCTACTATAATGATTTTACAAGCAATTTTATAGTTAAAGATTTTTGCGTCTCCGTATTATTTCCTTGGATACATGCGTAGGATTGTACTTGTTGAGTCAAAGTAAATCAATGTTTTCAGGACTTCTTTTTAACATTTCTAGTTGCTGATATTATTGGTAAAATTTGAGCATGGCTGCATTTCTATCATCATTTTTACTTATTCTCATCTAGTTTAAAGTCCACTTAAACTGATAGTATAGTAGCAATACCTAGTACTCAATAATTAACACCCACTGAATTCTATAGCGGGTCCCTTGTAGAGCGTCTCAGATCTTCCCTCCAGGACTTCCTTCCAGGGCTAACTCCCCAGATGCTGGGAATGTTGCCAGCAAGACCTTGTGGCCATCAACCTGTTCAGGGAATTGCTGGTGGCAGGAGACCCATCTTGCCCATTGGGCTGGTTTGTCTGTCACAGGAGTAGCCAGCATCTGGTGACAAACTGATATTGGCTTATTAAATACCAACTCCCTGCTCATGTGGTAGGCTGAATCTATTACCCATCTTTTGTTTCTCCCACAGATGTTCATCCTAAAAACACTTCCTAATCTTCTTCCTGAATGCTAATCTGTCAGAGCTGGCTTTCTGGGAGCCCAGCCTACAACAAGGACCTACCATATAACAGGTATAGTGTTGTGCTTCACACCCAATTTCTCAATTAAATTACTCAATGAAATAGGTGATATAATTATTATATTCAATTTACCGGCAAAATAATCTCCAGCTGCTTAAAAGCTTGTCTGAGGACATGCCTTCCAGCTTTTGAAGCCAGGATTCAAAACTAAAAGAAATCCTTTACAATTTTAAGTAATCTCAAACAGTATTTAAATCATTCAAAAATATAGATTGGACTCCAAGTCCATGTTCTGCACTATGTATGATACTTCCTCCAGACTCAAGCTAAGCAACACAAATTAATAACCTTAGGGCATTATGAACAGCGAGTAATGTTTGTGCTCCATGTCCTTCAGGCTGATTTAGAGGTTTGCTAGCTTTTACATCTTCCACTTTGATTAGTACCTAGCTCTTTATTTACCTATCACTCTCACCACCTCTCCAGTTCCATAGGGTAGGTAGTAACATCACACCTGATACAAAAGGGAGCTCTGTAAGTTAACTGCATGTGAATAAACCAGTGAATGCATTGGTTCATAGTCAGTCAAACTTTTTTGTGCTGGACGAGGCCAGTGGTCTAGTCTAAACAGACCTTTATCTGATTTGGCCACCAGGGAACAAGCTGTTAAATAATCATTCTTTCATGATCTCATCTCAGATAAAAAGTGTAGGTATGTTATGACTGAAGAAATTTTATGGATAGTAACTTTTACTGTGTTGCTAAGTTTTATATAGATTAATATCCCCTCTTTCCTAAACTTTCCACTCCCTAGTTTCAATATAGACTCCTTTATGAAAAATGTGTGCATATACCTTACCATTTTTCACTTCATATACTTTGATCATGTCCACTTTCAGCTTTTGTTTTTTTTAGCTCAATCATATGACAAATAGATTACAGCAGTCTAGAAATCACCAGGCACTATATTAACTAATAAGGATTCAAATTTTTAAAAATTGTATCCTTACTATAAAATATCTTACACTTGCTCTTCTTTTATTTTTTTCTTTTTAGGCAAATTATTATTATAACAGATTTTAGAAAATTATGCCTTATTGTTAACATATTGTTATTTTATTTGCCTCCAAATTTTGTTTTGAAGATACTTAGAATATAATTACCATCTTTTCCAACAGTATATTACAGAAATATCATTTTATGGAAAATATAATGATAAGTAAGTCTCCATAACTTGGCAATATACGAATTTGATGATAAGCCTTTTTTATGAGGAAGTTCTTTAAAATTTATTTTAGAGAAAGGGGGAAGAAGTAGAGGGAAAGAGACTATCAAGCAGACTCTGCACTGAGCACAGAGCCAATGTGGGACTTGATCCCACGACCCTGAGGTCATGAGTGGAAATCAAGATTCCTACATTTAAGGGACTGTACCACCCAGGTGCCCCCTGAAATAAGATTTAGAAAAAATAATTACATAAATGTGTCATTAAATTTTTTCTGAATGATTGACTACTACTCACAATATATAATGACTGGTCAATTGAAGGTATTTACGCATGGAAGAAAAAGCAACTATTATTTGACTCTAAAGTAAAATTTGTCTATAAATAAAACTACTTTTTAAAGAGAATTTGAGTGCAAGTTTGAGTTCTCAGAATTTGAGGTAGAAACAAACTAAAAAGAGACCAAGGAGCCAATGTACATCACTAATTAGCAGCAGTGTTGGTCACTAGAAACAGCTTTGCTGGCGAACAGTTTTCTAGTTGCAACCCTGGAATCAGGGCTGTAATCTCCACAAGGATCTAATGGTTTAGTTTCTCACTTTATGCCTGGCCCCGTGTGTTAGATTCCACTTTGCATTATATCCATGTGTATCTTTTCAGTCAATGCCCTGTTAATATAGGTTATTTTTGTAGCCTGTCTTCCTTCTTATCAAAACAGATCTACACAAGAATATATGCCATAGTGAGTGTATCATTAAACACCGACAGCTTAAAATATGATATTTTAGTGCAAAGGTAGATTTCACATATGAATAAACGATGATAGTGGCAATGGTTGCACGCATACTTTCTATCAAAGAATAAATCTGGGTATGTTAAAGTAAGGTTGGATTCCATCTGGAATCATGCTACTTTCATATCTATTATGTTATCAGCAATCACTATTGTTGAACATTCCATCTGTTTCCTGGGGCTGCTGTGACAAATGATCATAAACCAGATGCCTTAAAACAACAAAACCATTCTTTCATAGTTCTGGATCCTGGATGTCTGGGATCAAGTGTCAGTAGGGCCATGCTCCCTCCATAGGCTCCAAGAGGCAATTCCTGATCTAGCTTCTGATGCCTATAGGTATTTCTTGCCTTGTGGCCACATCACTGAGAGCTCTGTCTCCATGGCCACATTGCCTCTCCTTTCCTCTCTCCAAAGTTCACTCAGCCTTTTTTTTTTTTTTTTTATATAAAATGCATGTCATTGTATTTAGGGCCTACTTAGAAAATCTAGAATTTTCTCTCAAGGTCTTTGACTTAATCATATTTTGCAATATCAAATAGAATTCATTCTGTTGCCAGATCCAGTAATAATCACAGGTTCCAGGGATGGGATATGGACATATCTAAGGGACCACTTTTCAACAATGATATAAAATTATCCTTATTTAAGTTTTGATTTATTTTGATCAATGCAATTTGAGAGCTATGTCTCCCAGCAATGCTAACTGAGTGATGAAGTTAATTCAGATGATACTGTAAGGTTTGGTCACTCACTACTCAAATCCTCTGTTCCCTCTATTTCATGCTGCACTTGGACAAAATCCCATAAATTGAATGACCATAAACCATTTTGGTTTGGAATATTAATTTGTGGTTTATACTTTTTTTGATATGAAGAAGCCTATGCTTTTTTCTTTCTAAAATTAAAAGGAATACTATTAGAAATATGTATTTTAGTAATACTGAAGTTATTAAAATGCAAAATGATCCAGGTCATAGTTTATTAATTACTTCTATATTAGCAAAAATTGGAATGTAATGGTCATGTCAAAATTTTACATTTTTAAAAATGAGAATTTATATGCCTATTTTTATTTTTTAAAGTTTGATAAAACAAAATAACATGATGTTGAATGTGATGCTGATAAAAGCTAACATTGAGTGATAGGAAAAACTTTAAGTATCTAATTTAATTAATTAAATTCTCACAGCAATTAAGATAGATTCTATGGTTTTCATCATTTTATATATGAAGAAATTAGGGGAAGGGAAATCAAATTATTTGTTAAAAGTTATACAGATAATAAAGTAGCTTAACTGGGATTTCAGTCCAAGCAGTCTCTAATGTATGTACTTTTAGCTACTGTGTTATTCTTTAAACTGATCTGATTCCAGATATTTGTACTTGTAGTTCATTTTAACACTGGAGAATTAATGTAGTGATGTTCATGTGAAGGGCAATTTTTTGTTGTAGCCCTCACGAAGGAATTCATCTAAGAACATAAATAAGTTATATTAAGTATTTTATATATAAATGTATATCTGTAACTGATAGCTTGTGTGTGTGTGTGTGTGTGTGTGTGTGTGTGTGTGTGTACATGTAAAGGAGACATGGGAAATGTGCTAAACATTTATGTTTTTTGTCTAGAAATCAATCTAGGACTATTTTGGCATAGACAGAATAAATCCTAAATCCTTTAAGTAAACTGCTACACATGTTTGAGTCTTTTTTAAGTGTTGAATTGGTCAAACCATATACTATCAAGAGATTTAACTTTTTCTACTTTATGATGTATAAGAAATATTGTTGTACAATTTTATCAATAAAATATAATTCAATACATTTAATAAATATAGACCTCTTATGTCATGATTATAAATGTAAAGGAAACATTGATTATTAATTCTTTTTTTTAAATTTTATTTTATTTAAATTCAATTAATTAACATGTAGGGTATTATTAGTTTCAGGGGTAGAATTTAGTGATTCATCACTTGCATATAACACCCATGTACATTACAATAAGTGCCCTCCTTAATGCCCATCACCCAGTTACCACATCCCCTCACTCCTTCCCCTCCAGCAACCCTCAGTTTGTTTCCTATAGTTCAGAGTCTTTTGTGACTTGTCTCCTTCTCTGATATCATCTTATTTTATTTTTCCTTCTCTTCCCCTATGATCCTCTGTTTTGTTTCTTAAATTCCACATATGAGTGAAATCATATGATAAGTGTCTTTCTCTGATTGACTTATCTCGTTTAGCATAATACCCTCTAATTCTATCCACGTCATTGCAAATGGTAAGATTTTTTTCTGATAGCTGAGTAATATTTCATTGTGTGTCTGTGTGTATACACACACACACACACACACATGCATATATACATACGTATATATACGTTGTGTACAACGTATATGTACAATTTCTTCATCCATTCATTTGTCAATGGACATCCAGGGTTGTTTCTATAGTTTGGCTATTGTGGGCATTTCTGTATAAACATTGGAGTGTAGTTTCCCCTTTGGATCACTATGTTTGTATACTTTGGGTAAATACCTAGTAGTGCAATTGCTGGGTCATAGGGTAGCTCTATTTTTATTTTTTTTAATTTAAATTCAGCATATATCACATCATTAATTTCAAATGTAGAGTTCAGTAATTCATCGGTTGCATATAACACCCAGTGCTCATCACATCATGTGCCCTCCTTAATGCTCATCACTCAATTATGCCATCCCCTCACCAATCTCCCCTCCAATAAACCTCAGATTGTTTCCTATAGTTAAGAAACTCTCATGGTTTCTCCCATTTCATTTTTCCATTTCATTTCCACTTCTCTGATTTTTCCATTTCATTTCCCTCTGTTCTTCTATGATCCTCTGTGCTGTTTCTTATATTCCACTTATAAGTGAAAATAATATGATAATTGTCTTTCTCTCATTGATTTATTTTACTCAGCATAATACCCTCCAGTCCCATCCATATCAGTGTAAATGGTGAATATTCATCCTTTTTGATGGCTGAGTAATATTCCATTGTGTTTGTATACATACATAATGTGAAACTTGCTTAAATATATATTTATATTATTTATATTTTATTTATACGTTCATAACATAATTCATATTATATAACATATATCATATGATATTAAAATAATAATATATACTTATTTATTATATAATATATTTACATAATATGTCTACATTATTCATATATATATATTAATAAGCCTGGCCCACTTAGTAGAACCAGAAATATATATATTATTTTAAAAAAAGAAATAGATGATACAATCAAATTATTAGTTATTATATTCCAAGAACTTGTGTTGGCCTTTATTCCTACAACAAACTTTTGGGAAGAGTAGTAGTATTCTTGTTCTGATTTTACAGGTAGAAATCAAGGTCCAGCATGATGAGTTCACTTGTCCAGTGTCACTCATTCACTCAGTAGAGAGCTTTTTGGTGACTGTGCAATGTGAACACATTCTAACTGCACCTAACCCAATTTCACCTACAGTGTTAACCAATGTGTCATGCTGCAAATGAAAAATAACCTCCCACACAGATACCACAGAGTATAAAAAGACCAGCTCTGTTGCTGTTGGTCTCTAAAACTTAGATCGAGTTCAAGAGTTTATTGCCCCCTAGTTTTTCTCTCTGCTTTTCAAAAAAGTTTATTTTGGTGACTCATAGAATTCTTAAGTTTCAAACCTGAGTGTATGTTTGTTTGTTTGTTTGTTTTTACAAAAGGCACATATTTGTCCCGAGGTTGGAGATGCCTACTAAATCCCATTTCCAGATTTGTTTTGTAGGAGGTGAAGCTATCTGAGGTCATTTAAAGCTGGAAACAAAGTTTAGATTAATTCTAGTTCTATTACCTGTGAAATTGGAAATACCTAATCTTTCAGAATATGTTCCTCAAAAGTATTGAACAATGAGAATAAAATGTTACTCTCTTCATGACTCCATCAAATGGAAGTCTCATCAGACATTTTTTACTCATAATTAATACTGTTTTAACTGAAGTCCATATTCATGATTGAAATGAGCTCCATGGCACCTGCATTTATATTCTACGTCATTAAAGCCTGAGTCTGCTCAATATGGTTTGATGGGAAGTACAAGTTATTGTGATCTGAAAGGGAAAAAAGAAAAAAAAATGTACAACTTTATTAATTAAACCAAAGACTGTATATATTTTCAAGTTTTATGACTAAATTTTAGTGGTCATTGACATTCTCTTAAATAATTAACTATATATCTTAGGTTGGCATTCCTGGAAGTAAATTCTGGGAAGCAGATGTGTATGGGAGACTTACTGGAAAGTGATCCTGGAAAAGAAACTTAAAGGAGAGGAAAGATGGTAAGATTGAACAGAGGAGGGATTCGGATCTCACTACAGTTACAAAGGAAGTATCAGTGAAAAGAAGGGCCACATATTCATAGCAGCAATGTCCACAATAGACAAACTGTAGAAGTACACAAGATGCCCTTCAAAAGATGAATGGACAAAGAAGATGTGTTACGTATATACAATGGAATATTATTCAGCCATCAGAAACAATGAATACCCATCATTAACATCGACATGGTTGGAACTGGAGGAGATTATGTTAAGTGAAGTAAGTCAAGCAGAAAAGACAATTATCATATGGTTTCACTCACACATGGAACAGAAGCAATAGCACAGAGGACAGTAGGGGAAAGGAGGGAAATCTGAAGGGGAGAAGTCAGAGAGGGAGATGAACCATGAGAGACTGTGGACCCGGGGAAATGAACTGAGGGTTTCAGTGGGGAGGGGACTGAGGAGGGGGTAACAGGGTGATGGGTATTAAGGAGAATAGATGTCGTGATGTGCACTGGGTGTTATATTGAACACTGTATCAAAACTAATGATGTACTATACAGTGGCTAACTTAATGTAATAAAAATTTAGAAATTAAAAAATGAAAGAGGTATCAGGCAATGCCATCAGATTTGTTCTGAATTCAGGCTTTGACAATTCCTTTTTAGTCAGCATGGAACCAGTCACTGGATATGATAGCTAACCCCACAAAGGCAAATGTATGCCTTGTGAATTGTCAACTACCACCATTCCTAGAAGCTAGAGAAATGAGTGCCTTGGTCCTTAGGTCTTAAAAGGGAAATCTGGGCAGCACTCAGGAGCATCCACTTCTACACTGCGTCTTTGTTTTAATGCCAAGATTTCTTAAAACACTTTGTTGGAGATATTCCATAGTCTATGGCAACAGTAATTCTATTCACCTCTACATTTAGGCATTTAAAGAGAGTGTTAGATGCCAGTTAGGAAGAAGTGGGGAGTGAGGACTGATGTGCTTGAGATCTTTGCCAAGGCAGGCAAAGGGGGAACTGAATCTAATATAATCACTAAATACTATATATTAAATTATCTTAAAGCACTTAATTTATATTCCATATGTAATATGTCCTAGTAATTTTGTTTTTAATTAAAATTTAAAATTATCTAATTTAGCACTCACATTTTCCACATGGAGAAGCTGAGACATGGAGAAATTGAATTATTTGCTCAAAATCAGACAATTAGTTGTGGTTAATGGCAGAACTGATATAAGACTCCATAGGTACAATTTCCCAAGTGTGGTCATTGCAAGTATCCACACCCCTTTTT
The DNA here is from genome assembly GCA_028646535.1 of Procyon lotor. Lineage (NCBI taxonomy): Eukaryota > Metazoa > Chordata > Mammalia > Carnivora > Procyonidae > Procyon > Procyon lotor. Next base: position 19,207,944 of record CM053604.1, read on the forward strand.
GTCAGAGTTTAGTTTGTTTTGTTCTTTCTCCTGCTTATGGCATAGAATGAAGCCAGAGAGATTTTTTTAAGCTTCTCAGTCATTAATTTACAAACTCATGAACTTATGTCAATACCTAAAAGAAACAAGTGAAGAAACCTGTTTCTCAGAGGATAAAGGTGGCTATTGAATTATAGTATTTCTTTTAATGTCAATGTGAAGACACTCATTTAAATCTCACTCTCTCTCTCTTTCTCCCTCTCAAATAAATAAATAAAATCTTAAAAAAGTAGTACATACTCTTAGGATACTATGATACTTCATAGACTGCAGTATGTGTCTGCTCTGCATTGCCAATTTTATTACATTTTATTATAATTACTAGTTTAATTATTTTTCTTACCATGAGATCGTAGTTCTTTTAGGTAAGTTCCATTAGATTTACTTAGGCCTATGTTTAGCCCATGTCAGTTGTCAACCTTTTGTACCCATGGCATATAATTCAGTTATATTGGGAAATATTTAGTGTTTAGTAAGTATTTTTTTTTTTAATGATTGACTAACAACAGGTAGGCTGGTTTCACACAAATCATCTTGGCCATTTAACTAAATGACAAACTGTGAAATCACTGTAATCTGAGTGTTTGTGTCCCTCCAAAATTCATATGTTGAAATTCTGATGTCCATTGCGATGGTACTAGGAGGATGGTTCTTGGAAAGGGCTTAGGTCATAGGGTGGAGCCCTTATGAGTGGAAATAGTATCTTTATAAAAGAGACTTTAGCTCCTTCCACCCTGTGAAGCACAAGAAGCCTGCCACTAGGAAGAAGGCTTTCTCATAACCATACTGTCATCCTTGTCTCAGACTTCTCGGCCCCCAGAACTATGAGAAATAAATTTCTGTTGCTTATAAGGGAACCAGTCTGTGGTACTTTGTTATAGCACCCTAAGATAAGACAATCTTCAGCTTGATTTTAGTTCACCGTGAACCTGTTTCTTTAGGCTATTACCTGTCTTCTTCTCTTATCTCACTACAACTTCACCACATATCTATCTTTAGATAAACTAATTATTTCAGGTCTTTAGTGGAGCCATATTCACTCTTGACTCCAACTTTCCCATGTGCTATTTCTTGCATGGTTTAGTCTCCCTGCCCATCCTATATTCTCTTTCCCAACTCTAAAGAAACTTTGTTAACTTCTTTCTTAATACTGAACACTTTTAATCTCTAGGACAATATTTATCTCCTTATTTATATTGCAGTGCCCGCAAAAGCAGAGACTAAGTCTATCTAGTTTACTGATAAATTCTCAGTGCTTCTAGCAGAATAGATGGAACAGATTAAAGCCTCAATAATTATGTACTGAATGAAGGATAACTAAAAGAATGCTAGAGGGGCACCTGGGTGGCTCAGTTGGTTAAGCATCTGCCTTTGGCTTAGGTCATAATCCTGGGGTTCTGGGATCAAGCCCTGTGTTGGGCTCCATGCTCAGTGGGGAGTCTGCTTTTCCCTCTCCCTTTGCTGCTCCCCTGCTTGTTCTCTCTCTTTCACTCACTCTCAAATCATTAAACAAAAATCTTTAAAAAAGGAATCCTTAAGATGAAGCTCTATCCAAAATATAGCTATATACACAGTTTAGAAGTATATTTTATATGATGAAAAATAGACTGTGCCACTATCTGGTATCAGTCTCTGGTATCTCATTAAATTAATGATAATAATGCTTAATAAGTGTAGTTAGGAGCTGATCTCTGTAATTAAAGGCTCCAGAGGTTCTTTTTAACATTTCTATTTTCCTTTGTGCTACATAGATTGGTAGGATAGGGATTAATTTCTTCTTAATTTGTGGCCCTTGTAGTTGTAATTCTACAACTTTTCATTGGGTCCCTGGAATAATTTCATGATGACTTATTTTCTTTCTAAATAAAGTAATATATATTTGTATTCTTTCAGGAAAAAAGAATCATTATGGGTGCTCTAGAAGTGTTTATGATGTTTTTGGTGGTATCATGTGTGTATGTGTTTAAAAGAAGGCTCTCTCCATTTATACTGGGAGCCCCATAAAAGAATGAATTTGCCACTTATCTAAAATCATGATAATTCTTGTTTAATATCATTAGACTCTAAATTTTCTAATAATTTTGAACCAACACAGTAATAACTATTGTTTTTGAGCCTTTTATGTAGAAACAAAGTGTTAACTGCTTTACAGCATTATCTTTTTTTTTTAAAGATTTTATTTATTTGACAGAGAGAAACACAGCGAGAGAGGGAACACAAGCAGAGGGAATGGTAGCAGGAGAAGCAGGCTTCCTGCCGAGCAGAGAGCCCGATGTGGGGCTCGATCCCAGGACCCTGGGATCATGACCTGGGCCGAAGGCAGACGCTTAACGACTGAGCCACCCAGGCGCCCCTATCTTATCTTGTCTGTAAATAAATTCATGTACCAGATAATATTAACAGTGTTCTATTACTGATGAGGAAATTCCCAGTTCAGCGAAGTAGTAGAAACAAGTCTAAAATACAGATATGGTTATTCTTTTAATCATTATACCATGTTGTCTCAAAGTTAAAAGAGAGAATAACAAAATACTACTAAGTGTATAGAATAAAATTCATTTACAAAAAGAATCAAAACATGTGCTCTGGACAAGAAAACCAGGGTCATGTAGATAGAATAAAAGGGCCCCCAGGACACAGAAGCTCATAGATTAGTGTTGGAAGAAATTAAGTCTCTTAGACTCTTCCTTCCTATTCCTTACATACTGTGAACTTTATGGTGGTCTTAAATATGCATTTCTTTGATTGCAAATAAGATATAATCCATTAGGCTTTGAGGAATCAAATCATATATTTGGTTTATATTTTCAAGTTACTTTTTTTTACAGAATGATTTAAAAAGAGAATAATGAATATACTAAGTTCTAATTAAAATATGATTATATATGGACATTCATTGACTTTTCCATATAAATGAATTTGAAAGATCATCTATTCTTATTTTATTTTTTTTATTTTTTTTACTCATTTGAGAGAGAGAGTAATAGCGAGAGAGAGCACATGAATGGGGAGGAGAGTAAGAAGCAGGCTCCCCAGTGAGCAGGGAGCCTGACTTAGGGCTCAATTTCAGGACCCTGGGACCATGACCTGAGCTGAAAGGCAGACGCCCAACTGACTGAGCCACCCAGGTGCCCCCATCTACTCTTCTTGAATCAACTATGCTAACGGTACTTTTAACACACCTAAATATTCTATTTGTGCTGAAATATTTGACTTTGTAAATTTCCATCTATCTCTAAGATTTTTAACAATGATGCTGTTGGTTGGGTGGGTTGGTAAGGTAGGTAAGAGTAGTTAAGACAGGAGACTCAAATTCATAAACTGATGCATATGTCAATGTGCCATGGATTTATTTCTTTTTTTAATGTACTGGTCAGCCTGAGAGCAAGTGACTCAGGATTGCAAATGGGCTTTGGCTTAGAACATATTCTGATTTGGGTTTTAACATAAAACTTATTAACTAATACACACTAGTCCACCTGGAATGTAGCCCCATTTCTGAGAATGGTTCTGGATATGTCTTAAATGTTTACAAAAAATATTTCTTTGTTATTTTCATATATATGTATATATATATATATATATATATATATATATCAGTATCTTTATAGACAGTGTTTCTAGTGAAATTAATCAGTCAATACAAAGACAGTGAATATAGAAATAAATGAGTGTAAGACTTTAGAATTTTCCTTTAAAATAAGATTTGGTGTTAGGTATCAATTTGTCCACTTAACCAGCTTAAAATACATACTTTAACAGAGAAAATTATACTGTATTTAGTATATGACATAAATGATATAGGAAAACTCAACTGGGATATTGTATTAAGATTATGAAAGCCCAAAATTCTTTACTTCGTTGTTTTCTTTAATTTGTTATTTTCCTTCCATATTCTCTAAGCTTTGATGTACTTGGTATTTTTTACTCTTCTGACTAGCTTAAGTGCCCTTGTCAACAGTTCAGTTGTTGAATGAGGCAAAGTGTTAGTTATAGTGTGAAAATCTGGTGTGCTGTCAGAAAAGGGCAAGCCATTAACTTGCGAATTTTGACTTCCAGTGTTCCACAACTCAGTGATGCCTGAGAGCCTCTCTTGAATAACTATTAAGGGTAACATGGCATATGCATTTATGAAGTTTTGTAATTATGTATGATACAAACCTTCATCATATAAAACTACACTTATAGAGTGCGGTGGTGTTCTTTACTTTAAAAAAAGTGTCAAAGGCCCTGATAACTATAATATGGATGCTATTTTCAAAGATATAATTTGGAACAAGAATGCGTACTGCAAGAAATAACCTACAATATCCTGTGCCAAAGAAGGCCATTTTCAAATAATCTAGAAAATTTTTGAATTTGGGAACATAGTAAATTATGTTACTGATACAATACATCTATGTCAGAACCTTTGTATAAACAAAATGCCAGAGTGTATGAAGGTTCCTGACCTTGCTTCAGAATACAGTGCATGGAAACTCTATGATCAGTTATCATCAAAATGGCAAATATTCTATGAGGACAGGGTAATTATGTGTTCCTATTCTATCTCTTCAACCATGGCATTATCATTAGACTCCATGGTTACATAGAAATCATTCCAACTATCTTTAGAAACTTTAAAACATTGTGATATATGTAACCTGTCATTTAAAGACATTTAGGTATCAAATATTATATAGTTTTTAGGATTACTTTAAGATCCTGTTTACACAATGTAGGAATGTATGGGATAAAATTTTTCTGTAGAGTTTCCAGTAAAAAATCATAATGAGAAATGTTTAGAACTTAAATTTAACATTAGTGGTTTAATGTTGTGTTTCTCAACCCTGGAATTATTGACATTTTGCACTGCACAATTCTTTCTTGTAGGGGATGTCCTGTGCATTCCAGGATGTTTATTAGGAATCTAGTCACTGGGACCAGTAGCATGATCCCCTTAACAGTTTTGGTGCCAAAAATGTCTCCAGACATTCTCAAATGTACCACTGGGGTCAAAATCATGCCAGTTGGGAAACTTTGGTCTAAAGCAACGTGAGATAAAACTTAAAAAAAAAAAGTTGAAATAAATGTACAGAGAATGTCGATTCTTGTTCAGTTTCTGACTTAAAATATCCTGAGTATGATTTCTCCCTCTCTTTCTGTTACTTCACTTGGAAGATAGTATTGAACTAGAGCAATGTTTTTCAAACTATGCTCTTCAGATGTTCAATGTTCCCACAAATCTAATTTGAGGTTAATTTTAGTATGTTTTTAAGTAATATTAAGTATAAAAGTGAAAAGTTTAGAAAGGATTGATTCTAATATATATCTATAAAGCAAATTTAATATTTGGTAAACATTACTTACACTACTGAGTATTTTTGTGCTGAATTTAGAAATTAGACTTCTTCCCTTTCTATCTCTGTTCATATAATACTATTTTTCATAAATTTGTAATGGAGAAGAAAGGGTGGCATTTTGTATTCAAGTGATTTAAAGACAGATGACTATAGCTCATTCATCTAAACTTGTACTGAGAAGCTCACTGTGAACCACATGAGAGACTATTAAACTGTATGCCAATTAATTCTCAGGAAAATGTACTCTTTGCCACTTGTTAATTGAAATTAATGAGATTGTTTTCACTCTTTATCAATTGATAATATGGGATATAATTATTGTGCTTACTTGTCACTTTTGAGTATTTTTGTTATGTTATTAAACAAGAATGAGAAGTGTTACTAAACGTTGAAATTTAATACAAAAATCTACTTCCATTTCAAACTTTGTTTGCTTAAATTAAGAGTACCTGGAGGTTGCCAAAAGTACCATGAGAAGTATTTCCATTTGCTCTGTGTCGTCTGTCTAGATTCTTGTTTCTCAGTATTTTGTATCTGGAAAAAAATAAATAAACTGGATCTAAAACTAATATAAAGCTGCAATTGTCACCTATAACAAAAAATACTAACATGTATTCATCACAATAGGCTCATTATTTTCATGAATTGACTTTTCATATGCACATACTTTAAACTTGAACTTATAAAATAAACTTACTCTAAAGGAACATCCATTTAATCAATTTTTTATATTATAGGACTACTCAAGTTTGACGTGAAAAATAGTTCTACTGTCAAAGATACTTGAAATCAACATCTTTAGATTGCATTAGTGCTAAGTTTATTATTTTTGTGTTGGGAGTTTATAAACTGTGAAAGGTATTTGAAGGGGGAAAATTTTACTAACATCTCGGTTTAATATAATTTACTTATTAAATAATTATCAAGTTTTTTCCCCTGAAAATTTCTGTCTTTTTAAAAAACACAATATGAAAGACAGTTGTTCATTTCTATCCAATCCAAGGTAGTGGGTCGTTGGGTATGATTGATCTTTTAGATGATAGATAAATGAATTAAGACCATCTGCCCCATTTCAACCTCCTTTCCCATGACCAGTAAATACTTACTGTGTCTTCAGAATTTAACTCCCAGTTGTGAGCAAATGCCAAAATAAACCATCATCAGATGTTATATTTGTAAAAGCTATAGCCTTTAGCCAAGGATGGTGAGAATTATTTTTCTGCAGGTGTCTTAACAAGTATGGATGGTGAAATCTACTCCCTACTCCTCACCACTTCTTTTTAAAAGGAACAAACTCTAGTGAAGTTTTCACCTTAAAATGTCCCTTAGGAATTTGAATATATTGAGACTGCCTGAGGGATTGGGTTATTGAATTTTTTTTCCACAAGATATTAAAAACAAAAAGAGAGAACGCTTTCAGGACACAGCAGTAAACACTCTCGGTTTCTTAATGGAACACCTATGTACAGCTGTTATCCCTCATTTTCTATAGAAGATACAAGAAAATAAAGAAGAGAAGCACTACAAAAAAGACATATGCATATGACACCAGGAAATCACTGTGAACTGCTTGAAATGTTATGTAGGTGACATTGTGTGCAGTGGCTCAATGTCTAGCTTCTAGAATGAGGCAGATCTGATTTTATATTTTAGATTCTAGATTGAAGATTTATTTCTGCTAACCAAGAAAAGTGCTATTTTAATTTTGCTGAGTTCTTCATATGTTTTTCCTCAGGTCTTTGCATTTTCTCATTTGCCCCTTACACTCACAAATTAGGTGTTACTGTTATTATACAGACGATGAATCTGAATGAGTCTCAGAAAGATTGCAAAACTAGCAAATGATAAATCCAGGTTAGAGCAAACTCTATTACTTTCCCCAAACTTAAGTTGTTAATTTCCCAAAACTTAACTGAGGAATGATCAAAATATTTGGAGGAACAAAGCACTGAAAGTATCATGGTATGAGCTTCCATTTTTTTTGAACATCAAATTATTTCCCTTACTCCCTTTTTCAGTTATTTGAATATGTGCTGTTTGTCCAAAATCCAAGACGCTTCATAAACACCAGACTCTAGGAGCACCTGGGTGGCACAGTAGGTTAAGCATCCAACTCTCCGTTTCAGCTCAGGTCCTGATCTTAGGGTTGTGAGATCGAGCCCTGCATCAGGTGCTTAGTGCAGAGTCTGCTTGAGATTCTCTCTCCCTTTCTCTCTTCCCTTCATGTTCATTCTTCTCTCTCTAAAATAAATAAATAATTCTTAAAAACGAGCAAAAAAACACCAGAGTCTATACCTTCCTAATACTGTTATCACCTGCAGTGATACAATAATTTCTAAAAATCTCATTTCCTGTCTTTAGAAGATGTTAAAACTAAACTAAAGTTAAGATGAAGTTAAATGTACAGTGCTTTTCTTGGTGCCTAGAAATTAATAAACTTCATAAAAGATATCAATTACTGAGTACTTACTGGAAAAGATTACTGGGTATGTGGCTTGGACCCATTCTTTAAGATAACAGTGACCAAGAAATTCAGAGCAAATTAAGTTGTGGAGACTTGATGGAGGAAATGGTCAAATTACTCATCCTCATAAAACAAATTCTCTAGCTCTAATATATAGCTTTGATTTACTCATTTAGCAGGTGTTTATTGTCATTATATGCTAAGAAGTCAGGAGTTTATGTTTCTACATATAAGTGTATGTTTCTATTTAAAAGAGATTTATTTATATAAAATAAATAAGTCATGGGTATGTAATGCACAGCATGGTGACTAGAGCTAGTAACACTGCACTGCATGTTTGAAAGTTGCTAATACAATATATCTTAAAAGTTCTCATCACAAGTAAAACAACATAACTACGTGTGTTGGCAGATGTTAATTAGACTTATCTGGTGATCATTCTGCAATATATACAGAATGATATTCTGTATATCAGAATATCTGATGTTCAATCATTATGTTATGGATCTAAAAGTAATATAATGCTATATGCCAATTATACCTCAGTTAAAAAAACGGAGTTCAGAATGTGTTAAAGAATGTGGTTTGATATTAATGTTGATAACAGTAGAATCCTGCTCAAATAGTTTTGTTATGTCCATAAGAGTTCAAGACTGGCATGGCCTTAATATTGTGGAGCAGTGTGGTGCTAAGTCTCAAGTACCTGCATTTGGACTGGGAAAAATAGTTGAAAACAAACAGCAGGAAATACCACCTCCCCCCCGCCCCCCCGTATTATGTTAAGCTTCATGAGCGAATTCCCATGTTCCTGCCTCAGGCTTTTTGCACTTGGCTTTTCATCTGTCTAGAATCCTCCTTCCCCTGCAGCACTCCCCCCCCGTTATCCTTCTTCACCTTCTTCATGCCTCTGCTCAAATAATCTCTTTCTAGAATGGCTTTCAGTAATTGCATATTTTATTTTATTTTATTTTTATTTAAATTTGAGTTAGTTAATATATAGCATATTATTGGTTTCAGGGGTAGAATTTAGTGATTCATCAGTTGCATATAACACCCAGTGCTCATAACATCAAATGCCTTCCTTAATGCCCATCACCCAATTACCCAATACCCCCACCAACCTCCCCACCAGCAGCAAGGAAAAGTAAAATAAGATAAAAACAGAGAGGGAGGCAAAGCAGAAGAGACTCTTAACTATAGGGAAAAAACTGAGGGTTGCTGGAGGGGAGTAATTGCTATATTTAAATAGCACCACCACCATTAAAGCCTTCCAGACATACCACTCTCAAAACACTTATCCTTATCTACTTAAGTTTTTTTTTTTTTTTCCCCATTAGGCATTGTCACTCCATAAGAAGAAAATTGTTCATGCTGTTTGAGTAGCACCCAGAATAGTTCCTTCTACATTGTTGGTCTTCAATAAATATTTGGAGTCAATTTTAAGTTCTAAGAATAGTATGGTCTTGAGGCTTGCTTCTCCAGGAGATCATGTTCATATAAACCCTTGAGTAGAATCAACACACTTAATCCCAGTGTTCCCCTTTCATTCAAGAAGAGAATGAGGGGGTGCCTGGGTGGCTCAGTCAGAAGAGCATTGACTCCTGATCTTGGGGTTGTGAATTTGAGCCCCATATCAGGTATAGCAATTACTTAAATAAATGAATAAAAACTTGAAAAAAAGAGAGACTGAGAAGAGTCATGTGTAAGCTGTTTAGGGATATACTATTCCTGGGGAGAGAGACGTAGTCTAAGAACTGCTTTATTCTCTCAAAAGCCAACAGAGTAGAGTCTTTAAGAGAATCACTTATAAAAATCAGTTGGACCTGCAACAATTGAGGATTGATATTTTGCTGCTATGTTGTATGACTATTAGTCAAAAGACCTACTGATTTGTCCCTATTCCATTAGAAACTGATATAAATGGGGAGACTTCCTGGAACTGACTGGACGGCAGAACAGAGATGCCTGTACTCTCATTATTTGGCATGACTAGGCTGAATGAAGTAGTTATCTGAGCTTGAGCCATGTGGTACCTTAAATAACAGAATGCTTTATCAGACAGTGTGATCTAGCAGTAAAAGATCACAGGAAAGGGGCGCCTGGGTGGCTCAGTGGGTTAAAGCCTCTGACTTTGGCTCATGTCATGATCTCGGAGTCCTGGGATCGAGCCCCGCATTGGGCTCCCTGCTCGGTGGGTAGCCTGCTTCCCCCCTCCCTCTGCCTGACTGTCTGCCTACTTGTGATCTCTCTCTCTGTGTCAAATAAATAAAATTTTCAAAAAAAAAAAAATCACAGGAAAGACAATTGGCCATCAACAAAGACTGGAATTCAGCTTAGCAGCACTGAGTCTCACAAATCAGCAACCCTTATAATGGGAGGGTGCCTGTTGATCCCCCCTGAAACACCCACACAAACACCACAAAAGAACTGGCATTTGGATACTTATTCCAGAAAAGAAACTGAACACCAGGTAGTGTTAGCAAGAGAAATAGGATGATCAACCAGGAAAAAGGGCTGTCACCTGACCATGTTTGGTTAACAAATATTTACCTTTCCCCCCACACCTCTCCTTTCTGTCACAATAAATGAAGAGAGAGTGAAGTTTGTCTATTGCCCAAGGAACTTTTTTCCCCTCCAATCCAAATAGCTAAGACCTCCCCTTTGGTCTGTAATCAGGAGAGAAAGAAATAAAGATGGAGATAGAAATTATAAATGAAACAAAATAAGAGCAGCGAGTCTTAATTATTTTAGGTCTGTGTGACTGGACAGCTATTCATTCCATTCAGATGTCATCATACAGTTGCCAAGGGTTACTTTACCAATACTAGCAGAAATAATGGCGTTTGTTAGAAGACATAGACCTACGATATTTGTAAGTAAATGAGTTCAATAGAGTAGCTACGATGCGATCTATGTATTATGTAGACACTGTTTCTCTCAGTAACAAACTAGTTACTTGCATCTCTGACAGCCATTTGCTTGTTTGGCTTTCAAAATGGGACCTAAAATCAAAGTCTGAAACACTGGTTTGGGGACTGGTCTACATGGTCCCCTTAAAAAGAGAGTAGCCATTTTAATCTTGATGGATAAAAGCACTTATTTCTTTGTTAGTATGCCTCAGAGTATCTTATAAATTAAAAAAAAATCAAAGAAGAAATTAAAATGTAAGTTGACGCTTCAATGAGCCACGTTATATTTTAAGATGTACTATAGCCAACTGATGGTTTGGAGATAGACTAAAAAGGAGAGTTTCACTGGGTATTTCAGTAAATATTTGTTGAATTAAAGAAAGCAATCTAGGGGCACCTGGGTGGCTCAGTCGTTAAGCGCCTGCCTTCGGCTCAGGTCATGATCCCAGGGTCCTGGGATCCAGCCCCGCATCGGGCTCCCTGCTCTGCGGGAAGCCTGCTTCTCCCGCTACCATTCCCTCTGCTTGTGTTCCCTCTCTCGCTGTGTTTCTCTCTGTCAAATAAATAAAATCTTTAATAAAAAAAAAAAAAAAGAAAGCAATCTATGTCCTTGTATTCTGAATGTAATAAAAACTACTTTAATTGAAGAAAAAGAACAAGAAAAAATACAAGTAGTGACTTTAGGTTTTGTGATCTCCTATGATTTGTGACTATTTCTTACAGTTACTGTCCCTGCTAATGAGGTCACTTAAAACATCAGAATTAGCCCAGAACACCTGGACAGCATGAGAAATGACCATCCCATCACATTTTAAAAAATTGTTTAAAACATAGCTATCATTTAAATGGGCACTTTACCCAAAGAATAATTTTAATGCATTAAAAAAAAATAGAATAGATGGTGAGGAGGAAGTACTGAGTAGTGTAAATGAAATGCACATTTTTCCTTTTTTCATTTATGGCCCAAATAAATGCACTGTAACTATCTGACATTTCAGTTTTGAAGTTCCAAAATGCATGCCTTCTTTCTACATAAATACTTTCTGTTCAAAGTAGCAGTGGATATATCTAAGCTTTTTTTTTTTTTCCAAATGTTATATTTATGAGATTTAGTTTTTTTTTTAATTTTTATTAACATATAATGTATTATTTGCCCCAGGGTACATGTCTGTGAATCGTCAGGCTTACACATTTCACAGCACTTAACAGCACATACCCTCCCCAATGTCCACAACCCAGCCACCCTATCCCTACCCCCCCACCCCCCGCCACCCTTAGTTCGTTTCTTGAGTCTAGGAGTCTCTTATGGTTTGTCTCCCTCCCCATCCCTTCCTGTTTCATTTCTCTCCCCCACCCCCCCAAACGCCCGCCTTGCCTCTCAAATTCTTCATATCAGAGAGATCATGTGATACTTGTCTTTCTCTGACTGACTTATTTCCCTTAGCATAATACCCTCCAGTTCCATCCACGTCGTTGCAAATGGCCAGATTTTGTTTCTCTTGATGGCTGCATAGTATTCCATTGTATATATATACCATATCTTCTTTATCCAATAAGTTTTAAAGTTATTCTTCAATAATGGGCTTCTTGTAATCAATGTGTAGTTAATAATGGCATTTTATACTTAGCAACCTTTATCAGAGGTGATCAAAATGTTTTAACAGATTTTATTTATAACATTGTGGGGCAGTGGTTGACATTATAATTATGTTTCTTTAAACTTTGCAAAAAAACTGAAATAGAAAGAAAGTAAATCTTTCTAGTCTCTCAGAAAAAAAGGTGGCATGTAACTATGCATTATCAATGAGTGATTTGTTTTTAATTCACAAAATGAGTCGGTAGAGAACACCAGTTAATAGAAATAAAATATATGACTCTCAACTCTCTATTTTTATTAAATGAGTTGTCCGTAGCTATTTCTTTGATGACAGTCATGGTGTTGGTGGGCATTCTCCCAATTTGGTGAAGTTGACAGTTACAAGAAAACTTATTATTTTCTTTTCCTTTATTTAAATAAAACATAATATCTAGAAGAGAATACACGAGGTTTTTAAAATGGAAATTAGAATACATATTGCATATTTATTTTCTTTAATCATAATTCTCATTTAATAATAGTAAATTTATTGCATATTTTAATAAACAAGACCTAAATCTGTCAGTTCTAAAGTTGATTAGTAGCAAGTATACTTAAAATGGTACTTTTTTAAGAAGATTTTATTTATTTATTTTTGCAAGAGAGAGAGCAAGCGAGCACATGAGTGGAAGAAGGGGCAGAGGGAGGATCAGACTCCCCACTGAGCAGGGAGCACGATTTGGGCTGAATCCAAGGACTCTGGGATCATGACCTGAGCCAATGGCAGATGCTTAACAGACTGAGCCACCCAGGGGCCCAAAATGGGGCTTTTTGAATGTGCTTATTATAGACTTCTTTACCCCAACTATCTCCCATCTTGCTGGAATCACACATTTTTTAAATTTTTCACTAAACTTCTGAAGTTTATTTAAATTCACAGATTATCCAATTTCAGTGGAATTATACAAGAATACATTTGATAATACAAGCTAGAATTAACTCTCAAGTTGGATGAGTTATTGTTTAAGAACGGCAAAGTTGATTAGGGGAAGGGAATGATGGGGGCATCAGTGAAATGGTAGAAGGGCTCTGAAGAGGATAAAAGCATATTTATATGATAAATTCGTTTTACTTCATTTGTAAACTCTGAAGGACTTCAGAAGATCTTTTTTTTTTTATCCCCCACTCTGTAATAATTAGTAAAATGCCTGGCATCAAATAAATATTTGTTGTGTAAGTTGTAAATGAGTTCATACCTACGTTTTGCTGTCAGGCCACTCTCAGCATATGATTTCGTTCCCTAAGTTTTTTAGTATGTCCAAAGTGGAATTTAATTTAGTTTAGCATCCAGCTTTATAACTATGTTGAAATAATCTATTCTAATAATTTTAGAACTCAGTTATGTCTAGCTCTTAATATTCACTAGTTTTTTTATTCAAATAGACTGTACTAGCTATACCTATATACTATAGTTCCTGTTTTTGTTTGTAAAGCTCTTAGAGTTTAAATACATAAAATTTATAAGCATTGTGTAAATCCTTAGTGGATTTGCTTTTTGGTTAATCTATTTAGAACTCTGTGATTGTAGGAGAATATATAATGCTATTCCTATTTTAAAAAATAGTAAACGCAATAAAATTGGAAAATATTATATGTTGACATAGACAACTTTATTTTTATTCCTCATTTTTACTTTCTATTTTGAGGCTTTGACATTTGTGGTAATACATTTCACAAATTTCCAATTATGGAGTAGGAACTTAGAATTAGCACAAGTAAATAACAACTCTGGAAAGTATTATAAAGGCAGCAGATATTCCAACTAGAAAATAGTCTAAATTATAGAGGCAATTAACCTTTACTACATTAGTATAATATGTTACCTTCACTAACAGGAAAAGTTAGGTATGTGGTGAGTCTAGTGTACCTCCATGAATATTAATGAATGTCAGAGATTTTACTAATTATCAAACATCAAATAGATTTCACAAACAATATTTAACAGTATTTAGCCAAAATTTCTTAAAAATAGACATTACATATACTGAATATTCAAAGTAATTTAGAAACTCATGTAGGGATTAAAGAATTTTGTGGTATGCAGAAAAATGTTCCTATCTCCCACTCTATCACTCTAAAGATGTCCGTATCCTAATCCATGGAATGAATCTGTTATCTTAAAGGACTAAAAGGACTTTCAAACTGTTATTCAAGTTAAGGATATTGAGGTAGGGAGATTATCCTAGATTAGGCCATTGGGACCAGTCAAATCACATGATTTCTTAAAACTAGAGAATCATTCCTTGGTGTAGTTAGAGAAAGACATGTGGCTAAGGGAAGTAGGGAAACACAAGGTTATTCATTTTGAAAATGGAAGGGTCCATGAGCCAAGACATGCAGGCTTCCTCTAAGAAGTTAGAAAAGGCAGGATAAAATCTACCCTAGAACTTCCAAAAATGAACACAAATCCACTGACATTTTGATCTTAGTCTGGAGAAACCTGTGACACATTTACTACCTACCAAATGTTAAAGTAATAAATGTGTATTCTTCTTAGCCGCAGAGTTCATGGCAATTTGTTATAGCAGCATTGGAAATCTGATACAAGCTCCAAAATGGATTGCATGCATTCTTGCTAATTATTAATTATAATTTAATCATTTTATTGAAGATTAAAGTTTAGCACTAAATGAAATTTTAGCACTAAATGAAAATACATAAACAGGCTTTTTCCTTATAGTCAGTGTTGCTAGACTTGTATCCCCTATGATATAAAATGAGGAAAAATGGAATCGACAATAATTCCTACTATATATCTGTTCTGGATACTTGTCAAATATTACATCATTAATTGTAATAATAATGGTGTTATGGTTTTCCATTTAACAAATGAGAAAAGTGAATCTTGGAAAATTAAGTCGAATTCCTAATCTCCAGGAAATTATTAGTAACAGGGTTTACATTCTAAGGCAGATTTAAATTTACCACTTCATGGCTCTGTAATAAATCCTATTCTGACTATATTTCTTGAATCCATTCCTTCCCACTCAATTTGCTATTTCTAATCATCTATGGAGCAGGGGAATCAGAAGAACTAATTTTCTTAGAGTTGAATATAAAAATAGAGTGGAGTAATGATAAGGACATAAAGGTCAATCTGAGAATGAAATTCATGAGCTTCAGCAGATGAACTTTTTTATCCATATTCATGATGACTATGCTAGTTTTTGGACTGGTGTGCGCTGTTACTAGTGTGCCTCTAATGGCAGAGACAAGTCCACTGAATAAGCTAAAAATTTGATCATCGAACTGCATGTTTATGTCCCTCCAAAATTCGTTGAAATCCTAGCCTTCAATGTGGTATCAGTAGGAGGTGGAACTATGGAAAGTAATTAAGGAATAAGAATGAAGTCCTCATTAATATTATTATTGTCTTTTTCAGAAGAGATACAAGAGTCTGTTCTTTCTTTTTATGTTTTCTGCAATGTGAAGATACAAGGAAAAGAGAGCTGTCTGAAAACTAAGGAAAGATCTCTCATCAAGCATCAGATATGCCAGTACATTGATTTTGGACTTCCCCACGTCCAGAATTGTGAGAAGCAAATGTTTAAACCACCCAGTCCATGGTATTTTTGTTATTGTAGCCCAACTGACTAAGACAGTTGTTAACCTCAATAGAGGATATATTAACAAAATTGTGTTCATCATATGATTGAAGTCAAGAGTTGGTTAGTTTCTTAAGGCTGCCATAAAAAAGTACCCAAAATGGAGTGATTTTAAAAAGAAATTTATTGAATGAGTACTAGAGGTTAGAATTCCAAAATCAAGGAGTTGGCTGGGCAATGCTGGCTCTGAAACCTGTAGAGAAAGATCTTTCCTTGCCTCCTCCAACTTTTTGTACCTTCGGTTGTTCCTTATCTTGTGTCAGTATAATTCCAATCTCTGTCTCTGTCTTTACATGGCCATCTCCTTCTGTGTGTGTGTCTTCACACAACATTCTACTCTCTGTGTATATTTATGTCCAAATATAGCTCTTTTATAAGGACACTTACCATATTGGATTAGGGCCCACACTGATGGCCTCAACTTAATTATGACTGCAAAGATCTTATTTCCAAGTAAAGTCACACTCACAGATATGGAGTTTAAGACTTAAACTTATCTCTTTGGGGAATCAATTCAACCCATAACACGGGTGATACTCAAGTTCCAGGAAAAAATTGAGAAGAAATATTTGTAAGATGAATTAGAATGTAAATGGCAAATACTTGAGCAAGTATTTTGGGAGAATGCCAAAATTCACCATTTGGATGGTGTTTGAATAATATGGAATGATATGTGGCTCCTAGATTCCTGATTTGGTAGATAACCTAATGAAGACTTTGGCAGCTTTTTTTTTTTTTTGATCCTGTCCTGGTTTTTGATTGTTGGTTAAGTGATCTTTAGATAAGTGGGAGTATTATGTATGTATGTATGTATGTGTGTACATAGTATGTATTCGACTATGACAATAAGAGAGGAGGATGAGTGCCCATTGAATTCAGCCATAAAAAAGAGCCTCAGATTTTTCTTAAGAACTGAGGTCATAATTAGACATTGAATTAATTTTTTTTTCAAAAAATAAGGATGGACACAAATGAATAATAGGAAGGGAATATATCTCTTACATGAAAAGATAAACCCTAAGCAAAGAGAATGGACCAAGGACAGATATGAAAAGGGAAACTTAGACAAAATTGAATAAAATCCTACTTTTTAACTTCAATAATGAATTCATAGATTTTTTACAGAGCACAAATTGTATCTTAAATAATCAGATATTTAACCACAAGTTATGAAAATATCATTGTGAATTATTAGACCATTAACTCAGCATGAAATATAATCCCCAAAAGATAACAAGGATTTATGTACATTTGTCATCTTCTTCAAGCCAATAATAATTTTCCTAATGAGTTTGATTTCTACCTATAAAAGATATATGGAAAAAATCATAGGACTAAACACATTTTTAAAGAAGAGAAAAGAGATGAATGTTTGAAATTTTGTGTATCAAACTTTGATCAATATTTAGAATACAAAAGAAGTAATATACAATAAATTTATTTTTGTGATCTCTTTTCTACTTCTTAAATAAGTAAGTCAAATAAATGTATTCTTTTTGTTGCTGTTTCTGTGGCTTAAGTACTCAGAAAAAATTGACTATAATTGTTCAGCTCATTTTAATTTTGTGAGTTCATTTTCCTTCTATTTATGTAGATGTTTGCTTTTGAAAATTCGAAATATATTTCAACTATGAAATTTCTGTCTACAATTCAACATGGGAGCTAAGGAGCTATTTACTTCTATTTGCTACTAGCCATATTAATGGCAAAGTCTATCATTCCCAAATTGCATTATTCTTATCTGAAGTTTAAAACTTACGAACTTACTTTCATTTATATATATATATATATATATATATATATATATATATATATATATATGTAAAGATTTTATTTATTTATTTTACACAGAGAGAGAGAGAGACAGCGCGTGCGCGATAGCAGGAACACAAGCAGGAGGAGTGGGAGAGGGAAAGCAGGCTTCCTGCTTATCAGGGAGCCTGATGCGAAGCTTGATCCCAGGACTTTGGGATCATGACCTGAGCCAAAGGCAGACTCTTAAGGACTGAGCCACACAGGTGCCCCTCATTTATATTTTCAAAAAATTCAGTAAATCTTTATTTTCTGCTTAGCATAATAGCTAAAAGTTTAGTACCTTAAGTTAGAATGCAGAGTTTCAATTTGACCTCTAAACCTGTTCTTTCTGCTATGAAATGAGGACAATAATGTTGTTGAACTCACAGGATCCTGGTGGGGATTCAATAACGTATTATTTATGAAGCATGTGTGCCAGCACTTGTCATATAATCGGCAGAAAATAAATGTCACCTATTAATATTATTGTTAAATATATTTTCAAAATTAACCATAATTCCAGTTTCAGAAATTCTAAATAAAAAAAATCACTTCTGTTAGAAAAACAAAATTGAGAAAAAGAAAATCAATAGGAAACCAAGTGAAGGAGGGCAAAACAGATGGAAGAGAATGAAAAAAAGCTTTTTGCAATAAACCATCACTACTGCCATTATGAGCAACAGTTCTTGTTTCCTCTAGAATACCCCATGTGATACATATGTTCAAAGATACACAGTACCACAAACATACTTTTAAAACAACTCTTATTTATTTTACGTTGTTAAACAACATAAAAGTAGCACATAGAAATATTTTTTAAAATCCATTTTTAAAAAATTTCCTGCACACGAAACAGATACACACTTACACTTCTTTCTATGAAAATGATCTCACAACTAGTCTAATTTTTATCATCATAAAAATATATCTGGCAATAAACAAATCCCTTATAGGGGAGAGGAGTGGAAGAAACTAACTGGCTGAACCAGAAGTCCCTTTATTCCACAGAGAGAATGGAAAATATCCTCAAATAATACTTATTTTATTCACACTGCATCCAAAACACCATTTTAGAATGAAGAGGTATATACTTAGTTTGCTGTGTTAATCAGGTCTAACCAGATGACATAAAACACCTGAATATGCAGAGTAATGCAGAGGATTGGTTATTCAAGTGAAAGAGAAGGTAAAAATGCAAAATTGGGAGAATGGATCAGCCCAGAGATTAGTAATATCAATTAACTACTATGATCTCCAAGCTAAGGAACAAAGAAAGGAGGGTTTTTTGGAGGGACCCAGATCCAGGATAGACTAGGAAGTAGGATACATGATTTATCTGGGAACATTTGCAGCCACAGAGGAGACAGAACCACTCCCATGTAATACAAGATAGAGTTCTTCTAAATTTTTGTCTAAATTCTTCTCCTCCTTCTCTACTCCAACTGACAATCTCCCAACAATGCTTTCCATGCACCATCCCTAGTTAGAAGTCAACTGACTAGAATCCTTACGAAATATAGCACCAGCTACCCCATAACACATAGTAGAGTAGAGAAAATTGTAGAGGTAGATGAAGGGATTCAGTCAAGGGCAAACAAGTTCTAAAAAAGCACAATAAATGTTAGAGAGATTGAGCACGTGGATTGATTGATTAAAAAGATAATTAAAACTTGGATGGAAGGATGGAAGGATGGATGGATGAATGGATGGATGGATAAATTAAAGGGGAAAGAATGACAGAGAGAAAGAGAGAGAGAGAAGCAGGCCTTGGTTGATAGCAACCATGAATATAAGTTTCAATGAAGTGTTTCCTTTGTTCTGATGCAAGTTTACTGACATTAACTGTTACGTTTATTCATAAATAATAAATCTGTTCATTGAATGACATTTGCATTTATTATCATTTCTTTCTGAAAACTTTTTTTTTTTTTAAAGATTTTATTTATTTATTTGACAGAGGAGAGATCACAAGTAGGCAGAGAGGCAGGCAGAGAGAGAGGAGGAAGCAGGCTCCCCACTGAGCAGAGAGCCCGATGCGGGGCTCGATCCCAGGACCCTGAGATCATGACCTGAGCCGAAGGCAGAGGCTTAATCCATTGAGCCACTCAGGCGCCCCTCTGAAAACTTTTTTATAAAGAATATTAAGTGACAATGCTACCAAGTTTTTTCCTCACCTAGGATGACCGTAGAATTACAGCTATTCTCTCATATTTTACAATGTCTTTATTTTCACAAATTATGGTTTCTTCAAAGCAGTGGTTCTTGGGCTCACTTAAAGATCTAGTTGTAATCCGTGTCGTCCCATTTCAACAAATAACATATATTCTTTACTTGTGAAGGACCATCCATCTGCCCTTTCAGCTTATTCATTGGAAAGCCAATTATAGTCTTCTTCATAAATATAGTATTTATTCATAGCTTTGAAAATCCAGGTTATTGCAAACCAAGCACTGTAGTTATCTTTTTTCATAAAGGAGTTAGGGAGTCTGCTTCAGAGTGTCTGCTCTATCTAGAAGTATGGCTGACCAAAGTCATTAGGAATCCAGCCCAATATTTTGGGATCTCAACCTTAATTTTCTGAATTTTCAAGCTTTTAAGGGAATATTAGTCCAGTAGGTCATATACTAAATAATACAAACCAATATTAACTATCATTTTAACGTTTGTAAACCTCAGTTTTCTCACTTCTAGTTATTGTCAGTATTAAATATGGTGCCATACATAGGTGTTCAATCAAAATTTACATCCTCAGATTCTATTTTTTATGGAAAAGTTAAAGTGTCTGAGAAGTCTCTGGATTCTGTGTTAAAGTCTTGGTTTTCCTCTTATAATTGTCAGGCTTTTTTCTTTCATCACTTTTCTCCACTTTCAACTTATTCTTCCAATGATAGACATGAAATAATTTAACAATGCCAGATTAATGTCTGAATAAGAGGTTAGTTCCAACTGAGGACTGAGGGGTTTGAAAAAAATGTGTTTAAAGTGTATCAGTTTTACTACATGGACTTTATGACCTTAATTTTGGCTGGTTAGCACCATTTTTTTCAACATTTTTATACATGGCTAAAGGCTGCATAGTTTAGGTTGTCAAATTAATTATCTTAGTATACAACCTACTACTGTACTTTCTTTATCATTACTAAGAAATCATAAAATGATGTTATTTCAACATTTTGAAAATAATTTATTAAAAATTGTCTCCTGTTTAAACATACTTAATTATAATGGTTATTTGAATAATTCATTTAGTCCTTAATGATGATTTCCTGTAGTTATGTAAATAGTAACAATGCACATGCACAGAATGAGGTAAACATCTAATTATTCTCTGTATTGGTCAGACTATAAATTTGTGGAAACCACAGGCAATTCTAAATATGGTGTTGATTATTTACATAGGAATAATGGAGCAAATTAGAAATTGTTAAAAATCAGTTCTTTGTCTCCTTTTATCTTAATCATATAAATTGTTCCTTCTTCATAATATAAACTTTGTATAGGTTTTAAATAATATTTATACATTTTACAAAATATGTAAACATTGGTAAATAAGCACTATACATATAAATGCATGATTTAATTATTACACTCCATAATAATTAAAAATAAATAAATAAATAAATAAATAAAAATTAAAATAATTTGGTTGGTATTATATCTGTGTGCATTTGTTGTTATTCTTATTACTATGTAATAATAATGGCCAATCTCTGATATCAAGAAAGAAACAAATGATGTTGAAAATAAGCCTGCAGATTATTACTAATATTTACCACGGGTTTTACAATTGTTTCCATAGTACCAAGCATTTATGGAGGGGCAAGTTAAGGTGATTTTTAAAGTATGTTAAAATATTATATAAAATAACAATGATTTAAAAAAATAAAATAAAATAACAATTATTTTTGAAAGACTGCAATATTCATTGCTTTATTCACTACTGTTGAAATACTCTACTTGTTCAACTGAATGAAATAATCATATAATGTTAAGGACCTACTATGTGCAGGTAGTTGGGGGGGATACAAAAATAAGTGATGTCCATAGTAACATTGCTCATATTTTCACAGTACGAGTGCAGTCTCACAAAGGATAAAAAAGAGAAACAGGCAGATAATAGTAAACTATAATACATGGCTGTGTCTTTAAATATTTATTGATCTCTAAAACTATGATGGAGGCATAGGGGAAAAATAACTTATTTTGACACAAGAAAAATTTTATGAAGGAGAGAGTAGCTGTTTTAAAGTTTTCAGGTAAATGATTTTAAAATTGGAAAATGGGGGACCAGATCTTCTCTGACTAAAAGATAAGCATAAGCAAAGATATGGGGATACGAAAAAGACTTTAACAAGCAGAAATAACTAAAATATTGGAGAAAAATGCTTGAGGACAATGAATAATGAAGCTAGAAAGGGGACAGTTTGGGACAAAGTCATAGAGAGACTAGCATACTACTGAAAGTCATCTGGTCTATGTTTTTTTCTTCCTACTTTCCAGCACATAGCTGTGTGTTCAGGCAAGAATGGCTGTAAGTCATTGTAATATCAAACTGGGTTCTCAAAAATGCACCATGATTTGTAAATGTCCAAGTAGAGCCCCTCTGATGATATACCATATGTTTTAGCTACAAAAGTATAGTTTCAATTTTACATCCTTTTTTTTTGAGTGTCTATAAAAATTGCCCAACATTTTAGCAAAGTCAAAATTTAATTCATTATTACCAATGTTTCAATAAATGAATAATAGCTTGAATGTCTAATAGACATCTCACATTAAGGCATCAACTGCAAATCTTGTTCTTGCCTCTCCCAAATGTGCTTACCTAGTTTATTTACTACAGCAAATCATATCATGCCAACTCCACACTTCCATTTTTAAAAATAAAAACCTTGGCATCGTGTGTCTTCTTTGGTGTGTTTTCAACCCATATCTACTTCTGTTGGCTCTGTATTCAAAAATCTATAAAGATCCTTATTTCTCAGGAGCTCCATAGCTGTCACCCCTGGAATTTTTACTTGTAACAGAACTTTCTACTTCTACCCTTGAATTTCACTACCTTTGAACATCACCAGGGTGTTTGTTTTTTTTGTTTTGTTTTGTTTTGTTTTGTTTTGTTTTGGACAATTAAGTCATGTCCTTGGTTCAAAACCCTGGGAAAGGTCTTTGATGATTAATGTTACATCAACTGCTCATGAGGTACCCAGACTGTTGGTCAAACATTATTTTAAGTGTGTCTGTAAGGGTGTTTCTGGATGAGATCAACATTTGAATTGATAGGTAGAGTAAAGCCTAATGTCCTCCCAAATGTGGGAGACCCTCATCCAATCAAATAAACACCTGAACTTAGAATTTAAACTGGAAAATCAGCTGCAAAATCTAGCCTACAGGCTGTCAGACTGTAACTTATACCATTGGTTCACATGACTCAGAGGACTTTGGACTCAGAATAGAACTATAACTTTGGCTTTCCTAGGTTTATAGCTTGCCAAAAGCAGACACTGGGTCTTCTTCACATCCATAATCACATGTGCCAATCCCCTATTTATGCGTGTATATGTGTGTACACAAACAACCCCCCAAACACAAACACACACATAGATGCTGGGTCTATTTCTCTGGAGATGCCTGACTAATACAGATTCTTGGTAGTGAGAATAGTTCTGGAAAAACAGAATTTAAGAATGAGTTTTCTGAATTGGTTTTGGGCTTTCTGGAACTGACTCTCCAATCTGATTAGAGTTTAGATGCTAATGACTCTATGTCTAGTTGTAAAGAACACTAATTTATCTGTGGCATGATCTAGCAATGGAGCAATATAGCAACATAAAATAGAAATATAAAATATCACCACTGGATACTCCAACAATTTGAAAGAAGCAAGAAGCCAGGTGACTTTGTGTATGATACCATGAAATGTCAAGAACAGAAGTACTGTTTTGCTTCAAGAGTATATCAAGACCTCAGTTATATGTCATAATGTATTTTTCAGGGATCCTGATTGTCTTTCCCTTCCACAAGATGTCACAAAGCTCCATTGCTTTGATGATAATAAGCTGATTGGACCTAGTGAGCAGGAAGTAGAAACTACTTTAGAGTTATTGGTAAGAAATGTAATGTACATGCCATAGGATAAAAATTAAATATGATAAAAGCTTAGAAGTCTTCTACCTCAGTGAAATTTTAGGGATCTGTTAATATGGAGTATATTGAGATATCCCTTCTTAGTTAAAGGAGAAGTCCTTGCATCTAGCCTCCCCTTAAACAAGCAAAAAACAAGTTCAATCCATGGTGAGCTTCTTTGGAATTTGGAGAAAACCTGTTCCTCATTTGGTTTTATTACTCTGGTCCATTTATTGAGGGACTTGGAAAACTGCCAGTTTTGAGGAGGACCTAGAAGAGAAAGCTCTGAATTATGTTCAGCCTGAAGTACAACCTGCTCTGCCACTTGGGCCATAAGATCCAGTAGATACAATGGTGTTCAAAGTTCAGTGGCAGGTAGGGATGATATAATAGCCTATGGCAGGGTCCTATAGGTAAATCACTGTGCAGGTAATTAGCATTTCAGAGCAAAGCTCTGCCATCCTCTATGAATAGGTACTCTCCTCTTGAGAATCAGCTCTTGGACTACTACTGGGCCATAGTAGAGACTAAACACTTAACTATGGACCACCAACTTATGTGACCTGCGAGGTCCATCATGAGTCCGGTGTCATCTGACCCAACAAGCCATAAAGTTGGGCATAAATAGCAACACTCTGTCACTAAACAGAAGTGGTCTGCATATAATTAGGCCCTAGAATAACCTGAAAGGATAAGTAAATTAGGTGAAGAAGAGACCCAAATGCTTGTGGTCTCTACTTTGCTGCATTGCTCCTCACTTCTGACTGGCACATATGCACCATGGAGAGTTCCCTGTGATTGTTTGACACAAGAAAAGACTTAGGCCTATTACAAATGGTCTGCATAATATAGAGGCACCACCAGAAAGTGGACAGCTACAGTGCTACAGACCTTTTCTGGTACATTCATGAAAGGCAATGGTGAAGGAAAAGTCTCCCAGTGGGCAGAAGTTCAAGCAGTGCACCTGGTTGTTCACTTTGCTTGGAAAGAGAAATGGCCACATGTGTAATTATATACCAATTCTTGTACTGCAGACAAAGTTTTGTCTGGATAGTCAGGGACTTGGATGGAACATGACTGCAAAACTGGTGACAACAAAATTTGGGGAAGACATATAGCTAGATCTCTCAGAATAACAGAAAACATGAAGATATTGTGTCCTATCTGAATGCTCCCCAAAGGGTGACTTCAGAAGAAGAGGGTTTCAATAATTAAGTGGATAGATTGACCTTTTCTGTGGATATCAGTCAACACCTTTTCCTAATCACCTCTGTCATTGCCAAGTGAGTTCATGAACAAATTGGCCATGGTATCAGGGATGGAGATAATACATGGGCTGAGCATTATAGTCTTCCACTTACCAATGACCTCCTGCTATGGCTACTGCTGAGTGCTCAATATGCCAGCAGCAGAGACCAATACTGAATCATTTTATGGCACCATTGCCTGGGATATTCAGCCAGTGTGAAGTATGAGAGAAAAACACAATATTAATTCTTTTCTAAAATTCAATATGTGAAAAGAAAGGGAGATAGATAAGAGTTAAGAGTCAAATGTAAGTAGAGGTGGCACTTGGGTGGCTCAGTCAGGTAAGCATCTGATTCTTGACTTTAGATCGTGTCATGATTTTTGGGTCATGAGATCCAGGCCGAGTTACGCTCTCTGCTGGGCATTGAGCCTGCTTGGGATTCTCTTTCCCTCTGCTGCTTCCCCTCTGCTCACAAGCATGCTCTCTTTAAAAAAAAAAAAAAAAAAAAAAAAAAGGAATCATGCGTATGTATAAAGGTGAAAAACTGCTTTAACACAACCACCTTTTTTCTCTTCAGTAGGGCTTATTAATCTTCATGCAAATAGCACATGTCTTTTAAAGCGCTGGGCTTTAAATTGTTACTATCTAAGATGTCTACAGAAAAAAATAATGTTCTAGAGGCCAACTTGGAATACAAGTTCAATCATAAAGTTCTCCCTAAATTTCTCTAGGGAATAGCTCTTATACATCATTGTACTCTATAAGAGAGTAAAACAAAAATATTTAAAAATAGGTAATCAAGAAAAATTCCAACATATCCCAAACAGGATTACTTAAAAGAACAAGGGTAAGATAAATAAAACCTGACAAAACTTACCATGAATAGACTCTTCCTAAAATACAGATATCACAGGCACACATATATACATACACAAACATATATGATGATTTTCACACAAAAAATAAAGGATATCTAAAACAGGAAAGTAAGAAAAACTGGCAGGCAAATACAAATTTAAAAAAGTACATAAAATTCTAAGCAAATACATTAAGAAAATAGTTGTAACATCTAATTGTTGGATCATGATAATGTATAAGCCTATAATAGGGATCATAACTAGCAAAGAATTCCAATATATTTTTGTTGTTTTATCAAGCAGTTGTCTGCTTTTTGAAATTAAATAAATTATGGTAAAATTTCAAAAGGAATCACCAAAAAATTAGAAATAGAGACTATATATTCCAAGTTATTTTAAGGGGAAATTCAGTGAACAAATTTATCATTTTAAAATAAACAATAAAAATAAAATAACAGAATATATGTTTTACAGAAATATTTTACCATATTTCTAAAGAACAGATGCATAAATGTTAAAAGACATAGAAAAATTGAAAACACCATCTAATTTTAAGAGGCATTTTATTAACACCAGATAAAAAATGGTAATAAAAATGTTATATGCCAATTCACACTTATGATCATGAATACAAGTCACTTAAACAATACATTGGAAAACTTAATCAGGGGCACCTAGGTGACTCAGTCAGTTAAATGTCTGCCTTTGGCTCAGGTCATGATCTCAGAGTCTTGGGATTAAGCCTCACATCAGGCTCCCTGCTCTGAAGGGAGTCTGCTTCTCCCTCTCCCTCTGCTGCTCCCCCTGCTTATGCTCTCTCACTCTCACTCTCTCTCAAGTAAATACAATCTTTAAAAAAATCAGCTTAAAAAAATAAAAAATAATCAGACTAGGTTTTAAAATCTAAGAGATTATAAATAGTTCATTCCTTATATATAAACTAGTTTGGATTAAGATTAGAAAAGCTAATAATGTTATCTTCCCATAAGGTGATTAAAGAGATAGAAACTGTGATCAAGTAAGTAAAAATAAAGGTAGTATAGCCCATGGAAACTTTTTTTTCTTTAACCAACAGTCATGAACAAGAATATTCATACCAGGATTGTTTATAATAGGAAGAAACTTGTAACAGCCAAAATGTCCCCCAAGTAGAAGAATGGACAAAGAAATCATATAGCTATATGTCAGAATTAACTATAAAAATAGAAATGAATGAGCCACAGGCAATCAAATCAAATGAAACACTCTCAGAAATACATGTGGTCTGACAGTAACATAATGAATGAATGAATGAATGAATGAATGGATGAATGAATGGATGAATGAATGAATGAATGAATGAACAAGCAAGCATTTGGTCTGGTACCAATTAAATAAAAATCAAAAGTATATAAAACTAAAATATATGCATATTTATTTCACAAAACTTTGGTCAACACTGATGGCTTAAAATTCTGTACTTGTAATTTGCCTACCTGCTACAAGGTATTTGTGATCACAAAATCAGTAGTCAGGACATTTTCATGATCACTCACAGACATGCTCAGAACAGTGAAAACTCTGAATCACTGAGGCACATGTTCCCGGGTGAGGTCTAACAGGCAAAGCTCTGTCTTCTCGTTTCAGCTCTCACAGAGATGGCCAAAGATGAAGATGACAGTGCTTTGTAGTGCAAGAAAGTCTGACTCTGCAGCCAGTGGGACAGGGACTGAACCCCAACTTTTGCATCTGTTAGGGGGCAGCCTCAAGTAACACTTCTGAACCTTGTTTCCTTTTGTGTAAAATAAAATCAAATTTACCAAGGTGAGTTGTTTTTATGGTTAAAGACAATCTATGTGAGATGTGCGTGTGTCTCCATATTTTGTCTAAGAGTAATGGTTCTATATTTGTTAATTCAGTGTTTACCTCAATTTTGTGCAACATAAATATCATAAATAAGAAGGACAAACTGATAAGGAAAACCAAGAAAATAATGTATATAATTAGTAATTTTTTTCAGAGAGGAGTGAGAGAGGGGGTGGAGGAACCTGAAAAAGGAAGCCATATCATTAAAAGGGTGACAGAGGGAACTTTAATTGTACTGATCATGCTCTACTGGATAATTCAGATGTTGGATCCTTAAGTGCTATTTTATTATTGTTTTACTGTATATGGCATTTATATAACATAAAATTTCATTTATAAAATATTTCTTAAAATTATCTTAAAACATCAGTCGGCCTTTTTTCAATGCTGGGGTCAGCAAACTATAGTCTATGGGTATTTGTACTGCTTGACACACCCATATTTCATTTCAGGGGTAGCCAAACTATGGCTCATGGGCAAAAGCCACCTGTTTTTGTGAAGTTTTATTAGAACATAGTCTGCCCATTTGTTTCTGTTTTCTGTGGCCGTATTTTTGAGTTATAAGAGGAGAATTGAATAATTGCAACACATAACTTAAGTCCTATAAAGCCTAAAATACTTATCATTTGGCTCTTTACTGAAAAAGTCTGCTGAATCCTGGTTCAGGGCAATATCTTGATACTCCTAAGTGATGTAGAAACAACCCTGAAGTCATGGCCAAAATGGGCTATGGAGAAAAACCAAGAAGAAAAATTTTCTCCAGGCACCTGGGTGACTCAGTCAGTTAAGCAATTGCTTTCGGCTCAGGTCATGATCCTAGAGTCCTGGGATTGAGCCCCACAGGCTTCTTGCTTAGCAGGGAGTCTGCTTCTCCCTCATACCCTCCCCTACTCGTGCTCGCACTCTCTCTCTCAAATAAATAAATGAATAAACAAACAAATAAAATCTTTTAAAAAAGAAAAGAAAAATTTTATTTATATGATAAAATGGCAGAAACTTTTAAGGTTCTCAGATATCCATAAAACTGCCAGTGTAGGGGCTAGAGCAATGTACCAGCAAATAGAAGAGAAAGTAGGCCAGCAATAAAACTTGCAAATATTGACTTAGAATTCTCACAATCTTCAGATAAGTCAACTGAGACACAGATAAAGAAAATCACCCATGTTCACAGACTTTGAATCTAGTAGAACCAGAATTCCATACAGCCTGATTTTTATGCAAAATAATCCACACCCAAAACCAGCATATTCTACTAAAAACTGATTCCTATGTTGAGCTATATGCTGGGAGAGAATTCCACTCTCATTAAATCAAAACTTCTTAAATCATGTTATTTTGGAGAATGAAGAAGGCAGTGACATGTTCAGTATAGCTTTTGTGCAGGAATATAACGATTCAATGGACTCAGAACATTGAGCATAAAAAGGAATTTAATCCTCTTAATAACTGATGTAAAAACAAAAACAAAAACAAACAAACACACAAACAAACAAACAAAAACAACTGATATAGTTATTGGGAGATACTGGGTTTCCCATCATATATAATTAGGAAATTTGATACTTAATATTTAAATATTAAAGAATGAAGTGAGTATATGGCATACAAAAGAAATTACCAAATTGGCTAACATGTGGGTTACATTTTATGAATATGACAATCTTTGTTTTGTTTCTCAACAAGTTAATTTACAAAAAGAGAGACCATGTCTTATACTTGCTTGTTTTTTTTTTTTTAATACAGCCACCAGAATGATCTTCACATGGCCGATAGCCACTGAATGCAATAATCAACACTGTATGAGCATGTAGCTATTGATAGAGGAAACTGGTTGGATTCAAAGTACCAACAATGAGGTAACATGGATATTTCCCTGTTTTCTTGTTTAAAATAATTATACGCTTATTTGAAGATAAAAATTGTGTTGAAAATTATTAAAACAGAATACTGAGAAGTATTTTTGAAAAAAAAGTGTGATCAACAATGTGATAAATGTGATTTCACATTACATGTGAATATAAGAACCTTTTAATTAGTTTTTAGTTTAATTGTATTTCTAAAATAAATTTTGCTCCACCACATGTGAAAAATCATGGGGAACCTTGTTAAGTCGTCAGGGAAAAGAAAATCTTTTTTATGATGTTATTTGCTTAGAGTCCATAGATCAAAAAGGTATAGATCATTGAGAGGTTTGAAAATTAGGTTAAAAGCCTTCTGTGCCCCCAGATAATTGATGTTGCACAGCAATTAAAAGAAATTACCTAAAATTCTTATGTATAATGGCTTAATTTATTTTTATTATTTTCCTTTTTTATGTGCAGCAACACATTTATCATGCAGACTTGATGAATTCTGATTTGGATTGAATGAAGCACATATATTACATTGACTCTTTTTAAAATTATCTGGAATTGGAAAACAAAAGCAATTCTTATAGTCTTATACTTTAAAAATATTGCTTTAGCAATATGACATCATTTAATGTTTTTCATTTATAGTCAATTAAGCTCTGATTTATGGTTTCTGAAAGATATAAAGTCAAAGCAATTTACATAATTTGGATATTTTAATGTAATATATCTTGTTTCTTACCACAGAGGTTGTCACATTTGTCATCCATTAATTCCCACATCCTTATATAACCCTTTCAAGATTTTTTATGAGCAAAGATCTTTTGTTTGTCCGTCATATTTTACTATGTCCTTTTCACCCACTTCTTCTATGTCCCATACCTCATTTGCCATCTTGTTAGGGTAACATGCCAGAAAACCATTGCAAAATCCTGCTTTGCAGGCCTCGTTGCCCGTCAGGTACTAATTCTTATATCATTAGGGAAGCTTATGTGTTCCCTTACTGATAAGCTGTTAGTAGATGAACACACCACTTATAGGATTGGGCCAAAGAAACAGTTTACACTTTACTAAATAAATAAATAAATAATTGATTAAATACAGGAGAAAATTAGCACATTTTATTTTCTATGTATTTCAATGACAAAAGCCTTAAATACCCTACTCAGTGTTTCCAATGAGAGAGGAAAAATTGTAGCTAGAGGTCACAGCCAGACATTGTAAAAGGGATTGCTGTAAAATGGTCTCTAGTAATGGATCCTGAGGTGTGTGTGGAAGGGAAGCCTTCTGTGGGTCCTATAATTAGGTCTGAGTTTTTTAGTCAGCCTATGCTCCTAGACCATATATTTAAAAAGTGTTTCTCAAGGTTTTTCCTCCCCTCTTAGGTGGGACAGAATGACCACAGCTGACAGGCGTTGAGTATTTCTCTTACCCCAGGTCAGTTAGGATGTGACAATACCCTAGCAGGTTTTTAAAGTTTTGTTTAGTTTACCCAGGGCAGACCTTGTTAAGAGTGGAGCACTCTGGTGTCCTTAAAAATTATTCTTTTTTCCCTGCCCTTCCAGGAAGCCTGAGGGAATTTTACTCTGTTAGCCACCAGGTTGAGCTCCTGAAGGCAACTCTCACAAAAGTGGAAGCCCACTGCAGTTGGTGTCCCCTGGAGTTTTTAGATCTCAAACTTGTCAGAATTGAGCTCCTAGCAATTCGTCAATTACAGTTCTGATTTTCCTACCCTAGAACTCTGTCCCTGGGAGGTTTCTTTTTTTTTTTTTTAAGATTTTACTTATTTATTTGTCAGAGAGAGAGAGAAAGAGAGAGCCCAAGCAGGCAGAGTGGCAGGCAGAGGCATAGGGAGAAGCAGGCTCCCTGCTGAGCAAGGAGCCTGATGTGGGTGGGACTCTGTCCCAGGACCCTGGGATCATGACCTGAGCAGAAGGCAGTTGCTTAACCAACTGAGCCACCCAGGCATCCCTGTCCCTGGAAGGTTTCTGCTTGAGAGTCCCTGCTCTGGTAAGTCCTGATGACTTCTGTTTACCTGTTAGTCTCTTCAGCTTGAGAGGAGCAGTTTGATTTGTATTATCCCCTCCCTTACAAGTCCCAGAAGAATCGGTTTTTCAGTCTGTTCAGCTTTTTGTTTGTTAGTAGGATAAAGTGACAACTACCAAGCTCTTTTTGCATGTGAAACCTGAAACTAGAAGTCAAGGTCATTTATTCTAAATCATTTTAGTAAGAGGGAGAAACACGATTTTACCTGCGCACATGAAGACCTGATTGTGTTCACAGAAACTAACCATGAATTAATCTCTTATGATCTGCCCTAAAATAGTGTGTGTGTGTGTGTGTGTGTGTGTGTGTGTGTGTGTGTGTGTGTGTGTGTGTTTGAGGTGGGTATAGGAGTCAGCTGGGCAGTCAGGGCCTTTCCCTCTTCAGAAGTGTGAAGCCATGCTCAAAGAAATTTCACAACATGTTGTATATTATAATACCTACATTTAACTTACTAACATTTCACTAGAGCATGAAAAGGACATTTCTGAGAAACCTTTTTAAATGTCTGCCTACATCTTGGAGTTCAAAGGTTTCATCTTCTAAAACAAACCAATTAATTAATATGCAGCATGGTGAGAGAAAAGAAATCTCCAAAAATTTATCAAGAATCCCACCTGCTCAGGAGTTAATGGCTGAATTTACTGTTATTACCAAGACAGTTTCTGGTAAAAAAAAGTGTACCCTTACAAATATACTCTAAGTTAAGTATTAATATTCCTAATATAGGAAATTGTACATGTTGCTGAAGCTCTCCCTTCATACCCTTGCCCTCCTTTCACTGCCAAGTTCTTTCTTCTATTAACATTCAGACTATTGCAATAGTTTACACAGCAGCTGAGAAAGGGTGATCTCCTCTAGTTGGCTTTAAGTCTTCATTTGACATTCACTCTCAAACCAGTGAAAACTTGTTTCATTCTCCATGGCTCAATCTATCGATAGTCTTCTATTAATTTAGTGGATTCTTCTCAACATGTTTGACCAGTGCAGCATGTGATATTGAGGGCAACTTTCTCCATATTTTGCATTATCGAAACATCTTGATTTCCACAACAACTTTCTTCAGGTGTTTTCTTTCTATTTTCCCTTCATTCCTGAATGAGCTATTTTCCTGTCCTGGCTTCTAAATTTTGTGGTTCCAGAGAAACCTTGTCCTCTACTTGGGAAAACTCTTCTTTCCCCCTCCCCCATGATATCTCCATCACTCTAATAGCTTGACTGGTATATTCAGGGCTGATTTTCCCTGCTTTCTAGTAAACCCAAATCACCTTCTAGGTATCTTCACATAGAATTTCTATAAAACACTTGTTAGTTTTTTAGCTCAACTTGTTGAAACTAAGTTTATTGTATCTCCAGCAAACATATGTCTGTTTTCTTTGCCACAGAAAATGGCACTTTTAACTACATCCTCCTGGATCCATCATAAACCACTTAGGTCTACTTGTTCCTTTTGGTGTCAGTGAAGGCCAGAATTGCTTTTTGATTGGAAGGCAATCAAAACAGAAATCTACCAAATTGGCTAAAATCACAAGCCAATTTATAAAGCTTCAACACCTGGAAAATGAGTTCACTATCTTCTAGGCTGGTACCACTTAGCAATGATGATAGTTAGACAAGTAAGACTTCATTTAAACATGATAACCCTGTTTATTTTAAATAACTGTTACCCCGTACAAGCGGAGACAGAGCAGTACCACCCATGAAAGTCTTGGCCTCACAAGCTGCACGTATAAGGCACTTTTATGGCTCTACTTCAAATATCCTGTTTGATTTCAACAGCAGCTATAGTGGACAGCTCTGTGCAATGCTTGTTCAATCAGTTCTCTATATTACATTCTCTCTGTTAAAATAACTGGTGTGTTTTCTTTTTTCCTGCCTGAGCCCAACTGACCCATCCAGGGAAGGCAGAGAATAAAGATAGACACAAAATCAGGGATACACACTAAAATGGATGCATCTGTCTCTTCACTGCTCCTCTTCACACAGAGTCACATCTGAAATGCAAAGGCCCTAGCCATCTATGTGGCACGTGGAGCTGATCAAGCAGAAGAGAACAAAGGCACAGGCTCATTCTTTACCATGTATCCCACTGGAGTGGGAGGTGGGCCCTAGGGGTTGGGAGAGGTTATATGTCAACAAACAAAAGTCAAATTATCACAATATAAGAAATTTCTTACTCTCCAAAGTTAAATAATCAAGTCAATTGTTTTGCACCTTTAATGGGCCTTTATTGACACAGCTTTGTGTCTGGTCCCACCATCACTCAACCTGTTTGGTGTGGCCCATTCCCTGCATTATATCTTTCACACATGCAAACTTCTGTGCACAAAGTCTACTCTCCTCTTCCAACCTGATACCCTCCACAGTGGTATTCTGTCACTTTTTTCTACCTGGATAACTCACGCTTATTTTTCAGGAAACATTTCTTCAGGAAAGCATTTCTTTATTACCACTCTCTTGTACTAGTCTACATTAATTCCTCTAGTATACACTCTGACACTTTATACATCATCATATAGTTCCATTGATATTTTATGTATGTCTCAATTTCAAGAACATAAGGCTGATGAAAGTAGACACTAGATCCATGGTTCCTTGCTATATCTCTGGAGCTAAAGACAGTGTCTGATACATTGCAAGGGTTTAATAAAATATTGAATAAATAAATGATGATTGAAGGTCTATATATCCAATATGATTTTCTGTGATTTTTGGAAGCACTCTATGTCTGAATTATACAATATGGAAGACTCTAGACACATGTGCTATTGAACACTTAAAACGCCCCTCTGGAGAACTGAAATTTTAATCTTATTTAATTGCAATGAATTTAAATTTAATAGCTATATGTGGATAGTTGCTAATATATTTGAATAGTATAGGTCTATGGAAGAGAATTTATAGGCATGTCCAGTGAAAGACATGACTAAAAAATATGTACACAAGAGACAAATTTTAGAGAATCATAAATCTTATACTGGGCTTCACATATTGAAACAGAAAGTCAACCAAGTTTTTTGAACAGGGGAACGCAAGATCACAGAACACAAAGAGTACTCTTGTTTGAAAGAGTACCTCTTTCAGTATAGGGAAGCATAAGTTTCTTGTATTTAATAATGAGAACAAAATTTGAAAAAAATAAGTTTTTTAATGTCCTATCTTAGAAAAATATGGAGACTAAATCTCATTGAATGTGCATCCTTTAAGTGTGAATATGCTCCAGCCTCATTCTTTCATTATAACTTTATATATTATCGATAGAGTGCACTAAAATGAAAAATTTGGATACATACTTGGTATAATAATCATTACTGAATCATTTTGTGCATGTTGATTATATAGTGAAATGAGCCAGCCTATTGTTATTAGGACCTATACACGTTTAGATGTTATGATTAAATATTTGGCATAACTTGAATCCTTTAGGCATGTTCATATATACTATGTATGTTTTAGTCAACATTGTCTTGATATTTTTTCTCATGGAAACCTTATTTCTCTCATGATAAGTAAATTTGCCCATCTTATTTCAATTCTTGAACTATCTTCATAAAATACATCTGTTTTTTTTTTTTTCAAAGATTTTATTTATTTGACAGAGAGAAACACAGCGAGAGAGGGAACACAAGCAGAGGGAATGGTAGCAGGAGAAGCAGGCTTCCTGCCAAGCAAGGAGCCCGATGCGGGGCTCGATCACACGACGCTGGGATCATGACCTGAGCCGAAGGCAGACGCTTAACGACTGAGCCACCCAGGCGCCCCAAATACGTCTGTTCTTTGCTATTGTATACTTACCACTTCACAGAGTATCAAAGGCTAAGAATGTATAAAACACACTGTCAATACATGTTTGTATATCCAAATATAACATAAGCAAGTTTTATATAAATATAAATGTATTCTTATAAATTTGGAAATATCTGACATTTTATCTGTACCATCAGCTTAAAAACAATGCTGAATATAATCTAATCTAATCTTGCAAATGTTCCTAAATTCTCTGAATGTTCTGTTCTACTTGATTTAATTTTGATTTTGTAAAGGCTAAATTCATATGATTCCATCTGAATCCAGTTACTATCTTGAAATTAAATGGCATCTTCTAGATAATATTAACCCTAGATCTATGTTTCTTCTGCCTTTGGAACAGTGATGATGTCATTTATTTCTGATAAGGTAATACCTATCACTTTGGTTAAAGATGCCTGTGACTCATTTTTAATTTCAAGCTGTTTAGGCATATAATAATACCCTTAGTCACTTTTTGCTATTCTCTTGACACTAGAGATCTCAGTCCCAACCCAAGACAAAATAATAGGAAAATTATTTTCTATCAAATACAACATTCTAAAATTAGATCAATAATTTTTTTTCTTTAAATTTTAATTCTATTAGCTAACACATAGTACACCATTAGTTAATATTTTGTTTTAGAATCAACTAGTGGTCTAATGATGCTCTTAACCATGCTCTTGGGTCTTATTTTATTCTTAAGACAAATTTCTATCTTAGAAAAATAACATACATTTTTGATAGTATAGAGAAGAGTTCAGAGGAATTGTTAGTAAAGCTCATCTTCCAGTTGTTCTGAATACCACGTCAACTTCTTAGAGGGCATGTTGTTGTAACTCTTCTCATCCCCCACATGCATACAGACCCACCAGTATAGATAATGCTGAGATATTTTCTCAAGGCTGGCAGGCCAGGAATACAACTTAGCAGTAAGTAGCTGATCCTGCTCTTTGTAGGTGTTATTCCTCACTTTGCTTTCTGTGTCTGAGTCCTCGCACCAACAACGACTTTCCCTTCCTCAAGGATGCTTTCCCATATTGCTGTCCATGAAATCTTTACCAACTCAACACCACCTTCCACCAGGACCTATCTGTGCCCACCCACCACTCAGGACTGTGCCTATTTAACCTGCTTGGGGATGATTAGCCAGTCCTATATTACCACCTATTTTATCATACCAATTCCAGTGCCAACTGCATAAGTTTGAAGACTTTGATGCAGACCTTTCACCTGTGGAAGGACAGACAAGGAAGGATTGGATAAGAAAGGTGTTAGAATGCAAAATAGTTCCAGGAAAGATGACACCAGACCAGTGGGCAGTCCTTGAATGAAAGTTTCTTATTGGAGGAATCCCACATCTCACA
Organism: Procyon lotor; assembly: GCA_028646535.1. Lineage (NCBI taxonomy): Eukaryota > Metazoa > Chordata > Mammalia > Carnivora > Procyonidae > Procyon > Procyon lotor. The sequence goes on from CM053604.1 coordinate 19,244,856, forward strand.
TGAATAGGCTTTTTTTATTACCCTGATGTGCTCGGTTATTGGCTGGGAGCATCTCCATAGCAAGCATGGCCTCATTGTAAACACAGCGGTGCATCTAAGGGGGCAATACTTGGAACTACCAGTCAAATGTGCTTCTGCAAAAGCAGATCTGTGAAATGCATTTTCTCGGCTACCATACTACTCTAACGTCAGTCTGTCCTAGTCAATCCACAAAAGCAGTGTTTGGGGAGGCCACCTATAACGTACATATTGTTGTACCAAAGGATTTTTTTTTTCAATCCTTCTCTTACTTTACTATTCAGCCACACATCAAGCATTTGATAACACTCTAGTCAATCATTTCCTTAAAGCACTCTTTAACATTGACACCACCCTTTTCTGAAGGACCACATTTTTCTATGCCTCCTCAGTATGCATCTCATTTGTATGCTCATCCTCTTTTACTCCATTACTGAATGTTTCAGTTTTACAAACACTGAATACTGAATATTTCCTCTGAACTCTTCTCTATATTTAATTGTTGGGTTTAATTTCTTAGAGATTCTTTTTGATCATATTCTTCATCCCTTCCATGTTTGACCTCATCTACATTAAAATTCTCAGGTTCTATTTATATTTCTATTTACATGCAGATTTTTCAGGTTTATATATCCATCTTAGACACCTCCCCTAAAATATAAGCTCATATATCCAATTAGTCTTTGACATGTCATTGATGTTGAAACATGCATCAAAGCCAACAAATAAAAATTAAATTCATGGACATCATGTCCTTTAACACAAATAGGTTACTTCTTCCAGGATAACTTATTACAACAGATGGTATCACTATCCATCTAGTAACAAAAACAATAAAATTCTGGGTCATGCATATCCTATACTTGTCCTTCACATTCACATATCAATTCACCCAATTTTGTGGAATTTGGCACATCTATCTTTAGATTCTGTCTACATTCTTCTCCTCTTTACCTAGATAGTATAATTTAATTAATCATACCTTAGTACAAAAATGTTTTTTTTTTTTCTTAATGGAAGCTTTCTCTGATATCCTAAATTGATGAAATATATTTGGTGGATCTTCAAAATACTTCTTACATATTCAATTTCAGATTGTCTTCTATCAGTTGACGAACATCTCTCTCTCACAATAACAAAGTATTTATAATCTCAGGTAAGCTGCCAGTATTTTCTTCACATATCAAACATTTATTTTCTTGATATAATTTCCTGCTCAAGTTAACAATGCTAACAATGATCCTAAACAAGGAAAATATACTGACAAATATTCAATATTAAAAGTCACTAATCTATATAAACAAAGGTATAAAAACATGACTGGTAAGCAAAATAACCTGTTACCCTTAGCACATATTATTAAAACTTCAAAATTTTGTTTTTATTTTGGATTTTTTTCTTTTATAAATAATGTAAATTCAGTAACTAAACTGTAAGTAAGGCAAATGAGAAATTTAAGTAAATATAATTTCAGGCATCAGCAATATTAAGTAGATTAATTATTTTGTTGGGGGAAGGAGAGATAGTCCATTTACACTGTAACCAGATTCAAATAGTTTTTACCGGATTTAGTATTCAAACTTTTCTCTCAAATTTAATTTTGAATTGTACCCGAAGAAGGTCTAGAGCACTAGCCAGTCTCTCAAACATTATTATAAGTTAACTAGAATAAAAGTCTTCACAGCTACACTGAAATCCATAACCCATAGTTTTGTAATTGGATACTAAGCTAGAGCATTTCTATGATAATATACTTTTTTCTTAGAGATTCTTTTTCAACTGGTTGTGACCCATAACAGTGTATGTCCTCTGTCTCTCTATTCCCTATATAAATCCTATTTGTTCCTCAGTTGGCTATGATCATCTGAGCCAGTATTGGGGGTGAAAAAGCTTCCTGAGTTATTTGAACCTGTAAAAGGATCAATGTTCTCTGAGAAATGATAAATCTAACTTCACACCTATAGCAGCAATGTTCTAAAGTGATGAAATGAGGAATGTTTTTCCAAAATAATAGTATTTCCCCTTTCTTTTCAATGAGAGAAGCATATTATTTTATAATAGATATGAGAAATGAATAATAACAAATACAATTTAACTGGGTTTCCCATACTCTGCCTGGAAATATGAAAGACTAGTTCTCATGGGGTAGGGAGGAGTTGACAATACATTTTCAGGATTATTTAAAGTTTGTGAAACGCCTAAACTCCTGAGATAGAAACTTCATAACTATAGCCACATGATACCAATATAACTAGTTGAAAAGTATTACATTCAATCTAAAGTGGTATTTGGCATCATTTTGACAATAACAGGTTGTTTGCCTGAATTCAACTTTATTTTGCTGATCTAAGTATGACAGGTTCTTGTGTGTTCAGATGGACTGTAATATATAATTAGAGAAAAGATTTTATGACAACCAGAAACTTACTTAAATTTGTTTCTATTTTATATCATGAATTGAAAATCCATTCTGTACAAGATCTTATGGAGATGACCTTAGTTCACCTTTCCTTTAAGAAATTACTTTCTTCATGTTTAGAAATAATATCTTTTTCAATGATTTAAATAAGTGACATTCAATCCCTACTTAACCTGCTATCCTATAATATATGATGCATTGAACTCTCCCTTCTTACTAAAAAACAACCAAGAGACTTTGGTTTATATGATTTGGTATTCTCGTGATTCTACTTTGTTGCCTCTCGGCCTCTGTGGAAACTTATTTTCTCTTTCCTGGGCCTTTTCTGTTGCTTTTCCTCAGAGTTCTATGATCTATGCTCTATTCCATGATTCATTCTATAGGTTCTACATGAGCAATCCAATTTACTGTGATTGTTCTAAGTACATCTATATATTTATCACTCTAAAAGCTTACATTAAGTTTGTCTAGAAGAAAACAGAATCAATACAATTTATGTAAATATATAGAAAGATATTTATTGTGAAGGATTGGCTCACACAATTATAAAGGCAAAGAAGTCCCCCAGTCTGCTATCTGCAAACTGGAGATACAAGGTAGTCTGTGGTTTAGTTCTAGTTGAGACCAAAAAGCCTGAAAACCAAGGGAGCCAATGTATAAATCCTAATCTAAGTCTGAAATCGTGTGAGCAAAAGTCCTGATGTAAAAAGGCACGAGAAGATAAATGACCAAGTTCAAGGACTCATAAATTCACCCTTCCATCACCTTTGTTCTATTCAAGCATCAATGGATTGACTGATTCCCACCTTCATTGGTGAGGGAGATCTTTACTTAGTCTACCAATTCAAATGCTAATCTCTCCCAGAAACACCCTCAAAGATACAGTAGAAATATGTCTTATCACCTACATCCCTCACCCAAGTTGACATATCAAACTAACCATTATAAAGCTATAATACTATCTCATATAATTTCAGAGCCTTAAAATCCCTATATCCATATATTCTACTACAGATTAGACATGTTGTATTTCAAATCCACATAGGGAGGCCTTAAAAATATAGTATTTTCAAAACACATCTTACCTTCTCTGTTCTTTTTAAAATTTATATTTGTTGAGATCAAATGTATATATACTAAAGTATATAAATATTATGTATAAATCTTGCTTAATTTTTACTTACGTATATGATATAAATACCTCAAGTATTAAGGTATAACACATTTACAGATCCCTAAATATGGATTTAGGATCCTAATTTATAAAAGATCCTAAAGGGTTCTTTCTGCCCCTTTATGTCCAGTACTACCCAAGGTAACAATTATTTTGACTTCTGCCTATATGTATTGGTTTTATTTAATATATTTAAACATGACATGGAAAGAATCCTACAATATGTGTTCTTTTTGGCTTGGTTTCTTTTGTTCAAAACTGGACCTGTGGGAAGCACTCATATTGTTTTGTGTAGCAGTGCTTTTTTTTTTAATTGTTGGGTAATAGGTCATTGTATAAATAGAACAAATATATATATATTCTTCCATTGGTGGACATTTGGATAATATACAAGATATCAATTGCTGTGTAACAAATTATCCCAAAACATAGCTGCTTGAAGCAATATTTATCATCTCCTAGTTTCTGTGGGTTAGGAATCTGGGAGTGGTTTAGTTGCACTTTGGCTCTGGTCCCTCATGAGCTTACCATCAAGCCATCAGCCAGGTCTTCAGTCACTTCAAGGTTTCTCTGGGGCTAGAAAACCCACATTCAATTTCATTAACATGGTTGCTGGCAGACCTTGTTCATCATAGGCTGTTGGATAGAGACCTCAGTTCTTTATCACATGGGACTCTCCATAAGGTTCCTCCCATTATGTCAGGTTGCCTCCCTCAGAAATAATGATCCAAGAGGGAGAGAGAGTATTAGAACTTCTGATATGTGTTTTTTATTTTAATTTACTGATTTATTTAATTATACATAATTATAGATTTCTTTCACTCTGTCGTGTATATATATATATATATAATTTTACCCATTACCCCCTATTAAGTGTTATACTAATACCATTTTCCTTTTTATATCAAATATTTTTAAAAAATTGACCTCCCCTTGCTTGATTCTTCTGGTCTCCCCTCTATGTTTCATGCTCAGTTATTTCATTTATTTGAAGTTATGAAGACTCATCCTGTAACTTCTCTTAATATCATTTATCACTAATTCTATTGCATTTTGTATATAATAGATGCTCATATATTAATTTTACAAAATGGTAAATAACTCCAAGACTTTGATAGTTTAAACTATTTGTGATAATGACCACGAAATATGTATACCACTCATACACACACCTTCTAATCAAGTAGATATGTGATTAAGTGTGAATAATAGCTTTTAGCTCAATTTGATTTTCTGTCTGCCAATGACTTGTATCCAGTGACAGACCAAATTAATCTAGTGTTTTAGTGTATTTTAAGTATAGTTTCAGACTCTGTAAGTTAAATAAAGCTTTGGTACTTTAGTGAATTTAATTACAAAAATGCACTGCTATTAATCTATTCAAAATAGTAAAACTAATAATTAGTTGAAAGCATTATTAACACAATCAAGCTCATTATTTATTTAGATAGCAGGCAGGCATTTTAAACTTTCTGAAAACTTTCTATTCTCACTTTTATACTACTAAGGTCAGTTATGCCCATCTTATGGTATAATTTCCTGAAGATAAATTTAAAAATTGAGAAAATGCTATATGTGTTTCAGTAATTGTGATAATAGGAAAATAAAGTGACAATGAGATTATTTGGCATAAAATATATTACTTATATCCAGTGGGTATGAAGCAAACGAAGGAAAGTTTATAGAGTACATTTTTTTTTTTAAATCTAGATACAGTTTAAGGGTATGTTTCATATTATATGGCTGACTCACTCAGAAAGGAAAAATACATGAGGAGAAATCCTATCCCAAATATGAATCCTAGGGTCAGGGAAATTAAGTAAAACCCCAGTGATTAAGACGATTGCATCAATATAGAATTTGTGACTTTATTTCTACTAAGATAAAAAATGTCATGGTGCCTTTTACATAGATAGCATTTTAGAAATCCTTTTTGTATCATATTTATTAAGGAAGTTGATATAGTAACTATAGTTATAAATAATGTGTTATCCAAGTAACCACAGTATTTCTAAATATTTTAATATTAATTATAGTATAATCTATATGCAAAGATTGCTTTCTTACTCTCTAAGGGAACTCTTCTGCTAGAGTAATATTCAAACTTGGTCCAAGTCTATCAATTTAAATTTTAAGAGGTTTTAAAAGTTGAATAGGATTGAATAGCATGTGGCCTGAACACTAGGTTGATGCCTCAGACATTGTTTACCTGACTTAGAGATTAATACTTATTCACTTTTAGAAACAGAAATGACATCAATGTCAACTAAGCCCATGTGCTAAAAAACATAGCCAAACAACATTAGTAAAAGCCAATACTAGTAACTTTAAAATACTATCCCTTTAGTTTATAAACTTTGTGAATTGTATTGTTTTCCTAATTTTAATTTTATTTATTTATAATAAATATATAATTTTTAATTCAAGTATTCATAGAACTTTGTGTCGTCTCACAACCAATTGCTTTTACTGGAAGCTTTCTCCTTGCAGAATTGTTGCTATGCTAGAGAAAATGTACTTCAACTAATGAAATGTCTTTACCTTCTCTACTTTATTTCTAAATTTGGAGAGTCAGAAATCTCAATGAGAGAAATTTTAGTGTATCACTGTGTAATGACAAAGACTAATTATTTTCCCCATTAGACAAAATAATTTTTATGAACAAAGTGGCTAGGTCACTAGCGCTATAAAATTTAGTATAAAATCAGCTGTGAAGAACGTTCAAAAGTACAGTCTTTATTTTATTTATTTATTTATTTATTTATTTATTTATTTATTTATTTATTTATTTGAAAGATTTTATTTCTTTGACAGAGAGAGACCCAGCGAGGGAAGGAACACAAGCAAGGGAAGTCAGAGAGGGAGAAGTAGGCTTCCTGCTGAGCAGGGAGCCGGATGTGGGGCTCCATCCCAGGACCCAGGGATCATGACCTGAGCTAAAGGCAGACACTTAATGACTGAGCCACCCAGGCACCCTTACAGTCTGATCTTTACTATGCATACCATGTAATTGAGAACCAGTGATTTAAAATAATTTACTTAAAGTCACAAGGTCAACTGGTGAAAAACTGTGACCAGAATCCAAGACCTAACATGATCCTTCAGAATTCATTCAATACTTTCCATTTCTTTACCTTGGAAAGTTCCTATTATATGGTTTTTGTTACTTTCCTTTTTTTTTTCCCCAACTGAAATGTGTTACTCAATTTACATAAAAATGATTCATAGAAATTTGTAATTCAAAGGCACCTGGGTGGCTCAGTGGGTTAAAGCCTCTGCCTTTGGCTCAGGTCATGATCTCAGGGTCCTGGGACCGAGGCCGCATGGAGCTCTCTGCTCAGCGGGGAGCCTGCTTCCCCCTCTCTCTCTGCCTGCCTCTCTGCCTGCTTGTGATCTCTCTCTCTCTCTCACTTTCTCTGTCAAATAAATAAATAAAATCTTTTAAAAAAAAGAAATTTGTAATTCGAGATGAACTTTAGAGAGCAGATAGCACTGAGTACAGTTTTCACAGTGTCCTTTTTGGATTTTCATTTATTTCAATCAAACTTCCTCCAAAGCGATCTAAAAGTTTGCAGGTTTACTGCACTAAAGAGTCTTTCTGACTCCAAGATAGAGGAACATTCATTCACTCATGGCGAAAGTATGGATTATTAAAACAACTAGTATATATAGCATGATAATCAAACTAAGTTTAAAATATATTTACTAATTCTAATTCTAGATGTTTATCAAGCCTACATAAACATATAATAAAAAACTGGAAGCAGTTTATATATAGGAGATTTATAAAATAGAAATTATAAAATGACATGGTAAATTTGATAAATGGTATGCTATACAATTACTAAAATCAAAGAAGCTAATCTAAGTGCCAATTTCAAAAGAAAGATATATATATTAAATATATATTAATATATGATATGAATATATAATATAAATATATAATATATAATTGTATATTACATATTTTAATTATTTAAATTATATTTTTTATATATATACACACACATATATATGTTAAAGATATTTGGGGGCTCCATCTCACAACTCTGAGATCATGACCTGAGCCAAAATCAAGATTTGGTTGGACACTTAACCAGCTGAGCCAACCAGGCATCCCCAAAGAAAGATTATAGATTATATTTGAGTAGAGAAAAATGCAAAGTATAGAACATGTACATTATAATCTTATTAAAATCACATATATGTCTATAGAAACTATATACAACTATATGTAAAACTGGTGATGTTAGAAATATATTATCTTTATAGCTATTTCTGGATTAGAAAGAGGCTTGGAGACAGAAGAAATGGGAGTTTTTTTGCTTGTTTGTTTTTTGAGTTTTGTTTTGTTTTGTTTTGTTAAGAGATTGTAGGTTCACAGCAAAATGGAGCAGAAAGAACCAAAAGTACCCATGTACCCCTGAGATTTAAATTTTAGCTTTCACTTTGGTAAGACATATTGACTTCTATTTTTCCTATGTGCATAAAGCTTCTTTCTTAAAATCTTGTTGAAAGATGAAAATATTTGAAAATATGATTAAAGGATATCAATTAGAATACAATTAAAGCGTACCAATGTCAATAAAAACTGAATCGCTGTATATATCCTGTGTTACTTTTACAGATGATATTGAATTATTATTTTTTGTTAATTTACTACACTTGTTTTCGTTTCTGTTTGTTTTTCCCATTTATTTTTGACTCATTAAGTTTCACACATACAAACAATTAAAAAAATAATGATAAGCAAATGTTACATAACTTCCTAGGAAGATGGGGATGATGAAGTTAAGGGGCACATAGATTAGAATTAAATAGCCCAATAAATAAATATACTCAGGATATAGGCTTTATATGAGTTCTAGTCAGCAGAGCTCACTCTCTAACATAAACTGTTGCATTCATTTTTGAGATTCATTTTGAATACCACCCTCCTGGTAAAGTATAATCCATTAGCTGTGGACAAGCTGTGCTCTCTACTTTTCTAAATTCTTGAAGTATTTATAATCTCTATCAAAATGTGCTACTTATCTGCAGTTTATTTTTCCTCTTGATATTTCCTATGTATAACCTCAACTATATTTGAAGTTTTCTTCTTGAGTATAAAAGTCAGTTTTAGCACTTATTACATTTTCTTTAACACACGTTGTTTAAATTGTGATTTTGTCTTTCAAAGTCCCCTCTTATTTTCTGAGAATACCATTTTTTTAAAGACTTTATTTTTTGACAGAGAGAGAGCATGTGCAAGCATGTACATGATAAGAGGGAGGGACAAAGGGAGAAAAAGACTTCTTGCTGAGAGTGGAGTCCTGTGGAGCTTAATCCCAGGACCCTGAGATCATGACCTGAGCTGAAATCAAAAGTCAGCCGCTTAACCAGCTGAGCCACCCAGGCACCCCCGAGAATACCATTTTTATTTTTTCCTGGTCATCTTCCTGCTTCCCTATAACCTGCTACCATACGTTGTCTAAATGGGAAATATACTTACATGCCCTGCTTCTCTGGCTATCAGAATATATTGAAAAGCAGACTTCTATCCCAATCTTTTATTTACCATCAAATGCAGTTTTCAGCATGTAGCTCAATTCATGCCAAGCAGAGACCTCATCTAATATTTCTGAACTGGATTTGCTAAACATAGACTATGATAACTATGATTTTAGTGTTAAGGAGAAAGGCATTCTGGGTATAAAGAACAATGATAAAGAAGGAATCATTATAAGTAAAAAGAAATGTTAAGGATGGCTACCCACTCAGCCCTACTTCCTGAAATCCTGAAGATTGTCTTAGTTTCAGACTTCTACCAATGTAGTCGTTTGGTTTGCCCTTCGATTCTTTGAATTTTCCCAGCATCTTTCGAACTGACTCCTTTTATATTTCCTTAACTCATTTGTTAGATTTTTGTCATTTTTACCTAGTTTTCCCAGTACCATTTCTTATTCAGAACATATATTTCCTTGACAAATAATCATAAGTTCTCTTCATTTTTATATTCTACTCTTAATAAGTGCTGTCCTGTGAAAGAATATACATTTTTCAAATGCCATTAAAAAAATCACTCAAATTGTTGGTGCATAAATACAACAATAAAATGCTGTTGTCAAAGACAGGCGGTTGATAAGTTGAGGAATTTTATTTGAAGCTATATATAATTTTTAATAAGTTAAATGTAATACATGCTTAACTAAAGTGGTTTCCTCCTAGGTAATTTAAAATACTTAGTTTATTCTTAATCTATTAATAAAACTCTATACCTGAAAAGTCACATCAAATTAATTTTAATTCTACTTTTTGTAAATGGAACTATTTTAACAGCATTAGCATTACCAAATAACCAAATTTGTTCTTTTCACTTTTGTCTTTTTCAAGGATATATAACATGTCAACACACAATGTATTTTTACATCATAGATATGTTTTATTGCATCTTCCTTTATGTCTAGCCATATATTTGAATAAATACTATAGTGATTCCAAAATGTTCCTCCTAAGTGAACATAACTGCATTTAGCACCTTTTCTTTAACATAAAAAAATACTGAGACAAGAGTCTGATTTTCTTCTAATAACCTCTTCATATCAAACATGATATGAAATATAGATGACCAAGGCTAAGAATTTTGTAATACAGTTTTTGTTTGGTTTTGTTTTTCTAATGTATATAGAAGGAAGAATGACAAGACCTTTCACAATTTTGATTAAGTTTTCACATTTGACTGTGGAAGAAATCCCAAAGGAGCTGTAATATTATTTTTTTTTTGTGAAGGCACACAATTTGTATTGTTTGATACCTATTGCTCACATTGCTTTTATTTACAATTTTATAGACATTGAGATGTAAACTTTTATTAGTTTTTTTGTTAAGACATAAGCAATCAGGATGAAAATCAAGTTGAATCAAAAATATTATTTAGTGTAGCACCCAAAATTCAGCTCCCTTTTTTGGCTCCAAGTTTCTAAAATGAAATGACTTGCATCATCTATGGCCTAGAGGAGGACAGTTTTGAATGTCCTTAGGAAAGCAGGCAAACAGAAAGTCTCAATTATTAAACCATAAATAAATGATGACCAAATATTATTATAACAAAAGAAGAAAAATCTCAAGGGGTTTTTAAACAACAATAACAATGTATCATCTTATTCTCTTTACTTGGAATTCTGATCAAGACTACTCATTATAGTGCTTTGTGAATATTAAGTAATTGAATTGAAAAGAACAATCCATTTCTGAATGTATTAATTACAACATTCCTTCACTTCTTCATGCAATTCTTATATTCCATCATATTATCAGAAGGTATATATTTAAGTTAAATGTGTTCAATAAATATTACAGATTTCTTTACTCATGACAGTTTAAGATCATATACATGAAACTATTTTATCATCATACATAAGAAAGTTTCAAAAGTAATCTCTGCCAAATATGATATTGTTTCCACTTGTGTTTGGTAAGATTTGAAAATTTGTAGTTAATATGGACAGTTACATAAAGTTGAAATTTGGAGATCTGGATAAAACCAATTGATGACAGGTAAGTAACTTGGGTAGTTTAATGATGTGTCCTAATGTTCCAATTGTGTGATTTTGCACATCTTCTGAATACTTAACTGTTTTGAATGACATCTCCCTACTTCTAGCATGACAAGGGGAACAAAATGAAGCTATTTTGGTTGTAGCATAATTTGTCTTTTTCCAGGAAAGGGAAGAAAGTAAGTTTTCCTGCTAGCATCTTGAGCACAGTATGTGAATGTGTCATTATATTAATGCAATTTAATATTTTGTATAAATTCAAAGAATAGAAATAATGACCAACTAGAATCAAAATTCTAATGACAAGATTAGTTTTTATTAAATATAATTTTATTGTTTGTAAGATATCCAAATATTTAATGAAGACAGACAACATCATTTCAGCCAGATTAAATTGAGTATTAAATATAAATGTAACATGGAAATTTCTAAAGAGTCTGTCTACTTGTCACTTTTATACTCTTAATTTCTGATTCAAAAACACTTACAACTTATAGGTTTGCTATAGGATTTGTTTAGCAATAGTTTTATCTTCTTTACTATTGCAGAATCATAAATAGGATAGATATTTAGAGGCAATTTAATGCAGTCTTGCTGCAAATTTAAACACACATGCACCCATGTACAAACACTTCTCTGCTGTATTCTGAAGAGTTGATAAGAACTGCTTGATCAATTCTAGTCATGAATAGCCTATTTTTAGACAATAAGTTGCATTGTTAAGAATATCTAATTGTTTGAAATTATATATTTACATTGATTACGTATTTGCCTCCCCATAAATTGTTTATCATTGATCCTATTCTATGTATGTAAGGGAGAAAAAATATAGCCTTCTTTTATGTGAGATAGTTTTAAATATCTGAAGACAAGAATTTTGCCTTATTTGAGCTAAATATCCCCATTTTTAACCCTCACTATATTCAAAGTAAAATCTGTGGATCAGTGGTCTTATTAGCATGACATGGGAATTTGATAAAAATGCAAAAAGACTCCATCCTAGAGATATGAATACAATCACCAGGTGACTGATATGGACCTTATAGTCTGAGAAACATGGTCTCAAACTGTTCTTTATATGTATTTCAGAGTCTTCATATTTATGTATAAACCTTCTAAATTCTAAGTTATACATATATACACTCATTCCTTTTCGTTTTTTTTATCTAGGTACAACTTACATATGTTTAAATACATAGACCTTAAATATACAGTAAAATCCATTTTGATAAATCTATACACCCAGGCAACCCAAGCTTCCATTCAATATATAGAATTATTCCATCACCAGGCAAAGATCCCCCACCCCTCAGACAACTATTGCACTGATTTATGTTACTAAGAGTTTTGACTGTTCTAAAGTAATATATAGATGAAATCATTCAATATATACTAATTTATGCCTTTTTAAAAAGATATTTATTTATTTATTTATTTATTTATTTATTTATTTATTTGACAGAGAGAGAGGGAGATCACAATTAGGCAGAGAGGCAGGCAGAGAGAGAGGGAGAAGCAGGCTCCCTGCTGAGCAGAGAGCCGATGTGGGACTCAATCCCAGGACCCTGAGATCATGACCTGAGCCTACGGCAGAGGCTTTAACCCACTGAGCCACCCAGGCAGCCCCCCATGCCCTTTTTTTTTAATCAACATAATGTTGTTGAGATTCCTCCATGTCGTTACATACATGAGCAGTTTGTTTCCATTGTGGTAATCCATTGTGTTAAAATAACACAATTTATGCATTCAGCTGTTAATGGATACCTGGGCTTTTGTTAATTCTTGAATACTATTGTTATTATGAATAAAACTGTTTTAAATATTCTTGTACAACACCCCCTTGTGAACATATGTTGTCATTTCTCTTAGTAAATAGAATCGCTGTGTCACTGTAGTTATATGTTTAATTTTTCCCAAGTATTATTATGAAAATATTCAAACATACAGTAAATTTGAGAGAACATTGCTATGAACACTCATACCCACTACCTAAGTTCTAACATTAATTGTTGAATTTACTGGTTTTATCATATATCTATCACTTTAGTTTTTTTTTAGCCATACATCAGCTCATTTAAATTTTTGATAAATTCAAAATTACAGACATAAATTCAGTTTTCCTCAAAACTTTACACACATCACTAAGTTAAGTCTTCAGTTTTTTTTCTTTTGATATAAAATTTACTTAGATGAAATGTGTATGTACATTTGCTGAGGTTTTTTAAGTTAATATACTCTTTATCTAATTTAATGTTATTAATATATTGTCATGGCAATGATTAATATTACTGTTATCACATTCCTTAGCTTTGTTTTGTGATCTTGGAGCTGAATTTCTCTTTCATTTCTTTAAAATTTTTCATGCCTGCCTGTTATTTTGTTTTATTTTGTTTTGTTTTATTTTCTTTATTTTATTTTAATCCCAGTATAGTTAACATAGGGTTATATTAATTTCAGGTGTACAATATAGTGATTCAGCATTTCTGTTGAATGTTCTCATCCAGTTCTCATCATCACAAGTGACCTCTTTAATCTCCATAACCTATTTAATCCATCCCCCCATGCACCTTCCCTCTAGTAACCATCAGTTTGTTCTGTATAATTAAGAATCTGTTTCCTGGTCTTTTTCTTTCCTTTGCACATTTCTTGCTTCTTAAATTCTACCTATAAATGAGACCATATTTTTTTTTAAAGGTTTTATTTATTTTTTATAGCGGGAAACAGCGAGAGAGGGAGCACAAGCAGAAAGAATGGTAGTGGGAGAAGCAGGCTTCTTGTAGAGCAGGAAGCCCGATGTGGGGCTCGATCCCAGGACCCTGGGATCATGACCCAAGCCGAAGGCAGACGCTCAACAACTGAGCCACCCAGGCGCCCCTAAATGAGACCATATTTTATTTGTTTTTCTGACTTATCTTGTGTAGCATTGTACTCTCTAGCTCCATCCATGTCATTGCAAATGAGAAGATTCCATTCTTTTTTCTGTGGCTGAATAATATTCCATCATATGTATATTATACATATATATGTATAATATATACATATATAATATATGTATGTAATGTTATATATGTAATGTATTCATACCACTTCTTTATTCATTCATCTATGGTTGGGCCATAGATGGGCCCCTTCCATAATTTGGCTATTGTAGATAATACTGCTATAAACTCAGGGGTACAAATTTTCCTTTGAATTACTCTTTCAGTGTTTTTTGTGTAAATACCTAGTAGTACATTTACTAGATTGTACAGTAGCTTTATTTTTAACTTTTTGAGGAATCCTCATATGGTTTTCCACAATGACTGCACCAGTTTGCATTCTCACCAACAGTGAAAGAGGGTTCTTTTACTCCACATCCTCATCAATATTTGGTTTTTCTGTTTTTTATTTTAGCCATTCTGACAGGTCATGAGGTGATATTTTGATTTTGATTTGCATCTCACTGCTGATAAATGATGTTGAGAATTTTTTCATGAGTCTATTGGTCATCTATCTGTATATATTCTTTGGACAGATGTCTGTTTATGTCTTCTGCCCATTTTTTGATTGGATTACTTGTTTTTTGAGTGCTGAACTGTATAAGCTTTTTATATATTTTGGATACTAAGCCTTTATTGGATATATCACTTGCAAATATCTTCACTTATTCAGAAGATTGCTTTTTAGTTTTGTTGGTTGTTTCCTTTGCTGTTCAGAAGCTTTTTATTTTGACATGGTCCTAATAATTTATTTTTGCTTTTATTTCCCTTGCTTCATGAAGGAGACATATCTAGAAAAATGTTGCAATAGTCAATGTCAGAGACATTCCTGCCTATGCTTTCCTCTAGGATTTTAATGTTTTCAGGTCTCACATTTGGGTCTTTAACCCATTTATGGTTTATTTTTGTGTATCGTGTAAAAAAGTGGTCCAGTTTCATTCTTTGCACCTAGCTTTTTCCCAATACAGCTTATACCAGTTTTCCCAACACCATTGTTGAAGAGGCTTTTTCCCATTGGAAATTCTTCCTGCGTAGTCAAAGATTAATTGATCCTATAATTGTGGCTTTATTTCTGGGTTTTCTATTCTGTTATATTAATCTATGTGTCTATTTTTGTGTTAGTATCATACTGATTTGATTACTACAGCTTTATAATATAACTTGAAGTCTGGAATTGTGATACCTACAACTTTGTCTTCTTTTTCAAAATTGCTTTGGCTACTTGGGCTTTTTATATTTTCATATAAATTTTTGGATATTTTGTTCTAGTTCTGTGAAAAATAGGGATTACATTAAATATGTCGGCTGCTTTGGGTAATATAGACCTTTTAACATTTGTCTTTCCAATCTAAGAGCATGGAATATCTTTCCATTTCCTTGTGTCATCTCAATTTCTTTCATCGATGTTTTATTATTTTCAGAGTGCAGGTCTTTCACCTCTTTGGTTAGCTTTATCCCTAAGTATCTTATTACCTTGGGTGCACTTGTAAATTGAATTGTTTTCTTAATTTCTCTTTCTGCTTCTTGATTATTAGTGTATAGAAAAGCAAGAGATTTCTGCACATTGATTTTTGTATTCTGTGACCTTACTGAATTCATTTATCAGTTCTAGTTATTTTTTTCGTGGTTTATGTCAGGTTTTCTGCATATAGTATCCTGTCATCTGAAGAATGAAAGTTTACTACCACTTCTTTGACTATTTGGGATGCCTTTTATTTCTTTGTGCTGTCTAATTTATGTGGTTAAAGCTTCCAGTACTATGTTCAATAAAGGTGGCGAGAGTGGTCATCCTTGTCTTGTTCCTGACTACAAAGAGAAAGCTCTCAGTTTCCCCATTGAAAATGATGTTAGCTGTGGGTTTTTCATATATGGCCTTTATTATATTAAGGTTTGTTCCCTCTAGACTAACTTAGTTGAGGGTTTTTATCATGAATGGATGTCCTACTTTGGCAAATGCTTTTTCTGCATCTATTGAAAAGATTTTTTTATCCTTTCTCTCATGATGTGACTTATCATGTTGATTGATTTGCAAATATTGAACCACTGTTGCATCCTGGGAATAAATCCCATCTATTTGTGGAGAATGATTTTTTTTAATGTATGTTGAATTTGGTTTGCTAGTTTTTTGTTTTTTTTTAAGATTTTATTTTTTTGCTAGAGAGCAAGCGAGAGCAAGAGAGAGAGCAAGAAGCAGGCTCCCCGCTGAGCAAGGAGCTGGATGTGGGACTCGATCCTAGGACCCTGGGATCATGACCTGAGCCTAAAGCAGAATCTGAGCCATCCAGGGTCCCAGGTTTGCTAGTATTTTTTTGAGAATTTTTTCATCTATGTTCATCAGAGATTGGCCTGTAGTTTTTTGTGTGTGTGTGTGGGTTTTTTTTTTTTTTGGTTGTTATTGTTTTGTTTTGTTTTGTTTTGTCTTTTAAATGTCTTTATCTGGCTTCAGTATCAGGATGATACTACATTCAGAATGAATTTGAAAGTTTTCCTTCCATTTCTATTTTTTGGAATAGTTGGAATAGAATAGGTATTAACTATTCAGATATTTGATAGACTTCACCTGTGAAGCCATCTGGTCATGGACTATTGTTTGTTTGGAGGATTTTTTTTGTTTGTTTCTTTTAATATTTTTATCTTTAAGTAATCTCTACATCCAATGTAGGGATGAAACTCACAACCCTAAGATCAAATATCCCATGTTTCACCAACTGAGCCTACTGGATGCCTCTGATGGGAGTTTTTCTATTACTGATTCAATCTCCTTCCTGGTAATTCATCTGCTAAATTTTTCTATTTCTTCCTGCCTCACTTTTTGTAGGTTATATGTTTCTAGGAACTTACCATTTCTTCTAGGTTATCTAATTTGTTGGCATATCATTTTTCACAACATTCTCTTACAATTGTTTGTATTTCTGTGGTGTTGGTTGCTATTTCTCTTCTTTGGTGATTTTTGTTGGAGTCCTTTCCCTCTTGTGCACTATCTCTCTCTTTTTATTTTTAATGAGTCTAGCTAGAGTTTATAAATTTTTTTTTCCCAAAGAAACGGCTCCTAATTTCATTGATCTGTTCTGTTGTTTTTTTAGTTTCTATGTAAATATTTCTGCTCTAATCTTTATTATTTTCTTCCTTCTGCTGGTTTTGGGTTTTCTTTGGTCTTTTTTTTTTTTTTTTTTTTTTTTGGTGTAAGGGTAGGTTAATTTATTTTTCTTCTGTAGTAGTTCTGTATTGCCATAAACTTCTTAGAACCATTTGGTGTCTCAAAGGTTTTGGACCATTGTGTTTTCATTTTCATTTGTTTACATGTGCTTTTTAATTTATTCTTTGATTTCTTGGTTGATCTATTCATTGTTTAGTAGCATGTTATTTAACCTCATGTATTTGTGGTCTATAAATTTTCTCTTGTGGTTGGTTCCTAGTTTTAGTGTTGTGGTCAGAAAAGATGCATTGTGTGACTTCAATTTTTAAATTTGTTGAGGCTTGTTTTGTGGTCTGATATGTGATCTATTCTTGAGAATGTTCCTTTTGCACTTGATATGAATGTGTGCTCTCTTGTTTTAGGGTGGATTATTCTGAGTATATCTGTTAGATCCGTCTGGTCCAGTGTGTTATTCAAAGCCTCCTTGTTGGCTTTGAACAAAGTTTCCTTGTTGATTTTCCATTTGGATGATTTGCCCATCAATGTAGTTAAAGACCACTATATTATTGTATTGCTATTAATTACTTCCTTTATGCTGTTGTTAACTGTTTTATGTATTTGGGTACTCTCATGTTGGGTACATAAATATTTATAATTGTTATTCTTCTTGTTGGATTTCCTCTTTATTATGATATAATGTCCTTTGTTGTCTTTTGTTACAGTTTTTGTTTTAAAGTCTATTTTGTCCCGTGTAAGTATTGCTATTCTGGTTTTCTTTTTGACATCCATTTACATGATAGATGTTTCTCCATCTACTCACTTTCAATCTATAGATGTCTTTAGGTATGAAATGGTTCTCTTGTAGGCCGCATATATAAGGGTCTTTGTATTTTTTTTTCTTTGTTTTGTTTGTTAGGGTTTTGTTTGTTTGTTTGTTTTGTTTTTGTTTTTGTTTTATTTTTTTTCCCCACTCTCTTACCCCTTATCTTTTGATTGGAGCATTTAGTCCATTTACATTCAAAATAATTATTGATAGATAAGTATTTATTGTTCTTTTGTTACTTGTTTTTTGTGTAGATTTTCTCTGATCCTTTCTTCTTTTGATCTCTTTTATGGTTTGCTGGTTTTCTTTAGTGTTATACTTGGATTTCTTACTCTTTATTTTTTGCATATCTATTATTGTTTTTTGATTTGTGGTTATCATTTGGTTTATATATTAGCATCTTCTGCATTTAGCAGTCTATGTGAAGTTTATGGTCACTTAGTTTTTAACTCATTCTTACTTCCTTCCGCACACATTTCAGTTATTTGATATCTTATTTTACATCCTTTCATTTTGTGCTTCTCCCGACTGATTTTTACAGGTATACTTAATTACATATTTTTTGCTTTTGTGCTTCATATTTTTCTTACTTATCGTTTCTGTTTCCTACTCCAAGTCCCCCTTAACATTTCTTGCCTCCTCATTTTGTCTGCCTCTCCTTTGTGTCTATCTCTTTATATTAGGAATTCAGCTACATATTCTGCTCTTGGAAGTGGTGGCTTAATAAAGAAGAGGTCCTATAGTGCCCTGGAATGCATTGTCCCCTGTTCACCAGAACCTGGCACTTCAGGGGAGTCACCTATGCGTGGTGCTTAAGTCCTGCTATTGTATCCCAGTTGCTTTTCCTTTTAATCCAGATGTCTGCATGGGCTGTACTTGCTCTCTGTTAAGACCCAGGCAAACTGCCTTTGGGGGGAGGGGGGTACATGACCCCAGGAGTGTTCAGGGGCTAGGTGTGGTGTTAATAAAATTTGTACTCAGCCACTACTAGTCCTAGATTTGATCCCAGAAGCATGGTGGCTATGGGGGCAGCACATGGAGGTGGTGGCTGGACCTCATTAGCAAAATTTGCACTGAATGCCAAGGGCAGCAGGCTTGGAGGGGGTGAGTCCTCAGGAGAGCTTGGCAGGGAGCAATTCTAGCACGTTAGGTTGCAGATGTCTGTGCATTTCTGC
This sequence comes from Procyon lotor, assembly GCA_028646535.1. NCBI lineage: Eukaryota > Metazoa > Chordata > Mammalia > Carnivora > Procyonidae > Procyon > Procyon lotor. The sequence continues at coordinate 19,264,114 of CM053604.1, forward strand.
CTCCCACAGGTGGCTCTGTGTTTATACTGGAAGGTGAAGAAGAAAACCACTCCTGCCAGCTTCTTTGTTCCCTGAGAATTCCCCAACAGGCTCCAAAATCAATGCTAATAGAACTCCCTCCCATTTGCCTCAGGTGTTGACAAGTCTTTCTTCTATGTTGGCTCTCCAGGGCTGTTGTCTCTTTAAGGGTAGAGACCTAGCTATTATCTGTCAGCTGACTTTTAAAACTCCCAGTCCAAGTCGTGGTCAGATAATTTTAATTACTCTGTTCAACTTTTTAAGGAAACAGAAAATCTCTAACATATGAACTATTAACACAACAATATATATATGAACTATTTCAGGTTATTGAAAAAAAGAAGAATTAAGATAATTAAGATTATCTGACCATGACTTGGACTGGGAAACACTAATAAATCTGAATTTCTTTCTCCCTATGGCTATTAAATTTTATTCACTCATTTATAATTTATCAAAAAAATACCATCAGGGTGTTCAAATTTTTTTTTAATTAGTCAATATAGCCTCATTTTAAAAAACTAACATTATTATGTTCCTTTTTATAGTAACATAATTTTTATTGATTGTTTTGGGTTCAGTTTGTTCTTTCTCTCTCTCTCTCTCTCCTATTTCTGTAATAAGATTTCACTGAAGTTTACCTATTAACTTTTTAATAGTTAGCCCTTGTTTTTTAAATGTTTTATTTTTATTTCAGCTTTGTTATTTTATTAATATCCTATGTTAGTATTTTGCTGTTCCTAATTTTATTTTGAATTTATTTAACAATGCATCTTGCATGGTTAATTATTTCATTTTAATTCTTTTTATAAATTAGCATGCTTCTCCCTTATTTTATTTGCTTGCTCTTTTCCTCTTAATGCTGGATTATCTTTTTATATTTATATTCCATGTCACTGATTCAGTATTCTAAAGGATTATTTCTGCTTCCATTTAGTTATTTTAAAATCTATGCTTACTCATCCTAATCCATTTTAATCTTACCCTCTTGATTTTTTTTCTCACCCTTTCATTTTCTTATGTTTTCCTTTAATAGCTTCCTGTATCTTTTTAGATATTATCTTCCCCCACACAAAATTATTTAAGACTCCACATAGTATACTTTCCCTTTATGTAATAAATTGTTTTGTTATAAACTTCTTTTTGGTGGTTAGAATTGCTTTACCTTTTCTTAGTACTACAATATATTTTTAAAAACTTGCCTTATGTTAGCTTATTATGTAGATGTATATTTGAATAGATACATATATGTGTGTGTGTGTATATATATACATATATATGTGTGTGTGTATATATATATATTTTTATATATTCATGTAATGCATATTGAAGATATCTATTCTGACCTAGTCTTTCCTGAAGTGAGTGTGAGCATTACCCTTACACTGTGTTTGGTATTAGTCAAATGCTCTTTCTCAGATTAACAATTACAAAGACATGAAAATATATAGGCCCAAACCAGTATAACTGACTCCATATTCTCTTTATGATATTGGTTTCTTTTACTTCATCCCTCAAAAAAAGTAGCAATCTTCTTTCTGCCTTTTTTTTCCC
>CM053604.1:19266185-19342580 GCA_028646535.1 Procyon lotor
GGGTATGAGGGATTTCATACTGACAAATAAACCACTTCTTAAAATTTTGGATAAAATATGCATTTGTTTCATGGAATCAAAAATTTTGAACTCTGAGAACATCCATCTTGTACTCTTGTACTTTTTTTTTTTCCCATGGACCATATTGTCATGTTAAACTGCATTCAGAAACAAGATAAGGGGTGCTTGGCTGACTCAGTCAGAAAAGCATGTTGATTTGGGGGTTGTGAGTTCACTTGGGGTGTAGAGATTACTTAAATAAACAAAATAAATGTATATTGGATAATTACACATTTGAAGACAACCAGTTAATGTTCATCTAGCTATAGTTTTTCTTTTTTTTAAAGATTTTATTTATTTATTTGACACAGAGAGAGAGACCACAAGTAGGCAGAGAGGCAGGCAGAGAGAAAGGGGGAAGCAAGCTTCCTGCTGAGCAGAGAGCCTATGCAGAACTTGATCCCAGGACCTGGAGATCATGACCTGAGTCTAAGGCAGAGGCTTTAACCCACTGAGCCACCCAGGCGACCCTAGCTATAGTTTTTATTACCAATTTTCTTTGTTTAAAGTTGGTTCTTTGAATTCAAAGATATGCTTTTTAAATAGATGGATCCAAAACCAGACAAAAACCCCACTAAAAAAGAGAATTATAGGCCAGTATCTCTAATGAACCTAAGTGCAAACATTCCCAAGATACTAGCAAATTGAATCCAACAATACATTAAAAGAATTATTCACCACAATCAAGTGGGATTTGTTCCTGGGCAGCAGAGGTGGTTCAATATTCACAAATCAATATGATACACCACATTAATAACATAAAAGATACAAGCCATATGATCCTCTCAATAGATGCAGAAAAATCATTTGACAAAATACAACATCCATTCATGATTAAAACCTCAACAAAGCAGTAATAGATGGAACATACCTCAACATCATAAAGGCTATATATGAAAGACTTATAGCTAATATCATTCTCAATGGGGACAAACTGAGAGCCTTTCTCCTACCGTTAGGAACAAAACAGGGATGTCCACTCTCACCATTACTATTCTAACATAGTACTGGAAGTCTTAACCTCAATAATCAGACAGCAAAAAGAAAAGGATCCAAATAGATAAAAAAGTCAAACATTCATTATTTGCAGATAACCTGATACCCTATGTAGAAAGCCTGAAAGACTCCACCAAAAAACTGCTAAAACTAACATGTATTCAGCAAGGTTACAGGATATTAAATCAATGTACAGAAACCTGTTGCATTTCTATACACCAATAATGAAGCAACAGAAGGAGAAATCAAGGAACCAATTCCATTTATAGTTGCACTAAAAACAATCAGATTCTTAGGAATAAACCCAAAAGAGCTGTAATGTGAAAATTATAGAACACTCATAAGAAATTGAAGATGATGCAAAGAAATGGAAAAACATTCCATGCTTATGAATTGGAAGAACATTTTTAAAATATCTGTACTACCCAAAGAAATCTACAGACTTAGTTCAATTGCTATCAAAATATCACCAGTATTTTTCACAGAGCTAGAACAATCCTAAAATTTGTATGCATCACAAAAGACCCCAAGTAGCCAAAGAAATCCTGGCTAAAAAAGAAAATCAAAGCTGGATGCATCACAATTCCAGCCTTCAAGCTATGTTACAAAGCTGTGGTCATCAAGACAGTATGGTACTGGCACAAACACAGACACGACACATAGATCAATGGAACAAAATAGAAAACTCAGAAATGGACTTACTTTTTTTCCAGAGATATTTAATCCATTTATAGAAAGGAAATCTGTGCATTTATAAGTATGTTTAAAAGGAACCAAAACCTGGTCTAAAAAACACCAAAAAGGCAATTAGAAATGTCAAAGATTATTTTAAAGAATTTGATGCATTTTTTCTACTCTAACTCATATTCACTATGTTCTTCAACATATTTCTTTAGGTTTATTTCTCATGTAAAATCTTTTAGGGACGAGTAGAGATAAAAATGACTTATATTGCTTTAAAGTGGTAATTCCTTTTTTAAATTTCAAAGTATAAATGTCTTTAACACAAAAATATCTAAAAATGATTCACCTCCAAGCAGAGGCATTATAATGGTTTTGCCATTATGAAAATTTTGCCTTTGAGTTACAAACCTATACAAAAGTTATAAACCCTGAAATATGACAGACTTCATAAGTAGCACAGGTGATATTGTCATACTACAGCAAGCACTTTAGAAAGTACCATAAAGCTAAATTACAAATATGCCATTTTCAGTCAATAACATTTCAGCAGGAACTGTATACAAAATATTTTCTAGCAATTCAAGAAAAAACACAGTTTTATTTTATCTCTTAAACAATATTATGAGAATAAATATTTCCAGAAGCCATACCCATGATCAAATCTGTTCTTATGGATCATTTGACATTATGCAGACTCTAAACATGTAGGTCCTACAACTCCACTCCTTTTAAGATGTTTAATGCAAAAGTAAAAGGGTCTCGTTTTTCAAACTTCAAGTTACTCAAAATTAAACTGATTTTTCAGTAAGGAATTTCTTACAGTTTTAGTATGCTAAAGTTGTTTATAAAGCTCCAAGATCGTATATATATTTAGATTTTCACTAATTAATCCACAAAGCCCACGCATGTATATGTGGGAGTGGGGGTTACCCCTCTTCTCCAGCATCTCGTATACTCCAAAAGATACCTTAGGAAGCTTTTTCATGAAAAATATGTGATACTTTCCAAATGATTCTGTAAAGTATTTTATATCTACTTCTTTTTGTGACTTGAATACAGTGTATGAGGAAATTAGGACGAATTCATTCAAGAATGTGTCTAGAAAGACTTGTAATTTTTATAAACATTTTGATTTCTTAGTATAAAAATGAAATATATGATTGGTGATGAAATTCATATCGTTTACATAAATATAGCACATTGCTTCAAATCTTGCTGAGAGTTGGGAAATTAGTAGAGCTGATAATAATAGAAAAATGTTAGCACATCAGCTGTTAGTATTAGTCATTATAAATGCTTAGTGTTTCTTATCGCAAATTTTATGACAGGAGACTTTATTAATTACATGATGTATATATAAGTAACATCATATGAACTCAACCTCAAAATACAAAAGTGTCCAAAAGTTTTTCTGCATTCAATTCACCATTAGTGCTGATTGAGGTTAGGCTAATATACACTGGTAGCAGAAAAGAAAATATTGAATACTGTTTTTGACTTAGCAATATTCACTGAACTACTTTCCAGATAATTCAATTTAAATATATTACATAAAAATGTTATAATGAATTTACTGATATACATGTAAGAGTACTTGTTAATATTACTATTTTAATTTTATCTGAGAAAGGTTACATATAAGAATCCTTATTGATATTATTATCTTAAATTTTATCTAAGGAAGACTTCTGAGTTAGCGATCACAGATTAAGTATACAGAATATGTGATATTAACAGGATTTCCATATTTTATATTTGGAATCAGACCAATTTGATGTTCGTAGAACAATGTGGACTCTTAAGTGCAATGTTCAGTTGTCTATAAAACTAGCCTGGAAATTAAACTGTAGAATCTCAGTACCAAAATCTAACTCTTAGCCCTACACATTAATAAGAATTCAACATTTAAAAAAGGCACAAGTCTTAAAAAATATCTTCATGCAGCAAGAAGTGTGGAGACTGACCACTAACCAAAAGCCAAGCTCTTTCACAACTAAATTTTCACGCCTTGATTTTGCAGGTTCACCTTTGAATATTCATGCCACACCTCACTTTCTCTTTCTAGAACAACAGATTTGATATGCATATAACAGAGATGACCTTCTATTTTTGAGTCAAAGTAATCTTTCAAAAGGAAAATAAAATACTTGAAAATGTGATTTTGAAAAGAAAGAGAGTTGGTAATTGTTCAGAAGAACAAGAGAAAATCATTGAGGATCTGTAGATACATAAAAAATGGTTGAAATGGAATGAAACATTAGGGTATTTATTGTGAGTTGAATTGTTTAACAATTAGAATACATGACATAAAATTCTGTTGATTAGAGGCAGGCTGCTCTTCTCTCCACATTCCTTCAGCCTGTCAATGCATTCAAGTTCTCTTCCCATGCCCTGAGCAAATGAAGTTGAAGGACTTATCAACAAGGGTTCTGCCTTAGTAAATGTCCCAGCAGGCCACGTGACACGACACTGGTTGTCATTCTTATAAGCGTTACCGCTTTCTGTAGGCAGTTATGAACAATCCCTTAGCATGAGTAAAGAGCATAAGAACACAAAAGGCACATTCATTCTGGTCTGTAGACTCTAAAGTATGATGTTTCTCGTCGAGTTTCTCTACTCTGCTTGAAATAGGGAGAAAATGGAAGTGGGGCAAAGGGAAAGGTGTTTCTGCCCTCTCTTTGTAAGACCTAGGGTGATTCTTTTTAAGACACAGCAAATACTAATGAGCTTTTTTTTTTTTTTTAATTTTTGGCTTTAGAGAATTGGCAACTCCTGCCATGCTGCCATGTTCCAGAGCATACAGAAATTAATGACTATTAATTAGCCTGAGATAAAATATATACAGCTTAGCATTGCGTGGTGTATTAACATATCTGATTCAGGGAAAATCAGATAGCGATTAAATGTATTAAGTTTTAATTAATTTTTAAAAGTAGACACTTCTTTCCTCATGAATTTTAAAGTTTTATCTATATGAGCTAGGTATCACAGTATAATTTTTAAGTACTTGAAGGTTTTGTGACTTGAATGGTTTTTCCAGGCTCCTAGAAAGTAGGAGACTTTATTAAAAATTGACATAAAACTTTTGCACCTCAGTTTACACTGCAATCCAAAGACTCTGCTTTTGTCATAAGAAAATTTCATTTGTATTCAAGCTCTTTAAGATCTATTTTTCTAAGAAACTACCATAGAAAGTTGCCTTATAATTATCTTTTGAATAAGTCAACTCATGTTTTTAGAGGGCTTTCTTTGGAAAGTTGAGCTGTCAACCGTTGTTTAAATACGTATCAGGTGATAGGGTCACTTCTTTAATGAGGAAAACTATATTCTTTTTTTTTTTTTTTTTACTTTTTTTTTTGAAGTTTGTGAAGTGTTTTTTCATTTATTTATTTAATTTTATTTGTTTTCAGTGTTCCAAGATTCATTGTTCATGCACCACACCCAGTGCTCCATGAAATACGTGCCCTCTTTAATACCCACCACCACCTGGCTCACCCATCCTCCCCACCCCGTACTCCTCCAAAACCCACAGTTTTTTTCTCAGAGTTCACAGTCTCTCATGGTTCATCTCCCCCTCCAATTTCCCCCAATTCACTTTTCCTTCTCCTACTGTCTTCCATGTTATTCCTCATGCTCCACAAGTAAGTGAAAGCGTATAATTGACTTTCTCTGCTTGACTTATTTCACTCAGCATAATCTCCTCCAGTCCCTCTACGTTGATACAAAAGTTGGGTATTCATCCTTTCTAATGGAGGCATAATAAAGAAAAGTATATTCTAAGTTCTGTACTCCCAAACTAAGTAAAAATACATCATGTGTAATATTTTAATATAATACTTAAAATAAACTGACTAATATTTCTGAAAACTACTCTATTTACCAATGTAATTAAGATTACATACTGATATGGTCATCTTCAATTAAATGTAATAGCAATAATATTCACCATAAAAAATTAAACATCACATTAAACACCCAAAGCAGTGGTAATTCAGTTTAAAAATTTGCACAAGAACAGGTTTTTCAATATTTCCTGTGTTGATAAGCCGATGTGGAATTAGGCTTTCTTATAATTGAATCAACTCATTATATACTAACAATTGCTATTTAATGTAAAAGATTTCCAAGAAGACTGATCTTTCCTTGATGAGTATATACTAAGAAAAATACACATACGGATTCTCTATGAAAGAATTTGCTGCAGTAAAAAAAAAGGTATTTTTAATATTTGCACACTCCAGCCAATAAACAGTTACAATGTTTTAGTAAAAAAAGTGAAGTTTTCAAATTCTAAATAAATTTGACTTGTCATTTTTTCGGTAGAATACAAACACATATTGCTCTGAATTTATTATAAGACCACAGCCTATTTGTTTTCAAGTTTATTTCTCCTGGGATAAAATGGCAGTAAATGGATAATCCATGGCTTGATTTCACACAGTTAGGCATCCCAGCATGCACTGGGAATAGAGCAAATGAAAGAATTGGGACATTTATAACAAAGCTTCCTGCAGACTCATTATTGGCAGTGCCATGAACTATTACAAACCCACAGCCCTGAGAGCTCAGAAATACATGCTGTGGTATACTACATTCACTGAAATATAGCATAATGCATTTTCTAACTCTTTAATTTATATTTAACGTTTCATTTATAAAAGCTATAGTAATAGAGTTTCACATGTAGTTAAGATTTAATTATATTTTTATAAACTAAGTCTATTTGAAGATCTTTTAATTTCCAATAGTACATTTAATATAACACTTACTTTTTTTAAGTCAAAGTAAAATGCTACCGAATCTCAATCTGATAATTAAAAATTACATAAAATTATCCTTTTCACATAAAAACATAATTGGTAATAATGCACAGAACAAAAACATTGCTTCAAGCGTGTCACTTCCCCAGCCAAATAATATACCTTTAATTATTTCACAGTAAGGAAAAAAAAAAAAAGGTATTTCAAACGTCTTGCAAAAGGTTGGGACACCAAAAATCTGGTGCCCATTCTGACACATAACTATTTACTGTGTTAAAACTATAACTGTATAGAGGGTCAAAAACTAAAAGTTTGGCATGGTTGATAGGATATGACTGTCCCCAACATAAATTGAAAAGTCCAGAAGGAACCAAAAATTTGACTCTTAGGAGAAAAAATAATTTACATTGTTGTAGCCAATTTACAACATGAACCTATTTCTTACCAATAGATGGCAGATGATAGATCCACAGGTAGATAAAATGATTGTGTGGGGCAGCATAGATCATCAAAATATAACTTATGCTAGATCTTTATGCACATGTCTTAAATCCAATTTTGATACTCTAAACTCCCCATAAATAAGCTCAACTTAATTGGTAATTTTAATATTAATAATAAGAAACAGCTTTTGTTAATTATAATTTCCCAGGCACTAATGGGGGTCTTTAATATAATTAGATAATTATTTACTATAAATCATTTTAAATGTAAGTCATAGAGTTTATAGTTTATAAGTCAAAAATGTTTACAGGATAACTGTTTTCATTTTTACACCATTCTGTTAAGAAGGTTAACAGTTTTGTTAAATAAAGGAAATACTGAGACATGTTAGCAGATGTAGACTTATTGCCTAGAAGGTATTTTCAACATTATGAATCTCACTTCATGGTAAATGTGTGAAAAAGCATTTTCAACATTGAAAATAGTCATATACACACAAAAATTTTTCCAGAGTCTAGATCATCAGTTGGTAGCATATGGCCAGCTCACCAAATATAGATAGTGAGGTAATTTTTAGTAAAGACATTGTAGAACAATCTATGGAGAAATACAAGGATTAATTTTGAGGGAAAAAATCGTTAGCAAGCAATGCTGAATTTTTGATGGCTTTTCCTTACTTCAGCTAGTTATGTCCATTTTCTGAATCTTCTTTCAGGGATATACCCTTTTGACCTCACCACTCACTCCCCACATGTACTATTTTACTCTCATAACAGTTATAATGAACTCCTCTGGAATCTCTTTGAAGACCTGAATCCACGCTTGAAATAATCTCATTAATAAACTCAGGTAGTCCAGAGTGATTGTTTTTAAGAGAATGGCAACTTAACTTTTATATATTCAAAATATTTACATATTACATAAAATATTACATATTAAATAAAATATGACCAATGAAGTGGAGTAGAAACTAGGTTTCATAAGCAGTCTTACAAAACCTCCCAGGCCCTGTGGGTTTCCCCCTCTCATTGCCTTCTCTCAGACCTTGACCCATATTTCCTTGACCCTCTTTCTCTACTAACTCTATGCTATGTGCCCGTTGTTCCTGGAATATCCCATGCATACTAAATCGTAGTCTTTATACTTGTTTTTCTCCTTGCCTGCGATATATTTCCAATGTAGAGTCACACTTTTTAGGGTTTTTTCCATGTGCCACTTAGCTGACACTATCCCCACAGCCTAGTACCTGACCTATGTAGATGATTGTGCATTGAAAGCTTTCCACCAAAAGCTTTTTGCCTTTTCACCTTAAATATGTATCTCTCTCACCTGTATTATTTTATTTTACTGAAGTATAGGTGACACAAAATATTACATTAGTTTCAGGTGTGCAGCATAGTGATTCCACAAGTCTATACATTATGCTATTCTCACTGCAAATAAAGCTACTATCAGTCACAGTACAACTCTATTACAGTACAATGGACTGTATTTCCTATGTTGCATCTTTTATCCCCATGACTTATTCATTAAATAACTGAAAGCCTATACCTCCCACTCCTCTTCCCTCTGGCAACCAATAGGTTCTTTTTTTATATTTATGGGTGTTTCTGCTTGTTTGTTTAATTATTTGTTTTTTTGTTTTAGAAACCCTATGATATTTGTCTTTCTTTGTATATTTTACTTAGCACAATAATAACCCTCTAGGTTCATTCATGTTGTCACAGATGCTAAGATTTCATTCTTTTTAATGGCTGAGTAATATTGCATTGTACATATATGCCACTTCTTTATCCATTTATCTATTGATGGACATCTGGATGCTTCCATAACATGCCTACTATAAATAATGCTGCAATGAAAATAGGAGTGCATATGTCTTTTCCAATTAGTGTTTTCATTTTCCTTAGGTAAATATCTGGTAATGGAATTACTGGATCATAGTAATTCTATTTTCATTTTTTTGAGGAACCTCTGTACTGTTTTCCACAGTGGGATTTTACATTGCCACCAACAGTGCATGAGGGTTGCTTTTCCCCCACATCTTCACCAATACTTATTTCTTGTGTTTTTGATTCTAGTCACTTTGACAGATGGTGGTACCTCATTGTGGTTTTGGTTTGCATTTCTCTGATGATTAGTAGTGTTGAGCATGCGTCTGTTGGCCACCTATATCTTCCTTGGAAAAAATCTATTCAGGTCCTATGCCCATTTTTTAATCTGATTATTTGATTTTTGGCTTTTTTTTTTTTTTAATGTTGAGTTGTATAAGTTCTTTATATATTTTGAATTGATTGCATAAGTTCCTTATATATTTTACATATTAAACCCTTTTGAAATATATCATTTGCAAATATATTCTCATATTCAGTAAGTTGGCTTTTCACTTTGTTGGTTTCCTTCATTGTGCAAATCTTTGTATTTTTATATAATCTCCATACCTTGTTTTTGCTTTTGTTTCCCTTGACTGAGAAGACATATCTAGAAAAATGTTGCTAAGGTTTATGTTCCAAGAGATGGTAACCTATGTTTTCTTCTAGCTTTATGGTGACAGATCTCACATTTAGATGTTTACTTCATTTTTGGTTTATTTTTGTGTATGGTGTAAGAAAGTGTCCTAATTTTCTTCTTTTGTATTTAGCTAATTCTCCCAGAAATATATATTGAAGACACTGTCTTACCCCATTGTAATTCTTGCTCCCTTTGTCATAGGTTAATATCTATATAAGCATAAGATTATTTCTGGGCTCTCTATTCTGTTCCATTGATCTGTGTGTCTGTTTTTGCGCCAGCCTCATTACTGTTTTGACTACTATAGGTTTGCAATAAATCTTGAAATCTGGGTTTGTAATACTTCTAACTTTGTTCTTCTTTCTCAATTAATTTGGGTATTCAAGGTCTTTAGTGGCTTCATACCTGTTTTAGTATTATTTGTTCTAGTTCTATGAAAAATGCCTTTGAAATTTTGGTAAAGATTGCATTAAATTTGTTGATTGAATATTGTTGATATTTTAACAATATTGGTTCTTTTAATCCATGATCATAAAATATATTTTCATACTGTTAATGTTGTCTTCAATTTCTTTCACCAGTGTTTTGTAGTTTTCAAAGTACAAGTCTTTCACCTCTTTGGTTATATTTATTCCTAGGTAATTTATTCTTTTTGGTGTAATTATAAATGAAATGTTACCTTAATTTCTCTTTTTGATACTTTTTCATCAGTGTATAAAAATGCAACCAATTTTAGGGTATTAATTTTGTATGCTGTAGCCTTAACTGAGTTAATTTATTGTATATAATTATTTTTTAGTGGAAACTTTAGGATTTTCTATGTACATAGTATCACCTTATCTCCTGCAAATAGTAAGTTTTACTTCTTCCTTATCCTTATCAACATGGATGTGTTTTATTTCTTGTCTGATTGCTATGGCTAAGACTTATAGTACTATTTTGACAGTGGACATCCTTGTTTCTTCTTTTGTTTGTTAAGTTATACCAAATGTTGTTCCTACATCTATTAAGATGATTATGAGCTTTATTCCTCCTTTAGTTAATCTGGTGTGTCACAATAATTGATTTGTAAATATTGAACCATCCTTGCATCCCTGGAATAATTCCCACTTGATCATGGTAAGTGATCCTTTTAATGTGTTGTTGAATGTGGTTTGCTAATATTTTATTGAGGACTTTTGCATCTATGTTCATCAGGGATATTGGCCTGAAGTTTTCATTTGTTTATTTTATTGTTGTTTTGTGGTTTTGTTTCTTTTGTTGTATGTCTTTGTCTGGTTTTAATATGAAGGTAATATTGGCCTTGTGGAATGTATTTGGGGGCTAACCTTTCTCTTCCAATTATTTGGAATGGTTTGAGGAGAATAGATATGGACTCCATAAATGGTTTGGTAAAATTCATATGTGAAGCTGTCTGGTCCTGGTCTTCTGTTTTTTGGGAATATTTTCTTAAAGATTTTATTTATATTCAGAAAGAAAAAGAGATAGGAGGGACAGTGGGAGAGAGAGAGAGAATCTCAAGCAGACTCACATTCAACATGGAGCCTGATGAGGGGCTCAGTCTCATGACCCTGAGATCATGATCTGAGCCAAAATCAAGAGCCAGATGCTTTCCCGACTGAGCTGTCCAGGCACCCCTGTTCAGTTTCGTTTTGTTTTATTTTGATTTTTAATTACCAATTCAACTTTGTTATCAGCAGTTGATATGTTCAATTATTTGTTCAAATATTTTATATCTTCCTGATCCTGTTTTGGAAGAGTCTCTGCTTCTAGGAATTTATTTCTTCTAGGTTATCCAGTTTGTTGATATATGATTTTTCATAGTGGTTTCTTATAATTCTTTGTATTTCTGTGGTGTTGGTTGTTACTTCTCCTATTTCATTTATGGTTTTATATATTTGAGTCCTCTTTTTTCTTGATGAGTCTAGATAAAAGTTTATTAATTTGTTTAACTTTTCAAAGAAACGGCTCTTAGTTTCATTGATGTTTTCCTTCCTTCTTCCCTCCCTCCCTCAATCCTCCTTTCGTTGCTCCCTCCCTTCCTCCCTTCCTTCCTGCCTTCTTTCTTTCCCTCCTTCATCCTCCCCTCCCTCCCTTCCTTCCTATTTATTTCCACTTTGATATTTATTATTTCCTTCCTTCTATAGCTCCAGTTTTTGTTCTCTTTTTCTAGTTCATTTAGGTATATTATTACTTATTTATTTTTTTAATTTGAGATTGTTATTTCTTGAGGTAGGCCTGTGTTTCTATAAATTTTCCCCTTAGGACTGCTTTGAATGTCCCAAAGATTTTATACCATTTTTTTTTTGTGTGTGTGTGTTTCATTTTTATATGTCTCTATGTATTTTTTTATTTTCTCTTTGATTTCTTCATTGACCCATTGTTTGTTTAGTAGTATGTTGTTTAAGCATGCATGTTTGGGCTTTCCTATTTTGTTGTTGTTGTTGTTGGTTCCTTGTGGCTGCTTTCTAGTTTCATATCATCGTGTTTGGGAAAGGTTTGGGAAATGTTATGCTTTCAATCTTCTTAAATTTATGGAGACTATTTGTGGCCTTATATGTGATCTCTCCTGGAGAATGTTCCATGTGCACTTGAAAAAAATTGTATATTTTGTTGTTTTAGGATGAGATGTTCTGTAAATATCTGTTAAGTATATCTGTTTTAATATATTGTTTAAAGACACTAATTCCTTATTGATTTTCTACCTGGATAATCTACCCATTGAGATAAGTGGAATGCTAATGTCCCCTGATGTTATTGTATTACCTTTAGTTTCACCCTTTATGCCTATTAATAATTGCCTTATGCATGTAGATGCTCCAATGTGTGGTGTCTATACATTTATAATTGTTATATCCTCTTATTTTATTGATCCCTTTATCAATGTTTGATGCCTTTTTTGTCTCTTGTTATAATCTTTGTTTAAGTCTATTTCATCTGATATAATTATTGCAGCCTCAGCTTTTCCACACCCTCTCCAAGTTTTATTTATATGTTGTCATATTTTGCATCATTCTATTAATTTTTTTTTAACTTTTTATTATGGCTTTCCCTCAACCCCTTACAAAACGTTACTGGTTAGGTCAGTTTAGTGGTGATAAACTTCTTTAATTTTTGCTGTTTTGGAATCTTTTTCTCTCTCTTTTGATTCTGAATGATAATCTTGCTGGGTAGATTATTCTTGGTTGTAGATTTCTTTATTTTGTTTTTTCCTTTCAGCACTTAGTACATATCATGCCATGCCCTTCTGGCCTGCAGTTCCCATTGAAATATCATTAGATACCCTTAAGGAGTTTCCCTTGTATATCACTTTTTGGTTCTCTTTTGCTGCTTAAAAAGTTCTCTTTGGGGCATGTAGGTGGCTCAGTCAGTTAAGCATCTGCCTTCAGCTCATGTCATGATCCCAGGGTCCTAGGATTGAGTCCTGCATTGGGCTTCCTGCTCAGCAGGAAGTCTGCTTCTCCCTCTGTCTCTGCCATTTCCCCTTGTTTTTACTCTCTCTGTCAAATAAATAAAAATCTTAAAAAAATTCTCTTTTTGTCTTTTATCATTGAAATTTTAATTATTATGTATCATAGTATAGACTACCTTGGGTTCATCTTGTTTGGAATTCTCTCAGCTTCCTTCCTTCCATCCCCAGTTTAGGAAAGTTTTCAGCTATTATTTTTTTCAAAAAAAATATTCTGCCACTTCTCTCTCTTCTCCTTCTGAGATACTTTTGACTTTTTTAATTTTTTAAAGATTTATTTATTTATTAAAGAGAGAGAGAGGGAGAGAGAGATAATCTTAAGCAGACTCCACACTAAGCACAGAGCCTGACAGAGTGCTCGATCCCAAAATCCTGAGGTCATAACCGAAGCTGAAACAAAGAGTTGGACGCTCAACAGCCTGAGCAACCCAGGCACCCCTTTTGAGACTCGTTTAATGTGAATATTTTTTAACTTTATGTTGTTCAAGAGACCCCTTAACCTATCTTCATTTATTTCTTTTTTTTTTTTCTGTTCAGCCTGAGTGCTTGCCATTATTGTCTTCCAATATCAGGGATCTGTTCTTCTACATCCACTAATATACTGTTGATTACCTCTAGTGTTTTTTTCATTTCAGTTATTGTATTCTTCAATTCTGATTAGTTCTTTTTTATATTTTATCTTTTTGTTGATGTTCTTACTGAGTTCTCCCACAGTTTTCTCCAGTCTGGTGAGGGTCTTTATAATCATTACTTTAAACTTTTTATGAGGTTGATTGCTTATCTCCATTTCATTTAGTTCTTTCTCCGGGCTTTTGCCTTGTTCTTTCATTTGAAGTGTATTTCTCTCTCATTTTGCTTTACTTTCTGCATTTGTTCCTATGAATTAGGCAAAACAGCTATGTCTCCTAAACTTGAAAGAATGGTCTTATGTATGTGAGCCAGGGGGTCCTAGTGAGATCTGTGCCAAGAATGCCCTAGCAAGCCATCTAGAGCTTAAATTGTATGGGCCTAGAGTGTTCCAGGGTGCTCTGCACCTGTGTCATCTTGGTGCAATGGCTGGATCTATAATGAGCAATGACCAGGGGTGTCCTGTCAATCACTACCTTGTTTGGTGACTTTGGTGGTGTGGGCTGGGGACCCCTGGCTCACTGAGGCCATAGGCTGGCTAGGGCACCCAGGATCTGCTCCTGTCCATGCTATCAAGGTGGAGGGAGAATATAAACTATAGTGTTTATCAGCTCATCTAATTTGGGAAGAGTTCTGGAAGCTCTCCTCCCATTGGCAAGTTGCTATGGCTAGTTACTTTATATTCTAGTTGCTCTTTTAAACCATGACTTTTATTTGGTGTCCCAGGTTATCTGGAGCTGGTATGAGCTAGGGGGCTGTGCTCACTGAGGAGGCAATCTGGCTATGGTGTCCAGATCGTGCCCCTGTCTGAGCTATCAAGGTGAAGGGAGAGTGTAAACTGTGGTGCTCACCAGCCTCTCTGATATGGAGAGAGTTCCTGTAGCTCCTCTGCCATTTGTCAGGGTTCTTATGTTGGTACCTTTGTATTCTAGTTGCTCTTTTAAATCATGGCTTTTTGGGGCACCTGGATGGCTCAGTGGGTTAAAGCCTCTGCTTTCAGCTTAGGTCATGATCTCAGGGTCCTGGGATCGAGCCCCGCATAGGGCTTTCTGCTCGGCAGGGAGCCTGCTTCCCCATTTCTCTCTGCCTGCCTCTCTGCCTACTTGTAATCTCTCTCTGTCAAATAAGTAAATAAAATCTTAAAAATAAACAAATAAACAAACCAACCAACCATGGGTTTTTATCTATGCCCCAGGGCCGACATACTCACACTCACTCATGCCGGTTTATCTGTACTATCCCCTGCCCACCCCCACCTGCAGTTCTCGGTGTCAGGCAATTGTGATTCCCTTTGTTACCAAGTCTCTGTCTCTCTTGCTGTTCTTGTAATCTATCTTTTGTTGTGCAGAAGTTGTTCAGTCAGCCTTCAGTTCTTCATGGGGAACTGTTCTATAAGTAGGTGTAGATTCTGTGTGTCCTTGGAAGAGGTGAGTTCAGGATTTTCCTACATCGCTGCCTTGGACTGGAACTCTGTCACCTTTAATATCAATTGAAAGAAATTGAGGCAAATCACTTGATATAAAATTTCCATTTTTCATTTTCATTGGAAAACCTCTTAATTTCCATTGATATGCTGATGGAAATTATTGCTGATTATCAACCAAATTTTCCCAAGTATTTAACCTATTTGTAACAACTACTAAATCTCAATACAATCACCTTTGAACTCCTTAAGGACAAGAATTATAACATACCTTTTTTTTTTTTTAATGTCTACATATCCCACTCACTAGTTGTTAGTTTTTGTGGTGGGAATTCAAGACTTTGTGGTGCATAGACATTTAAATGGGCTAATGCTTTTCCTTCTTTTGGGAAGGTTATTTTTATGTTAATAGATTTGTGTTTTCATTGCAGCCTTTAGCTCAAAAAAATTAAATGCTATATAACATACAAAAGAATAGGTATATACAGCTGTTATTGAGGACATTAAGATTTCTTTATTTGACAAATATCACTTTGTAATCTTGTACGTAAACATATGGTAACTGAGACTTTGGTTAAATCTTGAGTGCCCAAACTACTTTGTTTTAATCTGAAATCACCTGAATATAACTTTTTAACTTTAAAATTTCTAGAGGTAATATGCACAATAAGGAAAATAAAAAAGAACTATGAACGGTTTTGCATGTGAATCAAGTCAATCCAGCTGATCACTGACTATCCCAGATGCTGATGAAATGAAGCACACTAATATTATAATATGATTTCTACTAAGCCTTGATGCAAATTATGTTTTTTTTGTTCAAAATTCAAAGGCATTACATAAAAATATCTAAGCTAAATTTTCCTCAGAAGTGTTAAAGAGGCAGTTGCTCAAAATTCACTTTAAAAGGAAAGAAAAGAATTAGGAACTTTTGTCATTCAGAATACTCTCAGTATTATATGTAACTTTTCGTTAGGAGACATCTTATCAGAATCTATTTATAGAACATTAGAAAGAACCTCAGTCACCTATTTCTAGTCTCCTTTTAGAAGCTTAACTAAAGGAGAGAATGTTAGAAAGCCCTCTGACCTGGGCTGAGTAGAAGCATCAGTGGTTGATTGTATAGCTGGGGACTTTCTACATACATCTCATTTAAAAGCATGTAAATAATTTCTGTCATGTGATAGATGCTCAAAAGACTTTCAAAATTGCTGAGTAGCACTAAAACTCATTCATCTAGAGAATTCACTATCTCAGGCAAATTCATACTCATATATAATTAAAAAATGCTAGGTACTACTATTTTTTAGATCATATAATAATTATACTAACTTCTTCCCTTACTGTAAACTCAAAACATGTTCATATATTTCATGTTTTACCCATTTACATAAATTAAATTGTATTATCACTAGAAGACATATCTGAGACCAACATCATACATCAGAACTTTTTTATATACTTACAATAATTGAACCAGTAAAAAATTGGCAGCAGAGATAGGCAAATTGACTAACCAAATAGAATATAGAGGCTAAAAATAGGCTTGTGTACAATAGGTAATATAAGGTAATAGCATCTCTTTATATAATGGAGTGGCATTATAAGTAATTGGAAAAAGAAGAAATTTTTCAAGAAGTGATGTGGAAACAATTGGTTATTCATATTAAACAAACAAAAAGAAATTGGATCTTCCTTTCTACCCACTGTATATAAATATCATTTCTATATGAGCTTATTTGAATATAAAAGAGAAAATGTAACATTTTTATAATAAATTACATGGTGAAAGTAAATGAACATATGCATTTATAGCAAGCCCAGAAACATGTTTTTCTTTTGTAAAGATTCTATTTATTTATATATTTCAGAGAGAGAGAGCCTGTGCACTAGTCATGGGGGGGTAGTAGGGGATGAAGAGTGATGAGCAGACTGGGCACTGAGTACAGAGCCCCATGTGGGACTCCATTTCATGACCCTGAGATCATGGCCTGAGCTGAAACCAAAAGTCTGACACTTAACTGACTGAGCCACCCAGGAAACCCAAAAACATATTTTTCATTAAAGTATATATTATAGAAGGTTTCATACTTTGAAACATTATTTTGATAAAATTCTGTCCCAAGGAAAACTAAGTAATCTGTATACAATGATATTGTCTCTCAGAGAAATAAAAGTATAAATTTTAAAAGAATGATAAGCACAACATTCAAGGAAAATATTTTCTTTGCAAGTTGAGGAGACTGTATGTAACAGGAGATGTGCACATATAGAGAGTCCCTATTATTGGTAATTTTGTAGTTTTTAACTAAATGGTTATTTTAAAAACTGCATGTATCATTGCATTCATACTATGCATGTATTACTTATATTTTTTGGTTTGTGAATACATTACAAATAAATGCTTTTAAAAAACAAACCTAAAAATGACATGATAGCTATAAATATAAACTGTCCACTAAATAAAATAATAGCAAGTTTTAAGAATGTTCTTGGCCACAATCACATTTGTTTTGTTTTTATTCCATGACATGAGAATGGATAAATGGATTGGAACGTATTTATATTGCATATACATCAAATAATCTGATATACATATATGTAATCTCAACTGATACCCAGACGAATTAAACAAAATCCCACATCCATTTTTTAAAAAATAAATGATATAACCTTTAAAATCTACAACAAAGAACCACCTTATTATTATAGCAAATATTTACTTTATACCAATAACTGTTATTAAACTTCGTTATCAATATTTGAAGATGTGTCTTAAAAATTAAGAAAAATAATAAGGACTAATCTCTTCCATCTCTATTTGAGGATATATCTTTTTATTCAAAATATTTGAGACATACTATTTGAAATGAGGAGAAACAATATTAGTGACCTACATATGAATATATTGAATGAATATATATTATATTTATACTATATATATACTATATATATATATATAGTAAAATTTTATACTTAAAAAAACCTGAGAAACTGGGGCACCTGAATGGCTTAGTTGATTAAGTCCATCCCAGTCTTCATTTCAGCCTAAATCATGATCTCAGGGCCCTGGGATGGAGCCCTGCATTGGGCTCATTGTTCAGGCGGTGGTCTGCTTTAGGATTCTCTCTCTCTCTCCCCCCTCCCTCTGCCCCCCCACTTGTGCACTCTCTGTATAAAATAAATAAATCATAAAACATACATGCAAGCTTAAATTCAATGAAATTTTTTGTATTCACAAGAAAGCTTCAGTTTTAGTTTTAGGTAACACAAAAACTCAACTTTAAAACAGTAGCACGAGGGTGCCTGGGTGGCTCAGTGGGTTAAAGCTTCCCCCTTTTGCTTAGGTCATGATCTCAGAGTCCTGGGATCAAGCCCCGCATAGGGCTGTCTGCTCAGCAGGGAACCTGCATCCCCCCATCTCTCTACCTGCCTTTCTGCCGACTTGTGATATCTCTCTCTCTCTCTCTCTCTCTCAGTCAAATAAATAAAATCTTTAAAAAAATAAATAAAACAGTAGCATCTGAAAATCTAGAGAAAATCACATTATAGATTGATTTTACTTCAGAGCCACTATAATGTTAATGATAGACCCAGTTTCTTTCCCTCACTAGAGTTTGTCATTTCTATCTGCTTTGTCCAGAAGCTGGATCTCTTTATAGTGGCAAAATGAATACAGCATGTCAAGCGGACCTCTGTACTCCATATTATCCATAAGAGAAATTAAAAGGTACTAGAAGTCACCATTTTTTTCATGTACATTCATGAACTAATGATTGTTTTAAGGAGAATGAAGGGGCCATTCTAGGAGCTGTAGTCAGAGTGATGATTTGTCGAAACACATGAATTGTGTGTGTGTGTGTGTGTGTCTGTGTGTGTGTGCATGCACACACTCATGGATGTGCACTGTGTAATGGATGGATGATCAATACATGAAATAAAACTTCAGGGCCTTGAGCAAGGAGAAATAAAAGATGATGCTTAGTTGGAAATTTAAAAATGTCCAGTATAAGTGTTAAATAAAAGGACACAATGAAACAAATACATAAGAATCCATGTTTTAATTATATCCCAGAAATAGTTCATCAGAAAATATAATTGGAGGGGTCCCTGGGTGGTTTGGTCGGTTAAGTGTCCACCTACAGCTCAGGTCATGATCCCAGAGTCTCAGGACTGGGCCCCACATCAGGCTCCACGCTCAGTGGGGAGTCTGCTTCTCCCTCTGCCCCTTACCCCACTCTCATGCTCTCTCTCACTAATAAACAAAATCTTTAAAATAACATTAAAAAAAGAAAATATAATTTTAAAACTCTTAGGGAACAGCAACAAAAAGCATAATTTCACTGAAATAATATCGAGAAGATCTCAAACAATGTCCCAGAAAAGTATAAATTCATGTTTAGGATTAGAAAACATTTCAATAAAATGGAAGAACATACTGTGTTTTTGGTGTTCTCAAATAAAAATATCTGTTGCAAAAAAATATCATTTCTTCTAAGAAAAATAAATGCTTTCAGAATTAAATGAATAAAGATTTCCAAACATTTCTGAATTTTCTAATTGAACAATCATCGTATAGTATTGTATTAGTTTCAGGTGTACAACAGAGTGATATGATATATATGTATATCATATATATATATATATATACACACATATATATACATATATATATACACATTGTGAAAAGGTCACCACAGTAAATCTAGTTGCCATCTGTTACCATACCAAATTGTTAAATAGTATCAACTATATTCCCAGACTGTACATTACATTCCCGTGTTTTACTTATTTTTTAACTGGAAGATTATACCTCTTAATGCCCTTCACATATTTTATCCACTCCTCTTCTATTCCTCTCTAGTAACCATAAATTTTTTTCTCTGTATCTATGAATCTGTCTCTGTTTTGTTTTCCTTATTCATTTATTAGATTCTACATACAAGTGAAGTCATATAGTATTTGTCTTTCTCTGTCTGACTTTCTTACTTAGTACAATACCCTCTAGGTCTGTATATGTTGTGGCAAATAACAAGATTCCACTATTTTATACAATTGAATATAATTCCAATGTCTGTGTGACCATCGGGGGTGAGGGTGGGGGAGAGAAACACAACTTCCTTAACTATGTATGTATCAGTGGACACAGGTTGCTTCCCTATCTTAGCTATCCTAACTAATACAATAAATATATGAGCGCACATCTTTTTTTTTTATTTAGTGTTTCTGTTTTCATTGGATAAATACCTAAAAGTCGAATTGCTGAGTCTTATATTTCTATTTTTAATTTTTTAAAATTTTTTTAGCAACCTCCATTCTGTTACCCAGAGCAGGTAAACCAATTTATATTCCCACTAATAGTGCACAAGAGTTCCCTTTTTTCCCCTATCCTTGCCAACTTGTCATTGTCTTTTTCATAATGGCTGTTTTGACATGTGTCAGGTGATAACTCATTGTGGTTTTAACTTGCATTTCTCTGATGGTTAGTGACATTTGGCATCTCTTTATGTGCCCGTTGTCCATTTTTATATCTTTTTTTGGAAAACTGCCTATTTAAGTCTTCTGCCCATTTTTATTGGATTTTCTAATATTACATTTTATGAGTTATTAAATATATTTTGGATTTTAACCCCTTATGGAATATATCATTTCCAAATATCTTCTCCCATTCAGTAGGTTACCTCTTGATTTTGTTGATAGTTTCTTTTCCTATGCAAAAGCTTTTTACTGTGATGAGGTCCCCTTTGTTTCTTTTTGTTGCTTTTACCTAAAGAGGCATATCTAGAAAAATGTTGCAATGGCCAGTGTCCAAGAAACTATAGCCTATAATTTATTGCAGGAGTCTTTTGGTTTCAGGTCTCAGATTTAGATCTTTAACTCATTTTGAGTTTATTTTTGCATATGATATAAAAAATGTCACTTGGTTTCATTCTTTTGCATGTAGCTGCCCAGTGATCCTGGAACCATTTAATGAAGAGACTATTTTTCTCCATTGTATATTCTTGCCACTTTGGTTATAGACTAATTGACCATACAAGGGTGGTTTTATTTCTGGGCTCTCTATCCTATTCCATTGACCTATGTGTCTGTTTTGTGCCACTGCCATATTGTTTTGATGACTATAGCTTTGTAGTATATTTGAAGTCTAAAAGCATGATACCTCCAGTTTTATGTCTTTTTTTCTAAGATAGCTTTGGTTATTTTAGGTCTTTTGTGGTTCCACACAACTTTTAGTAATATTCTTTCTAGTTCAGTGAAAAATGCCTTTAGTGTTTTGCTAGGGATCGAATCTGTAGATTGCTTTGGATAATATGGACATGTCAGTAATATTAATTCCTCTAGTCCGTGAGCACATTGACTTATCTGTGCTGTCTTCAGTCTTTTTCATCAGTGTCTTAAAGATTTTGGAGTACTGATCTTTCACATCATGTAAATTTATTTCTATGAATCTTAATTCTTTTAATACAATTATAAGTGAAATTGTCTTAATTTCTCTTTCTGATAGTTTGTTATTGGTGCATAGAAACAAGAGATTTCATATTAATGAAGAGATTTCATACAAAATCATATTGATTTTGTATCCTGGAATTTTGCTGATTTCATTTTTTCTAATAATTTTGGGATGGAGGCTTTAGAATGTTTTAGATACAGTAACATGTCATCTGCAAATAACGGCAATCTTATTTTTTCCGATCCAA
Source organism: Procyon lotor (assembly GCA_028646535.1). NCBI lineage: Eukaryota > Metazoa > Chordata > Mammalia > Carnivora > Procyonidae > Procyon > Procyon lotor. The sequence goes on from CM053604.1 coordinate 19,287,858, forward strand.
TTCAGATGCTTTTTATTTCTTTTTATTGCCTAATTTCTGAAGCTAGGATGCCCAACACTCTGCTGTCTTGTTCATGATCTTAAAGGAGAGACTTTCAACTTTTCACCATTGCTTATGATGTTAGCTGTGGGTTTATTATATATGGTTTGTATTATGTTGAGGTTTGTTCCCCCTATACTCACTCTGTTGAGAGTTTTTATCATGAACAGATGTCAAATTGTCAAATGTTTTTTTCTGCATCTTATTAAGATGATTATATGGATTTTATCCTTCATTTTTTAATGTGTTATATCATGTTGGTGATTTGTAGATATGAACTATCCTTGCTTTGGGCTTTGTTTGTTCTTCTTTTTCTAGTATCTTTAGGTATAAAATTAGATTGCTTATTTGTGATTTTTTTGTTTCTTGAGGTAGGTCTGTACTGCCATAAATTTCCTTCTTAGTACTGCTTTTGCTGTGTGTCCCATAGATTTTATAGTGTTATGTTTTCATTTTCATTTGCCTCAGGGTATTTTTTCTTTTCTTTTTGATATCTTTGTTGCCTCATTCCTTGTTTAGTATCATGTTATTTTGTCTTCATGTATTTGTGTTTTTTCCAGTTTTTTTACAGTTGATTTCTTATTTTATACCTTTGTGGTGAGAAAAGATGCTTGATATGATTCCAGTCTTTTTAAATTTATTAAGACTTGATGTATAGCCTAACATATGATCTACTTTGAAAAATGTTCCATGTGCTATTGAGAATGTGTATTCTTCTGATTTTGGATGGAATGTCATATATGTAACTCCTAGTTACATTATTAACTAACATAGTCTAAGTTACATTAATAACTTTATTATACATAAATTAACTCCTAATTTGTCCATCGTATTGTTCAAAGCCAATGTTTCCTTATTGATTTTCATTCTGAATGGTCTATCCATTGATGTCAGAGGAATGTTAAAGTCTCTTTTGATTTTTGCATTACTATTATGATTTGCATTTTTGCTTTACTGTAAATTTCTCCCTTTCATTCTATTAATATTTGCTTCATATATTTAGGTGCTCCTATTTTGTTGCATAAATACTTACAAGTGTTATATCTTCTTCTTGGATTGATCCCTGTGTCATTATGTAATGTTCTTCTTTGTCTCTTATCACAGTCTGTTTTAGTCTGATATGAGTATTGCTTTCCGAGCTTTCTTTTTGTTTCCATTTGCAAGGAATATCTTTATAAATATTTCATAATTTTTAAAATTCTGTTACCTAAATGATAATTTTTGAATATTTATTTATTTATTTGATAGAGAGTGAGAGAGAGAGCACAAGCAAGCATGAGTGGAGGAAGGGCGAGAAAGAGGAAGAGTAATCCTCAAACAGACTCCCCCTGAGCTTGGAGCCCAACACATAGCTCAATTCCAGGACCCTGGGATCATGACCTGAGCTGAAACTAGGAGTCAAACACTTAACCAACTGAGCCACCCAGGCACCCTTAAATGAAAAACAATTTAAAAAGAAAACTTAATTCCAAATTACAAAAGGACATAATATTTATAATAAAATATACACCATAATCTTAATAAAATCATATCATTACCAAATATACATGAAGCTTTCAACTTTATCAGGAAGTTACACACAATTTTGTAAGTACTGCTGTCCCTTGAACAGCAGAGGTTTGAATTGTGCCTGTCTACTTACAGTTTTTTTTTTTTTAGTGAATACAGTACATGACAGTAAATGTATTTTCTCTTATAGTTTTCTTAATAACATGTTCTTTTCTCTAGCTTACTTTATTATAAAAATATGGTATATAATACAAATAACATATGCAATATGTATTAACTAGCTCATTGTTATTGGTAAGGTTTCCAATCTACAGTAAGGTATCAGTAGTTACATTTTGGTGAGTCCAAATTTATATGCAGATTTTCAATTGCACAGGTGGTGGGCCCTCTTAACCCCTGCATTGTTCAAGGCTCAAATATTTTATTACGGTTTTAGAGAGTTTGAGGATTTTAATCTGTTTATAAAGTTGAGATTGAAACAGGAAAATGATGCATATTAGGTTCTGGTCATGTTATACCAATAGTCTTCAGCCCAGTTGTTTATTAGGAACAATACTAATTGGGGGGGGAAAGGATGCACACAGGATTTTTTCAATTGTATAAAACTGTATGCATATGGATGGATATAAACAATCCTTTTTTTGTCTACTTTATGGATGGTGGCAAAATTTGTACTTCATGAAGTTGTTACATAATGTGGATTTTTTAAAAAATTCCTTAGGTAGATGAGGAGGTAAAAATATAGATATATAATAAAATAACAAAAATAATGGAAAATACATATTATATTTATTTTTGAAAAAATGCACATCTGTGGATAGATAGATGGTAGATAGGTAGATGATAGACTGATTTAATAATTTTTGACTAGACATTGTTGCTTCAACAAATCATGCAACTATACTACTGGTAAACATTATGCTTTAAGATATTTGAAAATATACAAAGAAACCAAATAAAAATATCAATTGCCCATAAACTAATACAAGTGTAGTAACAGTATAACATTTTAATTAATTTGTTATTAAAAAATTCAAACAAAATGCTTAATTTTTGTTAAGGAGGTTACATTTGTTACTTTTTAAATGAGTTCATTTGAAAGAAGCTATAACAATTAGTAGGACTTGGCTGACAAATCTTTAGTATATTTCCTGTAGTAAAGTGATATGAAAAGCCATATTTTGTAATATCTTGAATAACACTGGAAATATATGAATGAACAAAACCCAAAGAATTTATATGTATTTATATGAGGCACAATAGAATACAGATTCAAAGGCTAAAAAAGCATATACTGAGTAATGTTACTGAAAATTTTAGTTTTTGGCAAGTTTAGCCACATTTAAGAAATGAAATTTTTCAGTACTATTATCTTCTCTTAAACTGAAACTGGCTAAGCATTGATAATTTCAGGCCAAGTACCATGTTTCTGGCATTAGTAGGCTTCCATTTGGAAAACAATGTCATAGGGTTCATGTAGACAGATGGATAAATGAACAAAAGCAAAATAACATCCTAAGTTTTCTCCTTCTTATTTGGTCTTCTGCCAGATGGGACTGTGTTTCTGTAGAAAACTGAAAAAAAAAAAATATGCTGGCACAAATTTAACTCTTCCTATGTCAGTTTTCTCTCTGAATTTATCTTCGCTGGCATATCTCCACTTCATAGAATGGCTATATTAGAAACTCTTTCTTGAGAAAGTCAATAGGCTGATAGAATATTGATTGACTTATGACCCAGCACAGATATATTAGAAAAGGAAAGATTTGGAGATCGTTGACAAAAAAAGAATTGTAACATTTGAAGCCAGTGGGCAAGGATGAGGTATTATTCCAGAGACATTGAATACAAAAGTCTAATTAACACCAACATAAGGCATGGACAAAGTTAATGAAGACTTTGGAGACTTTCCTAGATTCTTAAATATATTTTTTTTAAAGTCAAAGTAGTATTTCAATTAGGAACTATTTTTGGCATTTTTTAACTTTTTAATTATTTTCACCTTTCTCTTGAAAAGTGTACACAACTGATATTTTGAGACATTTTTCTTTAATGAATGTCAGAAATATGTGTTGTAAAAATTATTTACATATCCACAAATTTTTACCTAGCACATTTCCTATTGTAAATAATCTTTTCCTTGTAACTCATGTTTTGCTCCCTTTGATTTTTGATTCTAGCATACTTTGTTTTGATTTCTCATTTGCAAAATGTAATTAAGACATAATGCATTTGGGTAATTTCATCATCACTGAAATAAGTTGCCTGTAAAATGTGTAGAAATTGAGAAAAATCAGAATAAAGACAAATTGACTAATTTATAGTAATGATTACAAACTAAATAATACAGTTATGAAACATCCATGACCATAAGGAAATTCCAGAAAAGTCCACCACTAAATTTTATGGGAGGTTAAAAAAAAAAGTTATGATTGTTTTATAATTTTGGGCCTCTTGTCATTACCATTTTATAACTTTGCACATACAATATTTTGTTAAACAAAAACATTTTCTTCTTGTTTAGTGAAGTTTTTGTGAAGTTTAGAAATTTTTCAAAACTTCATATCCATGTAGAAAGATTGTAGGGAGTGGAACTTTATTTATTCATTCATCCGTCTCTCCAGTCATTCATTTGAAAATATTATTACAACTTTTTACAAGTATTAGGGAGAGGGAGACAAACATGTTTAAATGATTTTTTCTTTCTTCAAGAACTTTCCAGCAGACTGCTTAACATATCATTTATACAATAAATGCTTTCAGGGTGGAATGAAAAATAAAAGTGATAAAGAATAAATCCACTTTATACTATGAAATGTAATGTGTTAAGTTCTATAATGAATATATGAAGAGATTGCTATGAATACACTGTGTAGTTATAAGAGGGCTTTTCTCAGGAAAAAAAAGAGGGCTTCTCAGAATGATGAAAAAGTAGCTCAGAGAAGTGATAATACAGTATTTAAAGATCTGAGTAAGAGTAAATATGATGAATTAATAACTGAATACAGTAATACTTTATCCAAATTGGCTTATAAAAGAGACTTTGTTTATCATATCCACTTTATAGTTTTTAAATGTGTGACTGCTTTAATTTCACTATTCTTGAATTTTGAAGAAGGTCATGGTGAAATCAAGATATTCACTTGGAAAGAGAAATGCAACCAATAACATGGACTTGCTGTAGACAGGGTACAATAAATGTTTCTGACAATACAAAGCACTTTGCAAAGCATAGGAGTATTACATAAATAGGAAATAGCATTTATTAGTCAAAGGAAATAAGTACTTGGAAAATTTTACTAACAGAGGAAGGAAAAACTCCTACTCATCTTATGAATACACAAATTATTCTCCCTTATTATAAATACTTAAATACTCTTGTGGAAGCTTTCTTTATCTTTTAAAAATCTGTGTTGATACTCTTTTGTATTATGACAATACTTAAGATAACTCACCAACTATTCTCGGATATCATTAAATAGATTAAATTAAATGATACTCTTTCTAATAAAATAAGCATGGTTTTCTTTCTTGTTAATTGCATTAAGTAAAATCCTCTCTTTAGATTGAGTCATTGAATTTATCCTCTCAACTTATAAAATAGAACCATTACACATTCAACTTAATATAAATGTTCAATTAAGGCAAGTCAAACCCAAATACTGTTTCTGTTCAAATGCTATTTGATTTATTTGATCTACCAAGACTGCTTTAATAAGAATGGACACCTGTTGGTTTGTGTGTGTGTGTGTGTGTGTGTGTGTTTTACTTTGTATGTTTTGCAAAGAGAAGCAAAAATGAAATCTGTAAATATTTCTTAAACTTTTTTTGACCTATTTTTGCTAGGTTTTTGGTGGATTCCCAAAGATGGGTACAATCAAATGCCTAACCTTTAGGAAATTTGTTACTGAATAATGGTAAGAAAAAAACAAATATCTGTAAGAAAGTGGATAAAATATAAGGTCATAGAGGTCTCTGGCTTTCTGTTTTCCTTTGCCTTTTTTTGTTGTGTTTTGGATGAGAGCAGAGAACATCTAAGAATTGAAGGAGGTCACTGTTCAAATTTATTGTAAATTACAATAAAATCTTTACAAAGCATACCTATTAAAGTATGTCTCTTGTCAAAAAAAAAAATTGGCTTTATTGGCTCCCTATAAACTCCACAACTGAATGAGGAGCATTTTGAAAACACTGAAATTAAGTGAAAGGAATCTCAGGTAGAAAAATCTTCCAAGGGAAAAACAAACAAACAAACAGGGATGCAGGAAGTGTTGAATGAATGATAAGTTTTAGGGTATTCCAAGGGTAAAACAAAGTGATTGAAAAAAATGTGTAATGCTTTTTTTTTTTTTTTTTTTTTTACCAGTTCATATGTAAGAACCTTAAATCAGAATGCCTCCATCTCCATGTGTGATGGAAAAACAGCTATTTTGAGTTGCTAATTGGTCATTTTATAGTGCTTCCCAATTTGCTTTTCCCAGGACACCTTTTAAAATATCCACTTACAAGTTGAGACTGTGAAAAGTTACTGACTTCCCTCAGGACTACCTTATAAGAAACAGGTGCTTGCTCCCCCCTCCATCTCCTGCTTCCTAGAGAACAAGACAGAGAGGACTGTTCTTATACCTCTCATTACACCTCCCCCACTTCTGAGATCTATAGGTAGTAAATCTTGTAATTTTTTTTATTATTATTGAAACTGTATTTTCAGTCAAAACAACCTCGAGTGGACGTGTGGATCCTGAGTTACTCGCCGAACCCAGGTGGGTGGTTTGTGCCTCCTCATTCAGCGGGTTATAAAGTACATATTCTTAATTTCATACACCAGTTGCAGGCCAACCCAACATACCATGTGGTGTTATTGCCAATCACTTCTGTACATCAACATTGACCCACAATACAATTTGCCACTTTTTTATTGAACATCAAATATAATTTCAATGTTTTTTACATAGCAAAATATGTTTAATCCATAAATATACCAGTTCTGGTACTCTCCATTCCTTTTTATAGATCAAAATTTCCATCCGAAATCATTTACTCTCAGCATGAAAAAATCTTTAAGCAACCTTTGCAGTGTAATAGTTTGAAATTTCGTTTTTGCTGTATTCTTTTCATTTTTGAAGTGTATTTTGAGTAGATAAAGCATTCTCATTGGCATTCCCCAACCTACCTCAGCACTTTCAATATGTCATTCTGTTGTCTTCCACAATGCATTTTTTGGAAGTGAGGTGTTCACAATGATTTTTATTTTTGTTTCCTTCCATGTAAATTTGTTATTTGCCCCTTGCCTACATATATGACTTCTTTCATCAATGTTTTTTAGTGACTTGATTATTATGTGTTTTGTGTAGTTATCATAAAATTTAGAAAATTTTTGGTCATTGTTTCTTCAAATACATTTTTCTCTCCAATTCCCTTGTAATTCTCAGGCATATTATTCATATAGCAGACAACTCAATATTTTCCAAATATATCTTTTGAAGTTACTTTTTTCACCCATTTCTTCTCTATTTTTGAATTTGGGCATATTCTACTGCCATGTTCTCAAATTCACTGAAATTTTCTACCAAGTACCTAATCTTTTCTTGAGCCCAAGTCAGTTTTCTTTTATTGAAAATATTGTATTTTTCTCTGTGAAAGTTACATCTGTTTTTTTAATACAGTTTCTATCTCTTTCTTCATTATATTCATAATTTTTATTTAATGATCTATCTTTGTAATTGCCATTTTAAAAAATGTCAGACTATTACTTACCTTTTTCAGTTCTAGATCTTTCAATTGAATGATTATTCTCTTGGTTACAAGTCATATATTTTAGTTTCTTTGGCATCTTTAGTCATATTTAACTGGATTCTAGACATTGTAAATATTTTACTTTGAATGTCTGGGTTTTTATTTAAAGAATATTGGGATTTGTTTGTTTGGTTTGGCTTGATTTTTAGACCAAGCAGTCAATTTCCTGGCAGATCAGATCTTCTAAACTATGTTTTTGAGTCTAACATAGCTTTTAATCTAGGCAATAGAGATAGTTAAACCTAAATCCCAAAATGTGGCTTGATTGGTGTATCTATGGAATATATTTGGTGGACTCTTAAAAATTTCCATTCAGGTCAGAAATGAAATGTTTCTTAATCTTATATCAGGTCCCCAGTACTTACTACTTTCCTGGTAGTTATCCTTTTCTGAGCCTGTGGAGTCTCACCTTATACATGCGCATCTTGATATTAAGCAAGGACACAAAAGGATTCATGCAGATTTCTGAAGCTTTTTCTTTTTTTCTAAATTGATCTATTTTCAGAGCTGTAACGATAAATACAAGCCACCTGAACTTCCCAATCTTAGGTTTATCCTTGCTTAATTCAGGATGGTCATCTTACGCATGAATTCCTCTTCCTATATTAGGACCTGGTAAATATATTGGGATCAAGGCTGGGACAATTATAGGAGCTTACATTATTTGTTTCTCTTTGTTAAGAATCATAGTTCTTTTTTATTTTTTTTTTTTAGATTTTATTTATTTATTTATTTATTTATTTATTTATTTATTTATTTATTTGACACAGAGAGAGAGAGAGATCACAAGAAGGCAGAGAGGCAGGCAGAGAGAGAGGGGGAAGCAGGCTCCCTGCTGAGCAGACAGCCTGATACAGGGCTTGATCCCAGAACCCTGAGATCATGACCTGAGCCAAAGGCAGAGGCTTTAACCCACTGAGCCACCCAGGCACCCCTGAAAACAGTTGTTTTATTCAGTTCAGTTTCTTTGTTTATTTGTTGTTTCTTTGTTATTTTCAATGGAAGAACTAACTACATTTCAATGGAATTTAGTAATATATACATATTACTCTGTTTTTTAGTCATTGTAAAAACACAAATTTAGGCTTTATAAGTAGCATTAAATTATATACAAGGATACTTTGGCTTTTTATAATTAAGGCTCTGTAGAACAATAAAGACTTATATAACTTCATTTGTTGAACAATTTGGAAGGAAAGTTTTGTTCTTATCTTGGGAATAAAAATATAAGCCCCCATACAGTGTGCTGCTATTAGTAATTTATTAGTATAAAAGATATTATTTTGTTATGATGGGATAGGATATGGGGCAGTGGCTCTTCAGAGGAGACAAAGCCAATCTGGGTCCCCAGGAGCCAAGGCTGAGGAGTGGGCTGGTTTTCTTCCCTGAGTACAGTAGGCGCCAGGCGGGGAGCACAGAGACCCCTTGACCCGCATGGCCTCAGATGATGCCTTGAACTGACCCTAGCCCCACAGAGATGTCATGTCCTCCATAGTGCAAGTACTCCTGTACTTGCAGGAAAATTCTAAACACTGTTTTTCGTTATTGATTTTCCAATCATTTGACTGACAGTCTACATTTAAATAAAATTTAAAAAATGAAAAAAAAAGATGTTATTATAATGAAATCTTCAAATGTAGTCATGCATGCTAGTTAAGTAGTCATGCAAGCCAGGCAATGCACTTGCATGGAGGGATAAATAAGACAGCCATTTGTTAAAAAATGGTGAAGAAATCGGTAGACAGAGAAATCTCAGTTCTACTAGATAATAACAAAAACAGTGAATATTATCATCAACAGAACTCATGTCATCCAAAAAGATGAAATAGCATAACTACTCAGAAAATCACTTTGACTATCTTTACATTGAATATGTATATACAAATTCAAAAGGGGAAAAGAAGTACCATAATAATGAAACACGAATAAGAGGATAATCTTTGATTTAGTTGAATCAAAAAAGAAGAAGGAAGAATAGAAAAGAAGGAGAAAAAGAAAAGACCTTTTCTTAGACCTTAAAGGATAGTTTAGAAGAAACCTTAGGTCTTAGAGGAGAAGGAAATGGTTCCAACATGACATTGTGGCCCCTCAAGTAGGAACACTAACTTGTTAGATGCCACCAACTGAATATTGATAGCCCCTCAATATTCAGATGTTGAAATTTAATCTTTAATGGGTTAATATTTAGAGGTGAGGCTTTTGGGAGATATTAGGGCATGAAGGTGAAGCAATCATGAATGGGATTAGTGCCTTATAAAGCTGGGGCTAGAGAATCCAGCTTCCTACCATGTGAGGTGACTTGATCTTCCCTTCTCAGACTCCAGAACTTTGAAAAAATAAATTCTATTGTTTATAAGCCACTTAATCCATAATATTTTTGTTATAGAAACCCAAATGGAGACACTAAGGCTGCCACAAAAAAGTGCCACTAACGAGGTGGCTAAAATAAGAAAAATATATTTTTTCAGAGTTCTGGAGGCTAGATGTCTGAAATCAAGATTTTGTAGGGATGGGTTGCTTCTGAGGCCCCTTTCCTTGGATTATAGATGTGTATTACATGATCTTCCCTCTGTACATGTCTGTGTCCTTATCACCTGCTTTTTGTTTGTTTGTTAAGGGCACCATCATATTGGATTAATGACTTAATGACTTCATTACCTTTTGAAAGACTCTATCTCTATCATCTCCCAATACAGTCACATTCATACTGAGGAGAAGAGGTCAACATATGAAATTTGTGGGGCAACAATTTAGCCCATAACAGTAGGCAATGTATTTGTGAGGCCAAATATGTATAAAATGTATAAAAATATGTATGTATTTATATAAAATATGTATGTATTTTATATGTTTCTATACATTCTATAGATATTACACTATCTATGTATCTATAGATTCTACAGTGACAATCAACAGGATTTTTTACATGAGGGTATTGGATAACTATGACAATGTATTTGTTACAATATTTTAAAAATGCATAGATCCATACAGATATGCCCTTAATTATTTTATTAAATACATAGCCAACTGAAATATATTTTTACAGAAAAAATAGATGAAAGTGGAGAGCAGTTATTCATTAACTCATTTTTGACAAGCAGATGGCTTATAAAATGATGCAATTTTAATTTCAAAATTTATTGCAGATTTCTCCTTCTTTAAGATAGTGTTAGTGAACTTAATGTAAGCAGCTCAGTTTAAGGTTTATAAATTAGTTTGTGATTGACAAGGGTAAGATGAAAGTAAGTTGCAGTGGAAATTAGCTGATTATTCAAAACTTTCTAAAATCCTTGTGGTGTTTTTCTATTTTGTGATCTTTTTAAAAGATGGTAGTGGATTTAAATGATAATTTTATTATTACACATATTCAAAAAATGACCTCAACTTATCTTAGCCCAAATTAATATAGAGAGTAAAACAGAAATTAGTCTTTAGATTTGTGCATAATGTGCATAATTTTATTGTATATTTTATTTAACTATTATTAAATATAAATAATTATATAATTATATAAATTATTAATTTATTTATTTTATATTTATAATTTTATTTATTTATTTATTTTTATTTAAACTAAAAAACCCCCACAAAAACAGTTCACCCATTTCTCCCACTCCTTACTCCCCCCACCTTTTGCAACTACCAAATTGTTCTATCTGTGGGTTAGCTTTTTTGGTTTTGTTGGTAGATGTCACACATAAGAGAGATCATACTGCACTTGCCTTTTGCCTGACTTATTTCACGTAACATAATGATGCCCTCAAGGTCTATTCAGGTTTTCACAAATAACATGTGAAATAACATTTTTATGGCTGAATAATAGTCTATTTATTTATTCTATTCTACTTATTCATTCATTCGTTCATTTATTTATTTATTTGTTTATTTACTTTAAAGAAAGAATACATTAGCAGTAGGAAGGAATACTGCTGAGGGAGTATGGGAGGGAGAAGAAAAGAATCTCCAGCAGACTCCATGCTGAGAGAGGAGACTGATGCCAGGCTCCATCTACCACCCTGAGATCATGACCTGAGCCATATGCAAGAGTCAGACACTTAACCAACTGAGCCACCCAAGTATCCCTGATCTAACATGTCATTTAATGCCAATCTTTCCTTATTGATTTTCTGTCTGGATGACCTATTCATTGATGAAGTGGGACATCAAAGTGCCCTATTTGTGTATTGCTATTTTTCCTTTTAGGTCTGCTAATATATGCTTCATATATTTGGATATCCCTGTATTGGGTGCATAAAATTTACAAATATTATATTCTCTTGTTGGTTTGATCATTTCGTCATTATGTAATGCCTTTCTTTTTCACTTAAGATACTCTTTGTTTTAAAATGTATTTTGTCTAAGTATTGCTACTCCACCCTTCTTTTGGTTTTGATTTGCATGGAGTATCTTTTTTCCTTTCTTTACTTTCAGTCTGTGTGTGTCTTTATATCTAAAGTCTGTCTCTTATAGGTAGCAAATAAATGGGTCTTGGGTTTTTGTTTATTTGTTGTTGGTGTTTTATTTTTCTCAAGTCCATTCTGCCATTCAGAATTAAGTCCATTTACATTTAAAGTAATTAATGATAAGTATGGGGGCGCCTGGGTGGCTCAGTCATTAAGCGTCTGACTTCGGCCTAGGTCAGATCCCAGGAGCCTGGGATCGAGCCCCGCATCCGGCTCTCTGCTCTGCAGGAAGCCTGCTTCTCCCTCCACCATTCCCTCTGCTTGAGTTCCCTCTCTCGCTGTGTTTCTCTCTGTCAAATAAATAAAGTCTTAAAAAAAAAAAATGATAAGTATGTGCTTATTGCCATTTTAAAAATTGTTCCCTGGGTATTTTTGAAGTCTCTCTTTGTCCCTTTGTCCTGTTGCGCTCCTTTTTAGGGGCTTGATGACTTTTTTAGAGGTATGCTTATATTCTTTTCTCTTTCTCTTTTGCATATTTAAATAGATTTTTGCTTTGCAGTTACTAAGAGGCACACATATAACAACATATCTATAATAATATATTTTATGTTGATAACACCATGAGTACAATCTCATAAAAGCTGAAAATTTTTCCTTTCCCTCACATGTTTTTTAATGTCACATTTTGTCTTTTTTATTTTGTGTATCCTCTAATAGTTATAATCATAGCTATTCTTACTACTTTTGTCTTATAACCTTTATTCTACTTTTATAAGTAATTAATCCACTACCTTTGCTGTATATTTAGTTTTCCATTGAAATTTATTCTTTTGGGGCGCCTGGGTGGCTCAGTCGTTAAGCAGCTGCCTTCGGCCCAGGTCAGATCCCAGGGGTCTGGGATCGAGCCCCGCATCGGGCTCTCTGCTCTGCAGGAAGCCTGCTTCTCCCGCTACCATTCCCTCTGCTTGTGTCCCCTCTCTCGCTGTGTTTCTCGCTGTCAAATAAATAAAATCTTTAAAAAAAAAAAAAGAAATTTATTCTTTTATGTATGTTCTTGTTACTAATTAGCACTCTTTTCTGTTAAAGACATCTTTAAAACTTCTTGTATGCATCTTTTAGTGGTGATGAATTAATTTTTCTCTTGTTTATCTGGAAAACTTAATCTTTCTTTCAGTTCTGAATTATAACCTGGCCAAGTAGAGTATTCTTTGTCGAAAGATTTTTTTCTTTCAGCACTTTGACTATATTGTACAGACCTCTGGGCTGCAAAATTTCTGCTAAAATATTGATCATCTTATGGGGGTTCCCTTGTACATAACAAGTTTTGTTTTGTTTTGTTTTTTTGTCCCTTGCTGCTTTTAATAATCTCTTCTTAACTTTAACTTTTGGCATTTTAATTAGAGGATATCTTGGTGTGGGTCTCTTTGGGTTTATCTTATTTGGAAGTCTGTTGGTTTACTGGGTTTGGATGTCAGTTTCCTTCTCCAAGTTAGGAAATTTTTATTCATTATTTCTTCAAATAAGATTTCAGCTCCTATCTTTCTCTTTTCCTTTTGGGAGCCCTATAATTCTATATCATTTTAATTGATGGATAACTTGTTTAAAAGAATTACTTGCTTGTGATTACAATACTTTGAATCACAGACTTCCAAAATTAATATTAAATTTAAAATTCTGTATAATTATGCCAAAATTAGGTGATATATGTTTTTTCATTCTTAAGATATATGCTAAAATTAGAATTTTCATTTTATTTTATTTTTATTTTTGACATTTTACCAATAAAAATACAGACTTAGAACATCCAAGTTACTTTTTAAAGATTCTGCTAGTAATAAGTGAAGAAATTAGACATTCTAAATCAAAACCAGCTTTATATCTTCCATTTGTTTCCAGAAAAGTTTTTAGCTCAGTTGGAATTTTTTTTAACTGAATAGTTTTATTTATTATTCTTAATAGGAGGAGTACGTCCAGCTTAACTTTGTCTAGTCCAATTTTCAAAGCTGTTCTATATATACCATCTCATTTTTTATATTCAGAGTACATATTTTACTTGTATTTATCTTTGATTTATCAAACATACTACAAATGCCAGAAGATTACATAAATATTATTTGCCACAATTTCAAACTGAGAAAATTAAGGCATGAAAAGTGACATATTACCTAAGGTCACATAACTAGTAGTTGGTAGAGTTAGCATTTGAATTCAGGCAACCTAGCTCTAAATGAAATCCTCTTAACTAGTACATCACATAAATATAAATTGGCAATCAGCCCCTCAAAGTAATCTTTGTGTATACAGGTACAACCTAAATATGGTGTCGTGTAGAAGAGAGAGATAAATAAAAAACTTGATGAAAAATGCTCTCAAAACTTCTCCTAGGGGCGTCTGGGTGGCTCAGTGGGTTAAAGCCTCTGCCTTTGGCTCAGATCATAATCTTGGGGTACTGGATCAAGCCCCACATCGGACTCATTGCTCAGCAGAGAACCTGCTTCTCCCTCTCTCTCTGCCTACTTGTGGTCTCTCTCTCTCTCTCTCTCTCTGTCAAATAAATAAATAAAATCTTTAAAAAAACCACAAAACTGGGGTGCCTGGGTGGCTCAGTGTGTTAAAGCCTCTGCCTTCGGTTCAGGTCATGATCTCAGGGTCCTGGGATCAAGTCCCACATCAAGCTCTCTGCTCAGTGGGGAGCCTGCTTCCCCCTCTCTCTCTCTGCATACTTGTAATCTCTATCTCTCTCTGTCAAATAAATAAATAAAATCTTTAAAAAAAAAAAAAAAAACTTTTCCCAGATTAGAGGTGTGTATGCAGATGAAGACCATTCAAGGACATTTTCATAGTCACTCTGTGGTTTCTCTCAAAACATAAGTTAAAGCCTTCTTAAATTTTTTAAAAATTATATTGAATTCTATGTCTACAAATATGTTCTATTGCATTACTTTTTAAATTTTCATCTCTGAGAATTACAAATATTTGGACCTGGTATTCACTTTGCCTATTTTCTAAATATATCACTCTCTAGATGTTTATTTCATATATTTACTTTTTTCTCTCTAGAATTTGTATATTAATTGTTTTGGGGTAAGGTGATGTCTTTTAATATGGTTTTTATTTGTATTTTTAAAAATTAATACTTATTTATTTAAACTCAAATAGCCAACATATACTTTATCATTAGTTTCTGATGTAGTGTTCAATGATTTGTCAGTTGTATATAATACCCAGTGCTTATCACATCACATGTCCTCCTTCATTCCCATCACCCAGTTACTCCACCCCCCCAGCCACCTCCCCTTCCACAGCCCTCAGTTTGTTTCCCACAGTCAGGAGTCTCTCATGCTTTGTCTCCCTCTCTGATTTCTTCCCATTCAGTTTTCTCTCTCTTCCCCTATGATCTTCTGTGCTGTTTCTTATATTCCACATATGAGTGAAACCGTATGATGAATGTCTTCCTGTAATTGCTTAATTTGCTTAGCATAATACCCTCCAGTTCCATCTATGTTGATGCAAATAATAGGTATTCATTCTTTCTTATGGCTGAGTAATATTCCATTGTATTTATGAATCACATCTTCTTTATCCATTCAACTATTGAAGGATATCTTGGCTCCTTCCACAGTTTGGCTATTGTGAACATTGCTGCCATGAACATTGGGGCGATGGTGCCCCTTCTGTTCACTATATCTGTATCTTCATGGTAAATACCATGTAATGCAATTGCTGGGTCATAGATTAGCTCTATTTTTAATTTTTGGGGGAACTTTTATACTATATTCCAGAGCATCTATACCAGCTTGCATTCCCACCAACAGTGTAAGGGTGTTCACCTTTCTCTAGATCCTCGCCAATATTTGTTGTTTCCTATCTTGTTAATTTTAGCCATTCTGACTGGTGAAAGATGATATCTCATCATGATTTTGGCTTGCTTTTCCCTGATGACAAGTGATGTGGAGCATTTTTTCATGTGTCTTTTGGCCATTTGTATATCTTCTTTAGAGAAATGTTTGTTCATGTCTTCTGCCTATGTCTTGACTGGATTATTTGTTTTTTGGGTGTTGAGTTTGTTAAGTTCTTTGTAGATTTTGGACACTAGCCCTTTATCTGATATGTCATTTGCTAATATCTTCTCCCATTCCATAGGTTGCCTTTAGTTTTGTTGACGGTTTCCTTTGCTGTGAAAAACTTTATTCAATGAAGTCCCTATAGCTCATTTTTGCTTTTGTTTCCCTTGCCTTTGGAGACATGTCTTTCAAGAAGTTTTGTGGGCAGGGTCAGAGGTTACTGCATGTGTTCTCTAAGATTTTGATGGATTCCTGTCTCACATTTAGGTCTTTCATCCATTTTGAGTTTATGTTTGTGTATGGTGTAAGAGGATGGTCCAGCTTCATTCTTCTGCATCTGGCTGTCTAACTTGCCCAGTACCATTTATTAAAGATACTGTCTTTTTTCCACTGGATATTCTTTCCTGCTTTGTTGAAGATTAGTTGATCATTGAGTTGAAAGTCCATTTCTGGATTATCTTTTCTGTTCCATTGGTCTATGTGTCTGTTTTTATACCAGTATTATGCTGTCCTGATGACCACAGCTTTGTTATGCCCTTTTGGTTTTCTTTTTCAACACCCCTGCCTGTTCGGTGTTAATATAGTTTTTAATATTTATTTCCTATACCAGCTATCATATATCTTAATTACAGGAAAATATTTTATGAATTTAAACATCACATGCCTCACTTATGAGCAATTACATTTTAATAAAATATATATTGAAGTACATTCCAACTTAATAAATGACATTTCAATATTTTATTTATATTTTGGAAGTAAATGCATGCTATTCTATATAATGTGTCTACAAATTTTTGTTTTTTTCATATGATTAAAAACGAATATGTTCAGGGGCGCCAGGGTGGCTCAGTCGTTAAGCGTCTCCCTTCGGCTCAGGTCATGGTCCCAGAGTCCTGGGATCGAGCCCCACATCGGGCTCCCTGCTCTGCAGGAAGCCTGCTTCTCCTGCTACCATTCCCTCTGCTTGTGTTCCCTCTCTCGCTGTGTTTCTCTCTGTCAAATAAATAAAATCTTTAAAAAAAAAAAGAATATGTTCATTCTTTTCATTATATAAACAGAGTGAAATTGGGGATATGAGCATTTAGTATTCAAGGTAAACATTGTTTTATCAACTTCATGACATACTCAGAATTATAAATCCTAGGTACCTTTTGTAAGTTTAGATTATTCAAATAAAGCTTTTTCTTTTTATTCAAAATTAATTAGTATATTTATTCAGGGTCAAACTTCTCTGATTTTCACCGTTTTATCACCATTTCATATGTGTATTTAATATTTCCTCATTAATCTGTCATTCTAGATTTATAATTATTTATGTTGCCTATTACTTGACCCAATTTGTCATCAACCTTCTGGTATTTTTGACAAATGTGGGTGTTTAATTTAAATGGTAAGTTTTTTAGAGAAAACCAAAAAAAAAGTATAAAAATGAGTTTTAAGATCTGCCATAGAATTTTGTTAGAATTGTTCTTTGTTATTTTGCAAGTGTATAGCTTTTTTTTCCCACTAAATGTGCATGCAATGTATGTTTCAACTCTTATTTTGTTTTGACATTCAGAACCATTTATGTTCTTTCAAGTATTAATACTGATAACATTGGAATTTTTTTTTATTGTGCTTTGTTAGTCACCATACATCATTAGTTTTTGATATAAGTGTTCAAAGATTCACTGTTTATGTATAACACCCAATGCTCTGTTCTGTACATGCCCTCCTCAATACCCACCACCAGGGTCACTCAT
Source organism: Procyon lotor (assembly GCA_028646535.1). Taxonomy (NCBI): domain Eukaryota; kingdom Metazoa; phylum Chordata; class Mammalia; order Carnivora; family Procyonidae; genus Procyon; species Procyon lotor. The sequence goes on from CM053604.1 coordinate 19,305,417, forward strand.
TCCCCCACCCCTCACCCCTCCAAAATCCTCAGTTTGTTTCTTAGAGTCCACAGTCTCTCATGGTTTGTCTCTGCCTCTGATTCCCCCCCCCCTTCACCTTTCTTCTCCTTCCCCTAAGGTCCTTCATATTATTCCTTATGTACCACAAGTAAGTGAAATCATATTAAAAATGACTTTCTCTGCTTGACTTATTTCAAAAATATTTTTATAAGTTACCAATCTATATATAAAATGAGAATAATTGAGTATTCATTATGTGCAGCCAGTTTAAAATTATTATGTGTATGACTTATAAAGGAAAATTAAAGTTATGTGTACAAGTAAATAGAATTAATAAATTCTATCAGAAATATAAAAAAGAATCTGACAATTAGAAGTCTCCATGGTCTTTTAGCTAAAATACCCTATTAATTAGGTCTGTGCTTGAATACTGCTTGTACTGAGAAGCTCATTGCTTCTTTTTCCAACTTTTCCTCAACCAGCTTTCAAGAAATTAGTTCATGGAGCAATACTGTCAAAATGGCAATGTATAAGATTCAGGGCTGCAAAGTCTACTGAGAACCAAAGCTTAGAAAATTTACTTATACTTCTCAGGATCAGTTGTTAATTGGCAGATGTGTCAGAAACCATCCTTTCAGTGGAACACCTTTTTAGTGAAATTGTCTCCCCAGAAATTTTCACTCTCTTCTTATTATAGGTGTCCATTCTCATCACCCCTGGCTTATTTCTCTTGAAACAATGGTTTAAAATCATGGAGAAGTAGGCTACAGTTAAAAATATCTTCATTCCTCTTAATCATTTTTCAAAATAGGACCCAGACCATGTTAGGCTAGATTCTTTAGTCACACTATCATACATCCTAAAATGACAAGCCATTTTAAAATGTAATTTGACATGACTGTACACAGATATCAAAGTTTTGCACAAATATCAATTGTTACAGGAGAAACTTTATTTAAACCTTTAACCAATCTCCTGACAGCAGAATCTTGTAAAAAAATCAACACATTTTATTACTAAATTCTTCAAGTTGATCTATTGGAATTAGTCTCTCTATTGCCCTATTTTATATTTGTTCAAACTTTTTTAAAAAAACTATTTATGACAAAAGCTGAAGATAACTCATCTACTCTTAATTTTTTAACATTTTATTGTTTGAAGTACAAATTGAAATCAGATGGACTATAAGTATCAAGAACAAATGAATTCACTAGGAATATATTTAACTGATTTCAGAATCAATAGTTCACAAAGTTAGGTTTTTCTTTTCTTATAGTCACTGTACATGTATATTGAAAATGTGCTTCTTTCTGAAAAACGGTAGTGCTAATATTTTTAAATATTTTTGGGGGGCTGAGATTATGCTCTTGGAATGTCCATTGTGAATATCTTGTATCTAATTCACTAACTGTGAAAACACAGAAGTAGTTTTTTGAGAATTACCCCTAAATAAATAATCTGAGGATGAGGTTTACATTTATAAAACATTACTAAAAATGTTTGGCAAGTGGGTATGTTAAACAGAAGTGTTGTGGGCATGGTGGGAACAAGAGACAGAAGGTCAGAACCCAAGTAGATTCAGTCATAAAGAGCAACTAACACATCCTTAGTTGTCATGTAGCAATTCAACATATTTTTTACTAATAGGAACAACAGATAACCTGGATAATTTTGAGTAAATAGTAAAAATTATTTTACTAGACTAAATTACCACCTCTATGTTGCTTACTAATTCCCAATGCCTAAACAAATGCTGTAACAAGGCAAAGACATATACATCTTACCTTAAAAATTGAAATACATTTGACACACAATGCTACGTTAGTTTCAGGCATATAACATAGTAATTCAGCAACTCTATGTTATGCTGTGTTCACCGTAAGTGTAGCTACTATGTGTCATCATACAATTCTATTAAAATACCATTGACTATATTTCCTATGTTGTACTTTTCATCTTCATGACTTACTCATTCCATAACTAGAATCCTGTACCTCTTAATCCCCTTCACTTATTTTGTCTATCACCCCATTCCTCCTTTCTATCAACCACCAGTTTTGTTTTTGTTTTATAGATTCCACATATAGATGAAATCATACGGTGTCTGTCTTTTTCTCTCTGAATTATGTCACTTTAGCATAATTTCCTCTAGGCCCATCCAGATAGTCACAAATGGCAAGATCTCATTCTTTTCATGACTAAGTAATATTCCATTGTATATCACATCTTTATCTGTTCATATATTGATGGACACTTAGGTTGTTTCTATATCTTAGTTATTGTCAATAATATTATAATACTCATAAATGTGCATATATCTTTTTGATTTGTATTTTGGTTTTCTTCAAGTAAATACTCAGTATTGGAATTACTGGATCATATGGCATTTTTATTTTTATTTTTTGAGAAACTTCATGCACTGAAAGCTTCATGCACTGAAAAGCTTCCTTTTCTCCACATCATTGCCAACACTTATTTGTCTTTTGATAACCAACCATTCTGATTGTTGTGAGGTCATGTTAACCTTGTAGTTTTGGTTTTCATTTCCCTGATGATTAGTGATATTCAGCATCTTTTTTTTTTTTTTTTTTTTTTTTTTAGTGTTGTCTGTTTGCCATCTGGATATCTTCTATGGAAAAAATGTCTACTCAAGTTTTCTACCCATTTTTTAACCAAATTGAGGTTTGTGTTTGCGTCTCTTTCTCTGTGTTACAAGTTCTTCATATATTTTGGACAAGAATTTCTTATCAGATTTTATTGCTAATATCTTCTCCCATTCCAAAGGTTACCTTTTTGTTTATTTTGATGGTTTCCTTCATTGTACAAAAGCTTGCTACTTTGGTGTAGTCCTTACAGTTTATTTCTTATTCTTTTTTCCTTGCCTGATCGACCTATCTAGAAATAGTTGTTAAGGCTGAGGTTTAAGAGATTGCTTCCTGTTTTCTTTTAGAAATTTCATGGTTTCAGGTCTCATATTTAGATCTTTATTTCATTTTGAGTTTATTTTTGTGTAAGGCTTAAGAATATAGTTCAGTTTCATTTTTTTGCATGGAGCACCATTTATTGAAAAAACTGTCTTTTCTCATTGTATATTCTTGCCTTCTTTGTCATAGATTAATTGATCATATAAACATGAGTTTATTTCTGGGCTCTCTATTTAGTTCCATTGATCTAGGTTTCTGTTCTTGTGCCAGTACTGTACTGTTTTGATGACTATAGCTTTGGTGTATCTTGAAGGATGGGATTGTGATACCTCTAGTTTTATTCTTTCTCAAGATTTCTTTGGCTATTCAGTCTTTAGTGATTCCATACACATTTCAATATTATTCATTCTAGTTCTGTTAAAAATGTCATTGGAATTTCATAGGGATTTCATAGGGATTCAATACTTCCAATCCTTGAGCATTTAATATCTTACTATTTGCTTGTCATCTTTAATTTGTTTCATCAGTATCTTCTTTTTTTTTTAAGATTTTATTTATTTATTTGACAGAGAGAGAGACAGCCAGAGAGGGAACACAAGCAGGAGTAATGGGAGAGGGAGAAGCAAGCTTCCGGCTAAGCTGGCAGCCTGATGAGGGGCTGGGACTCCATCCCAAGATCCTGAGACCTGAGCCAAAGGCAGATGCTTAAGGACTGAGCCACCCAGGTGCCCCTCTTTCATTAGTATCTTATAGTTTTCAGGACACAGGTCTTTCCCCTCCTTGATTAAGTTTATGCCTAGGTATTTTTTTTCTTCTTTTTAATGCAGTCCTGACTGGGCTTTTTTTTTTTTTTTAAAGATTTTATTTATTTATTTGACAGAGAGAGGGATCACAAGTAGGCACAGAGGCAGGCAGAGAGAGGGGGAAGCAGGCTCCCCGCCCAGCAGAGAGCCTGAAGCGGGTCTCGATCCCAGGACCCTGAGATCATGACCTGAGCGGAAGGCAGAGACTTTAACCCACTGAGCCACCCAGGTGCCCCTGGGATTTTTTTCTTAATTTCTCTTTAGCTACTTCATTGTTGGTGTATAAACCCAACATATTTCTATATATTAATTTTGTAACTTTATTGAATTCATTAATCCTAATTGTGTGTGTGTGTGTGTGTGTGTGGTCTTTAGGGTTTTCTTTGTATACGATCATGTTTTCTTCAAATAGTGACAGTTTTGTTTCTTCTGTACTGTTTTGGATGCTTTTTATTTCTTCTTCTTGTCTGATTGCTGTGTTAAGACTTTCAGTACTATGTTGAATAAAAATGGTGAAAGAGGATATTTTTGTCTTTTTCCTGCTGTTCTTGATTTTATAAGAAAAGCTCTGTTTTTCCCACATTGAGAATGATGATGGTTGTGGGTTTATCATATATCTTTATTATTACCTGTAAAAACAATTTGTTGATGTTTTTTACTACTGATGGTTGTTGAATTTTGTTGAATGCTTTTTCTACATCTATTGAGATGATCGTGATTTTTATTTCATTTTGTAAATGTGACATTTTATTTTTAATTTTCTTCCAATGCAATATTTTAAGTCAATTCATTTTCTAGTGTTTCTACAACTAATTTTCAGCTGAGGAAATTGGGACAAAGAAATCCACTGTTGCTATATAATTAAATATTTATCCTTGACTTAAAAATGTTATACATATATATAAGCAGTGGAAAAATTATACCTGAAGAAAGCAATAAAAAATAGTGTGAATGAAAGAATCTAAGTAAATATTTGATTTAGGACATTACTTATCTAGTAATGCAATAGGAAATATTTAACTTAAATCAAAAGTTACAAAAGGTAGATTGCATCTGAGATTCTTATAAATATACTAGAAATAATTTTCAATTAGGTTGTAAGTGGACTAAAAGTTGCAATAATAAAAATAAAAATGTGGAATTTCTAATTTTTATCTGAGTTATTAAAATGTTTGGTTACTTAAATAAAAAATTCACTTTAGTTAATACTACCTTTGAAATTTTTGATAGTAAAAGTAATCAAAAGGTTTATTGGAAGTTTACATAATATTATAATTGTGGCTTATACTGTAATATCTATCCAATGCAATCATGTATAATAGCAAATCATTTAATGAATTTTATTTCAGAATTAAAGTATTTTAACTCAAAATGCAGAATCTATATTATTTGTTTTTACTTTATTCACAAATATCTCATTAAAATTTACATAAACTGGGGGCGCCTGGGTGGCTCAGTGGGTTAAAGCCTCTTCCTTCAGCTCAGGTCATGATCTCAGGGTCCTGGAATTGAGCCCCACATCAGGCTCTCTGCTCAGCAGGGAGCCTGCTTATTCCTCTCTCTGCCTGCTTCTCTGCCTACTTATGATCTCTCTCTCTCTCTGTCAAATAAATAAATAAATAATATTTTTAAAAAAATAAATAAATTTTACATAAACTGAATCATGTTCCCCCGAAATTCACATTTGAAGGCTAGGCTCCATTGTGACTGTTTTTGGAGGAAAGGCCTTTAAAGAGGTAATTAAGGTTAAATGAGATCCTGAGTGGAGCCTCAATCCTATATCACTGTGTTCTAATAAAAAGAAGACACATCAGGGATATGTGTGACAGAAGGAAAACCATGTAAGGACACAGTGAGAAAGCAGCCTTCTGCAAGTCAAAGAGATGGGCCTCAGGAGATACTAATCCATCTGGCACCTTGATTTTAGACTTAGCCTCCAGAATTGTGTGAAAATACAATTCTGTTGTTGAATCCACCCAGGTTCTGGTATATTTTATTACAGCAGTACTAACAAACTAATATCAAATCCTAAGATCAAGTTTGGGGCAGGGAAAACTTACAAATAAAAACCTATAATTTAGAATTATTGCTTAAAAATCCAAATATACATTTACCTGCAACCTTAAAGACATTGTTTTAATACAAAAAAACTGGCTGATGTTGCCAGATATTTTCATTCATTTTCCAAAAATTAAATAGGCTGATGTATGGGAAATCTTGGGACAAAAGTTGAATTATTTAGATGATAGATAGATAGATAGATGATAGATAGATAGATAGATAGATAGATAGATAGATGATAGATGATAGAAAGATGATAGATGATAGATGATAGATAGATAGATAGATAGATAGATAGATAGATAGATAGATAGATAATAGAATTTGGTAGTAGTAAAATCACGTGTAACTCTGATATATATCCATTCCCATTGGGGCAATGCCTGGTTATATATAAGGAGTATGTCTGGTTTTTGAAGAATGTAAACAGTCAAGTAGACTATTGGTGATTTAGACAAACATATCAGAACTGAACTTCAGGGCTACAGAGATATTAGAGTACTTTACAATAAACTGTGCTGAATATCCTCAATTATCAAGATCCACTTTTACCACCTTCTTGGGTGTTTTTCTCTACTATAAGAGCAGAGAGTTAAAAATTTTTTTTCTTTAGATTTTCTTGCATGTACTGGAAGCAAATGAGGTTCTCTCAATTGGATACATTTGTAAGAGAATTTTGAAAAGGAAAATTGATAGGAAGCTATCTTGCTGTTGATTTTGGCTGGTCTGTTGTTTTTTTATGGCAAACAAGTAATGAGAATGTGGTTTTGTTTTGTAACTTTGTTTCAGAATCCAAATTCCAGCTTTGCTGCTATTTAAGCATAATTTTGAAGGTGCAGCCACTTTCTGATTCATCAAACCAATATGTCAGACTCAGTGGTTCAATGGTGGCCTCCTGATTTTCTACTTTTCTGATTGTGTTAGACATCATAGTTCCCTCAGTTGATCAATTAAATGTGTAATGTTTTGAGGTTCAGTTGAGAACCTAGTTTCCTAATATCTCTTTGGGTTAAATCCTTTAATACTCATAATATCTAGTGCAATTCTTACTGTTAGAGAAATTAAGAAGAGATGTTCAATTTTCTGTATGGAGTTAATTATATTGGTGTTTGGGAGAGTAGTGTGTTATCCATACTCTGAATTTGATTCAATACAAAATGTATACAATTATAACCCATAGATGTCTCCATATGTTTACATGAATAGATAAATATAACTTTCCATTAAACATGTGACACTAATTTCATACTTAGAGTTTATTTTTCCCTTAATCCACAGAAGCTTTATTACTCTCTTCCCCACCAATGTGGTATACATTTACTGAATAAATTTTCATGACTAATAGTTGAGTACAAAAACTATTTTGTCAACAAAGGGATAGGCTTACTTTTGTTACGAGTTTGTGAAAAATTCAGGCCACACATATTCACTCACATACACAGAAGATGTTAAACCCTGATAGAAAGAAAGAAAGAAAGAAAGAAAGAAAGAAAGAAGGAAAGAAAGAAAGAAAGAAAGAAAGAAAGAAAGAAAGAAAGAAAGAAAGAAAGAAAGAAAGAAAGAAAGAAAGAAAGAAAGAAAGAAAGAAGGAAAGAAAGGAAGGAAGAAAGGAAGAAAGAAAAAGAAAAAGAAGATACTAAACCTTGTCTTCCCAGACCTGGTGACAATAGGAAGAGTTTATGAAAAGAAAAGAAGTTATATATCCTTTTAGTCTTTTCATTCAATTCAATTACTTTGCCTCTTAGCTCAGAGACTAAAACTGTATTGATGTATAAACCTGATCTTCTTTTGCCCTAAGAATATTTAGCTGATTTACACACCCTAAAATCTTTTAAACAGCATGTCTTAAAATTATTTTATTTAATGGAAAGGATACTTGACAAGGGCAGAGGAAAGCTTGAGTTCTTATGGCTTTGTAACCATTCCGTAGTGAAGATCACTTCATTAGATCCCTCTGGGACTTCACTAACACTACAATTAAAAATCAGAGGTGACCTACAAGATCTCTGGTTTCCTCTGGGTCTAAGATATTAGGCCTCTCTCCTGGCTATCTATTCTAGGAAGGAATGAAGAGATAACCTTAAGTGGACTATTAGATTATGGAAGGAAAATATTAAGTTTGAACCTACTAATTAAATATGCAGAGGAATATGGGAGGAAATAAATCATTTCCCAAAGGGGAACCTAAGATTTAATTAATATAATACCACACACTATCAATAAATATTATGAAAGATGCTTCCCTCTCCACCCTTTTCGCTTACTTTACATGGGTCTTGTTTGAATCCTCTGAGAGAAAAATCTTACACATACCTTCTCAAGTCTTAAAACTTATATAGAAAGTTACATGTGTTTGTTGATTTTCTCTCTTAAAAAGGAAAATATCTTAAGTCATAATTTTTAAGGTGAGTTTAAGAAAGCACAAACATGAGGAAATTGGCTGTTCAAAGATATGCTCTTTGAGATGGCAAATTATCTGTAGGATATTTACTTTTATTGAGATCTGTGCCTTCAGTTTTTTAATATCTTTAGGGCTAGGATTGCTTAGATGTTAGGAGAAGATAGAAGTGGCAACAACATTTTGGAATTTATCATTCTATCTAAAATGCTTGTGTTTTTCCTTGAGTTTATTGCATTTGTGAAAAAGAGTCTATGAGAGAAGATGTAGAGGTCAGATTTCATTTATAAAATTGACAAATTAACTTGTTAAATTTCTAAAATCCATCCAATACTACAAATTGGTGCTCTCAAGAGCCTGGAATGGTGTGTAATGAGGTGCATTACCAATAGGAAATTATGGGCTTTTCCATTGGCTAGCCTATCCACAAATTCTTCATGAAAAGAAAAAAAATGTTTAATAACTTCGGGTATTTTTGTGAATGTCTGGAAGTTGAGAAAAAATAGTTCTCTAAACACTGCACTGGACAATCAGTTTGGCCATTTGCTTAAGCACCCTAATCAATTAGGGACATCAAATATAACTGATTAATACAATAAATTGACCACTGTGTGACTGAAGTAACCAAATAATACAATTGTTTAATGTAAAATATGTGCAGGCTAACTGCCATGTAATTCATTCATTTCATTATTTTTTTTCATGCTCTGAGAAGTCCTAACCTTCTCTGCTCTGCCTGATAACACACTCAACAACTTAGCTGGATGCATCATGATCATGAAAGGCCCAAATACATAAATGCATTATGAGTTCAAACAAATACTTACAGAGAATTATAACTGATGAATCTAGCTTTTCCTGCAACTTTCTACACTGAAAACTGGGGAACTTCCAAAGAAACAGGATACAGATTGTTTTGGATTAATGACTTAGGTTGATTTTGTTTGTATGAAGATTGTTTACATATTATGCTGCTTTTGAATACTGGAAGGCAGAAAGACAGTTTTTAAGCCAGGGATGTTTTTAATATACAAGAAGTATGGATGTGACAGTAGATAGACTCATTATTACTTGCCTTGTACAAAGATAAGTATCTACACACAGTTTACAGAAAAGTGGAAAGCACAGTCTTTGGGGTCTGACAGAGCCCAATATCACATTTCAACCAATTTTATTGCATTTGATTCCACCAAAAAAATACCATACAGTTTAAGGTATGGAAATTCAAATTCAGAATGAATAAATGACTTTCCAATGATCACATGAATAATAAATATCATATCTGGAACTAGTTTCCAAATATTTTTACTCTCAATTCATTGTTCTTCCTTCCACTATACAATATTACATCTTAAACATTTCATTTGCAAATGACCAAAGCATCCATGTAAAGAAAAATAAGCCCCATCCCCCAAAAGTAGGTAAATGGGAGATTTACTGATTTTATACAGTCAGTGCAGAGTAGGGTCGGCTTCCAACATTGCTGGATCCAGTAATTAAAATGGTAATCTACTTGGTTTCATAATCTCTCTTTGCCTCTTTCCCTCTCTCCTCTGTGGTGGAAAAACTTGGCAAGGCCAAGAACTGAAGCAAGAGTTGCTTGAAAGGAGCAGAAACTTACTGGAATACTCCAGGCAGAAAGGATGGTGGAATGAAATAGGGACACAGCACTGGGGTAGATAAAGTAAATTCAAGGTTTTTAATTTTTTTAAAAAAAATTAAGTACACAAACAATGAATCACGGAACACTATATCAAAAACTAATGATGTACTGTATGGTGACTAACATAACATAATAAAAAATGGGAAAATGCTATTTGTTGATAGATGCAATAATGGATATTAACAGGTATGGAGTTAAACATGACTTGAAGTTTTGGTCTGAATGACTAGGTACAATGTGGTCTCATTCACTAAAATAATGAAGTCTGAGAAAGGAACACATTTTGAAAAAATCAAAATTAAGAAAATATAAAATGACAAGTTACTATTTTTAAAAGGCTGATTTCACAGTTAACTTTGTGTTAATTAGAAACAGCACTGCACATGCTTTGTGAGAACAGTCCCCACAGCAGGCCACCAAACTTAGCTAGAAACCCTTTCAGCTCCCAGAAATCCTTTTATCTGGGTTCCTTTTGTGTAGTACATAAACCACACAATCATACAAAACAAACCTGCAGGTCTGTATCTAAAATTAAATAAAAAATCAAGATGTCTATTGTGACCATCATGATTGATAAAGCAGAAACAACATATCCCATGAGGCAAATAATAAACCTAACAGATTTAGGTAAATAAGAAGTTCAACTAACCAATTGAAAAATAGCACATTTTCCAAGCTTTCAATAACATTTGGTATTTTGAAAAAAATAAACTATAGTCCTTTATGTTTATTTGAATAATCTTCATATACAAATATCCACTACCTAGCTCAGTTAAAAAAAAATTGTGTATATGTACATGTTTGGAGATGTACTTATTGAAAATAAAATTTAGAAAACTTAATACAATATATAAAATGTAAAGAAATAGAAACATGGATAATGCATAGAGAAAAGCAGGAAACCTTTCTTATGCATCTTCCAATAATGGAATATTATTTGTTTTCCATTTGGGAAATTACAAATTAAAATATTATTGTTATTTCCCCTAATTAGTTATAAGAGGGTATAAAATGAATTTTCATTAAGATAACATTCATGTCTATGTGGCCTCAGAAAATAATGAGATGAAGATTTTTAAATATTTTTAAAAAATATTTTTTATATAAAAGTAGCCTTACATATTTTTACATACAGAAAGAGCCTCATTCCAGGCAACAACTGCTAACTACAACAAATATGTTAGTTTTTAGTTTTGCTATATTTTTGCTATACCAATATGGAAGCAGCTGATTCACATCTGATGCGTCAACTGTAGGTATAACAGACTATACAACTGCAAGATCCATGTCTGATTAAAGATGAAGGAAAAACATTACAAGATGATATCTAGTAACAATTCTGTTCAAATGAACATGCTTTCAGAGGAAACTGGATTCTTAGTTTTCCTGAATCAAGGTTGACGATAGATGATAAATAGGAAGATATAAAATAAGTCAAGGGACTGGTCATTCCTTTATGAGAAGCAACTATGCTAAGTTGCTAAGAAAAAACAAACAAACAAACAAAAAACAAACGGTCAACTCCTTCATCTGACAGTTTTGGAATCTTGCCTGAGGGCAATTGGCGTATGGGCAATTGGTGAGAAATGTTGGTTAGGTACAATTGTATGTGACTAGTCTTGTGATTAATCCTTATTCTGTCCATTCCTTTTCTATTTTAAAAAGGTATTTTTATTTATTTATTTTTGCTAGAGAGAGATACAGAAGGTGAGAGAACAAGTGGGAAGGAGGGGCAGAAAGGGAAGCAGGCTTCCCACTGAGCAGGGAGCCCTTAGAGGACTGGATCCCAGGACCCTGGGATCATGATGGAGCAGAAGACAGATGCTTAACCCATTGAGCCACCCAGGTGCTCAATTCTGTCCTTTTTTATAAATACATTTCTCACCTAAGAAGCCCTTGTTGATAGCTCTTAATCTGAACTGAGCACATAGAGAAGAATTGACATACATTAATTTCTGCCCCATGCATCTTTATTTCTCCACTTTACTCAGGACTCATGTATTGTAGAAAATATCAGGATAATTTGAAGTACAGACCCAACTTTGAGTCATATCTCCAAAATGTTGTAAAGATTAAAGATAATGTATATCAAGATTTTGACTTGGGTCCTGACACATAGTAAATTAAAAATTTTAATTATAGTTACTAATCATAAACCATTTGCCAATTTGACCTTCCAGAAACATTGTTATAAGACTTTCAGATATAGGATTTATGATTTAAGGATCCATTCAGTATTTCACAAAAGTAGTAATATATTGATAACTCTAATATTTCTTCTATTCTGTACTAAAGGTTTTGATAAAATCAGGGGAATTTACTATATTAAGCAAACCATTAATTAATCCAGAATCAGTCACATAAATTTGAACTTGTTTTCAAGCTTATGAGTCAAATCATCAATAGTCTAAGTAGTTCATTAAGATCACAGTTAACCATAGTTGGTTAAGCTTCATCTGTTTAAATCTTAGTAATTCCAGCTGAAAAATTTGTAGTCAAGAATGAATAAAATATGAAAGCTTAAGTATAGGTCTTAAGAATATCTTACATATCTCTTCTTTGTTCTGAACAGTTCCCCAAATTAGATTTATACACACACACACACACACACACACACACACACATATATAAAACATTATAAAGGTATTTATTTTGCTGACTAGATTCTTTTTCTTTTAAAAAAATTTTATTTTATTTTTATTTTTTTACTTCCTTCACCTATTTCTCCCACCATTCCCCCCAACCACCACCTGCCTCTATCTATATTTTGTACTTATCAGTTTGATTGTTTTTTGTTCTTGTTCTTTTTTTTTTATTTCACCTATAAAAGAAATTGTACGGTATTGTCTTTGTCTACTTATTTTACATAACATAGTACCTTCAAAGTCCATCCATGTTGCCACAAATGGAAGATTTCATTGTTTTTTATGGCTGAATAATATTCATGTGTGTGTGTTGTGTTTATGGCATATATCAGTCTTTGTCATTAATCTATCAATTGACACTTAGATTGTTCCCATACCTTGCTTATTATAAATTTGCTGCAATGAACATGCAGAGTTATGTATTTTTCAAGTTAGTCTTTTTATTTTCTTCAGATAAATAGAACTGGAATTTCTGGATCATATGTATAATTACATCTTTATTTTTTGAGGAAATTCCATAATGTTTTCTATAGTAGCTGTACCAGTTTACATTCTTACCAACAGTGCACAAGGGTTTCTTTCTGTCCACAACCTCACAAACACATTATTTCTTGTCTTTTATAGTAACCATATCTTATTGTGGTTCTGATTTGTATTTCTTAAATGGTTAATGATGTTGAGCATCTTTTCACATACCCACTGGACATCTGTATATGGAAAAATGTTTATTAAGTGTTCTAACCACTTTTTAATCAAAATAAAATTTTTATTACTGAACTGTATAAATTCTTTGTATATTTTGGATATTAATCCCTTAGCAAATACATAATTTGCAAGTATTTTCTCCCATTCAGTAGGTTGCTTTTCTTTGCTATAGAGAAGTTTATCATGATGTAGTCCCACTTATTTGCATTTGCTTTTGTTGCTTTTTCTTTTTGCATCAGATTCAAAAAATGATCCCCAAGATATGTCAAGGAGCTTACTGTCTATGTTTTCTTGTAGGAGTTTTATGGTTTCAGGTCTTATGTTCAGGCTTTTAATCCGTTTCAAGTTAATTTTTGTTTATGGTGTAAGATAGCAGTCCAATTTCATTCTTTTTCATTTGGCTGTCTTTTTTCCAGCACTATTATTGAAGATATTGTCCTTTCCCCATTGTATATTCTTGGCTCCTTTTTTGTAAATTAATTCACCAATTATGAGTGGGTTTATTTCTGGATGCTGATATGTTTCATTTGTCTATGTGTCTGTCTTTGTGTCAGTGTGGGACTATTTTACTTACTATAGCTTTGCAATATAATTTAAAGTCAGGGAGCATGATGCTTCCAGCTTTGTTGGTTCCATACAAATTTTAAGATTGCTCTATTTCCACGGAAAATACATTGGAATTTTGATAGGGATTGTATTGAATCTTCAGTACTCAAATACTTCTTTGAGTATTTGGAAATTTTAACCATATTAATTCTTATATGAGCATAGAATGTCTTTCTATTTATCTACATCTTCAATTCCTTTTGTTAATGTCTTATTGATTTCAATAGAGGCCCTCTGCTCCTCGGTTAAATTTATTTCTGGGTATTTTTGATGCAATTTTAAATAGGATTTTTTTATTTTCTTTTCAGATATTTTGTTATTAGTGTATAGAAATGTGACATATTTGTGTATTGATTTTGTATCCTGCAACATTACTAAATTTGTTTGTTACTTTTAACAGTTTTTTTGATGAAGTCCTTAGAGTTTTCTATATATAATATTATGTCACCTGCAAATGATAACAGTTTTACCTCTTCCTTTCCAATTTGTATGCATTTTATTTCCACTTCTTGCCTAATTGCTTTTGCAAGGACTTCTGATACTGTGTTGAATAAATCCCACTTGGTCATAATGTATGATCCATTTATTATTATTTTGGTAAAGATTTTTACATCTAAGCTCATCAGAATTAAGTTAATGCTTGCTTTATAAAATTAATGTGGAAGAGTTTCTGTCTCTTCTATTTTTTAAAGAATTTGAGAAGGATTGGTATTAATTGAATGTTTAGTAGAATTCACCAATGAAGCTGTCTGGTCCCAGACTTTTGTTTGATGGAAGTTTATGACTACTGATTCAACTTCCTTACTAGTAATTGGTTTATTTAGATTTATTATCGCTTTTATGTTTTATGTTTTATTGAAGTATAATTAGCATACAGTGTTATATTGGTTTCAGGTGTACAACATATTGATTCAACAATTCTATACATTACTCAGTGCTCACCACGATAAGTTTAGTGACCATCTGTCACCACACAATTATTACAATATTATTGACTATTCTCTATGCTGTACCTTTCATTGCCATGGCTTATTTATGCCATAAATGGATGCTTCTACTTAATTCCCTTTAAGTATTTCACATCCCCTACCAACCCTCTACAGCCACCTGTTTGTTTTCTGTATTTAAGAGTCTGTTTCTTTGTTTTGTTTCTCAGATTTCAAATATAAGAGAAATCATATGGTATGTGTCTTTCTCTGTCTGACTTACTTTACTTAGCACAACACCCTCTAGGTCCATCCATATTGTGGCAAATGGAAAGATCTCATTCTTTTATGGCTAATATTACACTATATATATACACCACATCTCCTTTACCCATTCTCTTATTGTTGAACACTTATGTTGTTTGCATATCTTGGCTATTGTAAATAATGCTGTGATAAACAAAAATGTGCATGTATCTTTTCCAATTAGTGTTTTCATTTTCTTTGGGTAAATGCTGAGTAGTGGAATTACTAGATCATGTGGTATTTCTATTTTTACTTTTTGAGGAAGCTCCATACTAGAGTTTACTGTTTGAGGAAGCTCCATGCTGTGCAGCTCCAAACTGGCTGAACCAGTTTACATTTTCAGCGATAGTGCAGGAGAGTTATTTTTCTCTACATGCTTACCAATAATTCCTTGTCCTTTTGATTCTAGCCATTCTGACAGGTGTCAGATGATATCTCATCGTGGTTTTGACTTTCATTTCCCTAATGATTACTGATGTTCAGCATGTTTTCTGGTATCTGTTGGCCATTTTTATGTCTTCTTTGGAAAAATATCTATTCAGGTCCTTTGCCTACTTTTAATTAGATTTTTATTGATATTAGGTTGTATTAGTTATTTCTGTATTTTAGGTATTAACATCTTATTGGATATATCATTTGCAAAAATTTTGTTTTATTCAGGAGGTTGCCTTTTCATTTTGTTGAAGATTTCTTTTACTGTTCAAAAATTGTTTTGTTGTTTGTTTTGTTTTGTTTTGTTTTGGTGTATTCCCGTTAATTTATTTTTTTGTTTGTTTGTCTGTCTGTTTCTTTTGCTTGAGGAGCCATACCTACCGAATGTTGCTGAGGCTGATGTCCAAAGGATTAGATTACACCCTATATTTTTTTCCAGGAGTTTTATAGTTTCAGGTCTCACATTTAGGTGTTTAATCCACTTGAACTTATTTTTGCATATAGTTTGAGAAAGTAGTCCAGTTTCATTCTTTTGCATGTAGCTATCCAGTGTTTCCTGCACCATTTATTGAAGAGACTGTCTTTTCTCTATTGTATATTTTTGTCTTGTCATGGATTAATTGACCATATTAGGGTGGGTTTATTTCTGAACTCTCTAATGTGTTCCATTAATCTATGTGTGTTTATTTTGTTTTGTTTTGTTTTTGTACCAGCGCCATACTGTTGTGATTACTATAGCTTTAGAGTATATCTTGCAATCCAGGATTGTGATACCTCCAACTTTGTTCTTTCCCAAGATTGTTTTGGCTATTCAGGGACTTTGGTGCTTTCATACAAATTTTAGTATCACTTGTTTTAGTTCTGTGAAAAGTGCTGTTGGCATTTTGATAGGAATTACATTGAATTTGCTGTGGGTTCTGTGGACATTGCAGCAATATAAATTATTTCAATCCAAGAGCACAGATTATCTTCCCAATTATCTTATTGCCCTTAATTTCTTACATCAGTGTTTTATAATTTTCAGAGTACGTGTTTTTCAATGCGTTGGCTAAGTTTATTCCTAGGTATTTTATTATTTTTGCTGCAGTTTTAAGTGGGATTATCTTCTTATCTTTCTGCTGCTATATACAAATGCAACAGACTTCTGAATGTTAATTTTGTACCCTGCAAATTTTATCGAATATTTTTTATCTGTTCTAATAGCTTTTTGGTAAACTCTTTAGGGATATAGTATCACGACCTCCACAATAGTAACAATTTTATTTCTTCCTTCCCAGTTTGGATGTTTATTTGTTTTTCCTTATCTGATTACTGCAACTAGAACTTCCAGTTCTATAATATAATTGTAATAAGTAAAAAGTAATAAAATTGGTTAGAGTGGAGATCCTTGTCTTGCTCCTGATCTTGGAGGAAAAGCTTTTAATTTTTCACCATTATATTTTTAGCTGTGGAGTTTTCATATACGCCTTTTATTATGTTGATGTATATTCTGTCTAGAATTACTTTTCTGAAAGTTTTTATCATAAATAGATATAATACTTTGTCAAATGCTTATTCTGCATCTGTTGGGATGTTCATATCACATTGCTTGATTTGCAAATATTGAATCACCCTTTCATCACTGAAATAAATCTTACTTGATCGTAGTGAATGATTTTTCTTCCATGTATTATTGAATGTAGTTTGCTAATATTTTGTTAAATACTTTTGCATCTGTATTTACTGGAGATATTGGCTTGTAGTATTCTGTTTTGTAGTGTTTTTAACTGGTTTTAGTATCAGGGTAGTAACTGATTACTTGTTTCCTTCCATTATAGTCGTCAGAAAAGATGCCTGATCATATTTTGATCTTCTTAAATTTATTGAACCTTGTTTATGGTGTAATTTGTGATCTAGCCTGATTAATGTTAAACTACTGCCTTTACTTCAGGTAAAACCTGTGAAATTTTGTCCTGGTCTTTCCTTTGGGACATATTCTTCTGTCTCCTCATTTTGTGTAACTCTGTTTCTTTATGAGAGAGATCAGCTATGTCTCCTGGTCTTGAAAGTAGTGGCTATGTGTAGAAGAGATTTTGTGGTGCCATGGAGTGTAACCCCCCTGGTCACCAGACCCAGGTGCTCCAGGAGTGACTCCAATGTGGACTGCATGCACCCTGCTATTGTGCCTGAACCATGTTTACTTCAAGCCCAGCCAGCTGCCAACCTGCTTTGCCTGGTGTGTGTGCACTGGGCAGGTGTGTGTGTCCCTGTGCTGTTCAGAGGCCTGTCAAAAAAACTTTCAAGTCAGCAGTATTGTAGTCAGACACAGTTATGGGTACACCAATGGCAGAGCTTGGTCTCTGCATAGCCAAAAGAATCTCAGCTACTGGAATTGCAGGTGCATTGGTGTATAGTATTATCTCCTCTCTCCCCAAAGCAGGAGGCACTTTGGAGTGGTGCCAGTTCCTGCTGGGGCTCCTTTCAGGGTATAGCAGGGCAGGAGATGATTTGGAGGACACCTGCTGAGGTGGGCAGGTTGGATGAGGCAGATCTGCATGGGAACACATGCACTACTTGTAAGATAAGCAGAGACTTTTAGTGCTGGTTCTCACCATGTGTCGCTATTTAGGCTGGGAAAAAATAAGAGAAATGATACCTGCCAGCACTTTTGTTCTTAGAGAAGTCTGCTGAAGATCCCTGCCACCTCAGTGCATGTTCTAAGATTAGTAAATAAATCTCCTTCACATATACCCTGGGAACTTTTTAAACTGTTGCTTCTGTGCTATATCTCAGGCCAAATTATTTATTATGGTGGCTCTTTAAAGGCAAGAACTCAGTTTTCTATTGCCCTCCAGTTCTCTGGGAGTTAAACCCACTGATTTTTAAAGTACTTGAGTTAAGCCTCACTGATTTTAAAAGCTCCCATTAGTTTTCAAGACCAGACGTTATGGTTATTCAGCTTCCCAATTCAGGTACTCAGTGCCTACGGTGGGACTTCATCCTCTATTTCTCCATAATTGTGGCGTTCCTCCCTTTTGTGGCTAGTCTCAGGAGAGTTTGTTTCCAGATCATGTTTCCATCCCTCCCATCCTTTTTGATTTGGCTTCTTCTCTTCAATTAACTGTGGAAGGTCTATTCTCCCAGTTTTCAGAATGTTCTCAGAGTTTATTGCATTGATGTACCTTTTATTTCAGTGTGTCTGTGGGACAAGGTGAGATCAGAATCCTCCTGCTCTGTCATCTTTCCAAACCTCCAGATTTTCATTTTTTTAAAAATTTTATTATGTTAGTCACTATACAGTACATCATTAGTTTTTGATGTAGTGTTCCAAGACTCATTGTTTACATATAACACTGCTCTCCATGCAATGCATGCCATCCTTAATATTCATCCTGGAGCCAATGCATCCCCTCACCTCTATCCCCTCTAAAACCTTCAGTTTGTTTCTTGGAGTCCATAGTCTCTCATGGTTCATCTCCCCCTCTGATTTCCCCCTTTCACTTTTTCCTTCCTTCTTCTAATGTCCTCCATGCTATTCCTTATGTTCCACAAGTAAGTGAAACCATATGATAATTTACTTTCTCTGCTTGACTTATTTCACTCAGCATATCTCCTCCAGTCCCATCCATGTTGATGCAAAATTTGGTTATTCATCATTTCTGATGGCTGAGTAATGTTCCATTGTATATATGGACCGCATCTTCTATTTCTTCATAATTCCGTGTTCGTACATTTTCTTTCTAGGGATTTATCGATTTCTTTTAGGTTGTCTAGTTTGTTAGAAGATAATTGTTCAGTCTTTTCTTATGACGCTTTGTATTCTGTGGTACCAGTTTTAATAACTCCTCTTTCATGTTTGATTTTATTTGAATACTCTCATTTTTTTCTTGGTATCTAGCTAAAGGTTCATCTTTTTTTTTTTTTTTTCCAAAGAACCAGTTCTTTCATTAATCTTTTCTATTGTATTTTACTTTCTATTTTATCTATTTCTACTCTTTGTTATTTACTTTCTTTTTTAACTTTGGGCTTCTTTTTCTATTCTTGAGGTACAAAGTCAGGTTGTATATGTAAGAATTTTCTTGTATCTTGGGGTAGGTATTTATCACTATTAACTTTCCTCCTATGGATACCACATCCCATAAATTTTGCTATGTTATGTTGGCATTTTTATTTATCTGAAGGTAATTTTTAGATTTTTCTTTTTTTTAAGATTTTATTTTCTTATTTGACAGAGAGAGAGAGAGATCACAAGTAGGCAGAGAGGCAAGCAGAGAGAGAGGAGGAAGCAGGCTCCCCAGTGAGCAGAGAGCCCGATGCAGGGCTCGATCCCAGGACCCTGAGATCATGACCAGAGCTGAAGGCAGAGGCTTTAACTGAGCCACCCAGGTGCCCCAAGATTTTTCTTTTGACTTCTTCTTCGAGTCATTGGTTGTTCATAGCATGTGGTTTTACCTCTACATGTTTGTGATTTTTCCAGTTTTATTCATGTGATTTCTAGTGTCATACCAGTGTGGTTTGAAAAGATGTTCGATATGATTTCAGCTCCCTTAAATTTATTAATATTTGTCTTCTGGCCTAAATATGCTCTATCCTAGAGAATGTCCCATATGTACTTCAGAAGAATGTGTACTCTGTTGCATTTGGATAAAATGTTCTACATGTAATAGTTAAGTCCATCTGGTCTAACATGTCACATAAGGCTGAGGTTTTCTTACTAATTTTCTGTTTGGATTTCCATCCAGTGATGTAAATGAGGTATTAAAGTCCTCCCTATTGTTTTGCTCCTGTTTCTCCTTTTATATTTGTTAATATTTTCTTTATATATTTAACAAACATATAATTTTTAAAAACATAAATGAAATGTTGGGACCCACGGGGAAATGACAATACTTCACTCAAGAATCCCCAGTTGGACAGCAAAGATATAAGTCTACCATTCAAAAGATTGGATAATACTGGTACAATGATGTTTTGCAATTGTTAAGTAATGATTGATTGACATTGGAGTACAAAGATACACCAACAGGTGTTCTCTATCAATGGGTAAGGGGAAAAATTGGACACTGGCCAAAAGCAATGACAGTAGCAAATATTTTATCATTTAGACTTAACACAGTGTTGGTTACCCTTGAATCAAATGACTCAGGTTAGTGTCCACTCAGGAAAAGTGGAATATGGGCAAAAGTGGACCCAATGGGAATACTGAGAAATCTATGATGAGGTAGTTCAAAAAGCCTCCCCAACACCTATCCAGTCCACAAATGGAAGCAGAAGACTATAGATGTATATATTTTAAATATGTGTGTGTGTGTGTGCAGGCAAAGAGGGGTATGCATGTACATCTCAAAAAAACAGAAGTGTTTCAGTGAAGAGGAAACCTAACTGCCAAATTTATTTAACTTTTTTGAAAATAATTTTAAACATATAAGTTCCAAAATTAATATGGAAGTTACAAGTGTCATTCACCCAGCTTCTGCTAATGTAATATAGCTATGTAAGATGTTAACATTTGTCAAAACAAAGAAATTAATAATAGCACATAATATAATTAACTTAAATACAGATTTTTTTTTTTTTGTTTTAATTTCATGGGATTTTCTACTAATGATCTTTTTATCTTCCAGTTTCCAAGCCAGGACCCCACTTTGCATTTACTTACTTACTTATTTATTTATTTATTTATTTATTTATTTATATTTTTAAGATTTTATTTATTTATTTGTCCAAGGGAAAGAGAGCGAGAGAGCGAGAGAGAGAGAGAACACAAGTAAGGAAGTGGCAGGCAGAGGGAGAAGCAGGCTCCCTGCTGAGCAAGGAATCTAATGCTGGACTCAATCCCAGGATCCTGGGATAATGACCTGAACTGAAGGTGTCCCCCCATTTGCATTTACACTGTCTTATTTTCTAATCTCCCTTTTATGTGCAACAGTCTTTCCTTGCCCTTCATATTTTGAAGAGTACTGCTCAATGATTTTGTAAAATGCCCCTCAAAATTTAAATTGTCTGACATCTCTAATCATTAAGTTGAAGTTACACACTTTATTGCAAGGATACAACAGAAGTCATACAGTGTCCTCAGTATATCATAAAAGGGGTATGTGTTATCAGTATTTGTTATTACTGATGGTATCAACTTTAATCACTTAGTTAAGGTGGTGTATTCTTGGTTACTCTATTGTAGTAACTCCTATTCCTCTTAATTATGAAATACCATAAGATGAGTCACATTGAGGCTATGCAAATATCCTGCCTTCAAAATTTGTTCTACCAATCTCCACGGATCCTGTGTACAATAGTTTTTCTGTAGTGTTCTGATAATGATTTATCTTTTTTATCCTAATTATCTTCTACATTTATGAATTGTAGTTATTGTATAAAGAGCCATCCCTTTCCCTTATTTATATATGTGTTCAATTCTGTTTATATCTTGAAATACACATTCATATTTAATTTTACAGTTTCTAATCTAAAGCTATAATTATTTATTCTTCAGAGTGTCCTAGCTTTAGGCTTTAGAAACTATTACAGTGTGGCTCCTATAATCTTTTGGAATGTGACCATAATCTCATGAATATTTCTTTCCTTTCTGGCATCACACAATGCTCCAGATTCATCTTATATTTTCTATGCTGCAGCCCTGGAATAAAATATGTCAGGAGGATGGATAGACAGATTTACATCTAATATTTATATGTACCATGAATTCATATATGTTGAATTTCAATCAACTACCACAGGGTATAAGAAAGAGTATATCCTCTAAGAAAGAGGATAACCTGGATCTCATTATCTGTAATATATTTACTTATTTATAAAATGGTAGCTATACTAAAAGTAGTTTCAGAATTGATAATACAAAGGCCTATGAGAAATAAATGTAGTAACTTTAGTAAATTTAGTAACAAATTTAGTATTTGTATATAGTTATTTTTGTACCTAGCCTTTGGTTTTCAACCAAAAATTTTCCAAAGTAACTTATGTTAGTTCTATACTTCCTTACATCTTTCATTATGGTATCGGGTAATTTGGATGTTGTAGCGTGACATAGGGACAAAAGTGATTGAATGCTGTTAGAAAAATGGTGTCAATATACTTGCTTCATCCAGGGTTGCCATTAATCTTTGATTTTTAAAAATATGTAAATGAAGAAAAGAAAAACAAAGTATCTGTGAAGCACAATGAAACAAACACAATAAATGAAGTATGCTTGTATTATACATAGGTAGTCCAAATGGTCATATATGTTACATTTTAACTTCTTTTCACATGTTGTTTGGTTTTTTCATACCTACACAATGTGGCTTGTGCAAATGCCAAATTGTGTTTATAGAAGACATGGATGGATGGATGGATGGATGGTTGGATAGATGGATAGATTAATTTATATACAAACTTCCAGGAGTGTTTACCTGTTTGGTTTTTCAAATCATATACCTATTTTGGTGATTAGTAGATGTGTATTATTATATTCTTTGAACATTACTGAGCATGTCTTGGTATTCTCTGTGTGTGAGAAAGAGACAGGGATACAGACAAGGATCAAGCAAACAAGACAAGGTGGGACAAAAAATATTTCAAGTTTGTGTGCCTTCTCCATTTATTACATCCTCTGGCCTAGTTCCAAAAGATTCTCTTTATTACCTGCTTCTTGGTTTGCCTCACACGGTACTTACCACTTTTTCTGTTCCTTTATGTATAGTCATGATCTCAAGTGAATGTTACTAGGATCCTGGTCCAGTTATTTATATTAAACTTCCTACTGGCATTAGTAATATATTCTTGTGAAGATAAACTGAAGCATTCACACCTTCAGTTGCTAGAAAATAAACACTTTGAATGTAAAATTCTGAGTAAACAAAAGATTAATTTTTCTACTTCATGGCCTAAACATCCAAATTTTGTCATAAGAATAAGAATTCAGATCGTTAGACTAATAGCAGAGGGGGATGCTTGCCTTGGGCACTACATTTAAGAGAAAAATACTCAGTGCATTAAAATATTTACCTCAATTTCTATCACTGAATGTTACACTTGCCTCAGGCTCAAACAGAGCTTATCAAGTTATGGTTGCTGATCCTGCCTGATTTTAATTTTTGATACTTTATCCATCATGATTTATTTTTCATTAATTTTGATTTTAAAATACACATTAAAGTTTATCTTGATTACTGAATTTTAGAAATATATCCTTAGGGGCGCTTGGGTGGCTCAGTGGGTTAAAGCCTCTGCCTTCGGCTCAGGTCATGATCTCAGGGTCCTGGGATCGAGCCCCACATCGGGCTCTCTGCTCAGCAGGGAGCCTGCTTCCCCCTCTCTCTCTGCCTACCTCTCTGCCTACTTGTGATCTCTCTCTCTATCAAATAAATAAATAAAATCTTAAAAAAAAAAAAGAAATATATCCTTAAATGTTGCCCCTGCAGTAAGTTCTTTAGTCATCTCACTGGAACCCAACCTTATTCAGGCTCCGTTTTTTTCTCCTGCATGTAAAATAGTGAATGTTGACTTTAGTCACACAGTATCTAGAGTATATATACTGCTCTGTGTATAAACACATACATGTGCAATGCTAAAGAAGAAGAATATCAACATAAAACTACGGTCTTTCTCCTAATAATCTACTTCATCTTAGAGAATGTCAGAATATCAAATATTTACAAAATATTTGAGTCAATTCTTTCTACAATAGCAAATAGTAAAATCACAGTATCTCAAATCAAACAAGAATTAAAAAAGAAAATTTATGAGCCTTTTGTAACTTAGTTGACAGAAACATATGAGAATTCTATTAAAGAAGTGAGGACATTAATTATAGATTTCTTGTCAGGAGAGATGAATGCATGTCTAACTGTGATGTAAGAGGGCCCTGTATTAGCCTCTTTTATCCTATCAAGCAAGAATTTTCTATTAAATTTTACATTATTAAATATAAAAAGAATACAAATCCATGACTGCCCACATTGCTAAATCTTACTTTAAATACCACTCAGATATTTTGAAATCTCAAGTGTATTTTGATTAATATCCTTACCTGGTGCAGTAAATTAAGTTGATACTGACTTATTCTGCTCCATGCCACCCAAGATTCCCTCTTCACTGTCCAATAAGCTTATCTTTAACAAAATCATATGTACTCTAGTAAATTGGTTGCCTAAAAATATCTAAAGAGAAAAAAAGCATTTTCTTCTGCTCCTGTTGTCAATTTAATGTCATGTAGCTGAGATGGCACTTACTTGAAGTTTCCATTCCAATATTCAAGACCCCTGGTGTTAAGAAATGAATTAAAACCAAAGTGACATTAAATAAATATTTCCTAAATTATCTCTAAATGGGGTCACTTAATTTTTTTTAAACTTTTCCTTTTTTAAAAATATTTTATTTATTTATTTGATATTGAGATAACAAGTAGGCAGAGAGGCAGGCAGAAGGAGGGGGGAAGCAGGCTCCCCACTGAGTAGAGAGCCTGATGTGGGGCTCGATCCCAGGACCCTCAAGGCTTGGTCCCTCCCCTGGGACAACTATTGATCTAGCAAGAACTATTTGAAGCAACTGTTTTGAAACTCTAAAATCTAGTTGAATACTTTCAGTTTTCAGGGAAATTCCTGATGAAAAAAGAATCATAGTTCAGTAAATCATTAGTTTCTTTTTGCAGCTCCATTCTTTATTACTATAGGTAAAACAGACCACAATCCTAGTGTGACTTGCTGGTGCCAGGTTGGGGAATAGGGATCCTCTCAAAAAATTTGGCTTTCAAATTTTGATTGCTGACATTGATTTTTGAAGAGCTGGCAAAAGTAAGCCATTGGTTTAATCTGTATAGGCTGAAGAAGCCACTGATGGAAGGGAACTTATAGAGATAGACTTTTAAAGTTTTTCTTTATTTTATTGGATCTAGGCATTTAAGGGAATTAAAATGGAGGCTGGGGTGATAATGGTATAGAAAATGTAGGGATCACACACAACAGGGAAAATAATCTTTGCAAAAATAGTTTGGGAAAGGTCACTGAACAAACTGATGACTGCAGTCTTCATCAGGTAACAACAGCAATCCTGGGTGGGGTGATGAAATGATGAATGCAATATGCAAAATATCGAATTTTCAAGAAATTACAAAACATACCAAAACACACACACACACACACACACACACACACACACACACACACGAACAAACACACATTAAAGTATGGACCAGACATTGGACTCACTATATAAAACTTTGTTTAAATGTGCTCAAAGATCTGAAGAAAATCATGCAGAAATAAAGAAGAATGATGCTCAAAACCTAATGGACCTATTGGACAATATTAAATGTATCACCCTGTGCATTATGGGAATCCCAAGAAGAAAGAAAAAATGGAAAAAGAAAAAAGAAAGAAAGAAAAGGACCAGAAAGTATATCTGAAGTAATATTGGGTGAAGACTCAGTAAATATGATGAAAGATATGAATCTTCACATCCAACTGACTCAAAAAATTCCCAACAGGATAACTCAGAGTCAGCACAGCAAGACATAAAATTAAATTGTCGAGTATCAAAGAGAAAGAGAGAATATTGAAAGCAGCAAGAAGCAATTCATAATATATAAAGAGTACTCCATTAGATTAGTAGCTATTTTCTCATCAGAAAATATGGAGGACAGAAGAGAGTATAGTAATATAAAGTGCTGAAATTTGAGTGCTGTAACTCAAAGCTATGTAAAGAAATAAAGATCACCTGTGGTAACTGCATAGGAAATAGAAAATACAAAAGCTAATGTTATAGTTTTGAGATGTCAAGCTTTTCGTTTTCTATATTATTTAAAGACCCAAGCATAAAATAATAATGACAAATGTATGTTAATGGGCACACAATCTATAACATAAAATTTGTGACAATAACAGTATTAAAGGGAAGAATGGGTTTGGGAAGGAGTTAATGTATGCTAATGAACATATACTAATGAAGTTAAATTGGTATAATTGAAACTAGATTGTTGGCTATATATTAACTGTAATCCTTATGGTAACCATTAGGAAAATAACTGAAAAATATACTAAAGAGGAAAAAAAATGATACACTAGGAAACATACCTAAAGCAAAAATAAGGTATTATTAAAGGAACTGAGCAACCAAAAAAGATATAAGGACTATAAAAAAAAAGTGTCACAATGACAAAAGCAAGGCTTTTATTACCAGTGATCACTTTGTGACTAGATCACCTATTTCACCCATCATCTCACCAACCTCCCTTCTGGTAACCATCAGTATTTTCTGTATAGGTAAGGGTCTCTTTCTTGGCTTTCCCCTCTCTCTTCCCCACCCATGTTTGTTTTTTTTTTCCTTAAATTCTGTATATAAGTGAAATCATATGGTATTTCTCTTTCTCTGACTTATTTTGCATAACATAATTTCTAGCTCCATCCACATCATTCCAAATTGCAAAATTTCATTCTTATTTTTATGACTGAGTAACAGTCCATTCCATGTGTACATACCACATCTTCTTTATCCATTCATCAATGGACATTTGGGCTCTTTCCATAATTTGGGTATTGGTGATAATGCTTCTGTAAACATTGGGGTGCATGTATCCCTTCAAATTAGTATTTTTGTATCCTTTGGGTAAATACCCAGTACTGCAATTGCTGGACCTTAGGGTAGTTCTATATTTAACATTTTGAGGAACCTCTATACTGTTTTCCAGAGCAGCTGTACAGTTTGCATTCCCACCAACAGTTTAAGAGGGTTCCTCTTTTCCTGAATCTTTGCCAACATTCATTGTTTCCTGCCTTGTTAATTTTAAGCATTCTGACAGGTGTGAGGTGGTATCTCATTATGGTTTTTATTTGTATTTCCCTGATGATTAGTGATGTTGAACATCTTTTTATGTGTCTGTTGGCTATTTATGTGTCTTTGGAAAAATGTCTTTTCATGTCTTCTGCCCTTTACTTAACTGGATTATTTGTTTTTTGGGGTGCTGAGTTTGATCATTTCTTTATAGATTTTAGATACTAACCCTTTATCAGTTACGTCATTTGCAAATATCTTCTTCCAGTCTGAAGACTGTCCTTTATTTTTTCCTTTTGCTATACAGAGACTTTTTAATGAAGTCCCAATAGCTTATTTGTGCTTTTGTTTCCCTTACCTCAGGAGACATATCTAGAAATAAGTTGCTTATGGCTGATGTCAAAGAGTTTACTGCCTGTGTTCTCTAGGATTTTGATGGTTTCAGGTTTCACATTTAGATCTTTATCCATTTTGAATTTATTTTTGTGTCTGGTGTAAGAAAGTGGTTCAGTTTCAGTTTTTTTGCATGTTGCTGTTGAGTTTTCCCAACACCATTTGTTGGAGAGACGCTTTTTTTCCCCATTGTATGTTCTTTCTGCTTTGTCTGTTTAATTGACCATACAGCTGTGGGTTAATTTCTGAATTTTCTATTTTGTTCCGTTGATCTATGTGTCTATTTTTGTGCCAGTACCATGCTGTCTTGATCAGTATAGCTTTATAATATAATTTGAAGTGTGGAATCATGATAGGTGGAGACCTTTGCTTTTGTTTTTCAAGATTGCTATTTGAGGATTTTGTGGTTCAAGACAAATTTTAGGATTGTTTGTTCTAGTTCTGTGAAAAATGCTGGTGGTATTTTGGTGGCATTGCATTAAATCTGTAGATTGCTTTGGGTAATTTATAAATTTTGACAATATTTGCTCTTCCAATCCATAAAACTAGGATTTTTTTTTCATTTCTTTGTGTCTTCCTCAATTTCTTTCATAAGTGTTCTGAGGTTTTCAGAGTACAGAGCTTTTATCTCTTTGGTTAGATTTATTCCTAGGTATTTTGTGGCGTTTTCATGCAATGAAATGGGATTGATTCCTTCATTTCTCTTTCTGCTGCTTCATTAAGTGTACATAGAAATGCAATAAATTTCTGTACATTGATTTTGTATCCTGAAACTTTACTCAATTTGTATTTCAGTTCCAGCAATATTTTGGTGGCATCTTTCAGGTTTGCTATATACAGTATTACATTATATGCAAATAGTAAAAGTTTAACTTCTTCCTTGCCAATTTAAATGCCTTTTATTTTTTGTTCTTGGTGTTATCTGATAATTAGTCCAGGAATTCCAGAACTATATCTAAATAACAGTGGTGGGAGTGGACACACCTGTCTTGTTCTTACCATAGAGTAAAAGCTCTCAGTTTTTTCTCATTGAGGATGATATCAGCTGTGGGTTTTTCATATATGTGCTTTATGATGTTGAGGTATGTTCCCTCTAACCCAACTTTGTTGAGTGTCTCTTTTTCATGATGGATGCCATACCTTGTCAAATGCTTCTATCGAGAGGATCATAAGGTTCTTAACCTTTCTTTAATTAACATAGTGTGTCACATTGACTGATTTATGAATATTGAGCCATCCTTGTAGCCCAGGAATAAATCCCACTTGATCATGATGAGTGATTCTTTTAATATACTGTTGGATTTGATTTGCTAGTATTTTTTGAGAATTTTTGCATCCATGTTCATTAGGAATGTTAGCCTTTGGTTTTCTTTCTTAGTGGAGTCTTTGATTTGGGAATTAGGGTAGTGATGGTCTCATAGAATTAGTTTGGAAGTTTCCTTTCCTTTCCACTTTTTGGAATAGTGTTAAAATAGTTATTGACTCATCTTTAAATGTTTGGTGGAGGGACTCTTGGGTGGCAGAGTCAGTTAAGCATCCAACTCTTGGTTTTGACTCAGGGTTGTGATCTTAGGGTCATCAGATCAAGCCCAGCATCAGGCTCCATGTGAGTCTGCTTAAGTTTCTCTTTCCCTCTCCTTCTGCTCCTCTCCATCATGCTCTGTCTCTCTAAAATAAATAAATCTTTAAATGTTTGGTAGAATTCCCCTGGGAAGCCTTCTGGCCCTGGACTTTTGTTTGTTGGGAGACTTTTGATTACCGATTCAATTTCTTTGCTGGTTATTGGTCTGTTCAAGTTTTCTATTTTTTCCTATTTCAGTTTTGGTAGTTTATATGTTCCTAGGAATTCATCCATTTCTTCCAGATTGTCCAATTCTTAGCATATAGTTTTTCATAATATATTCTGTTATTATTGTTTGCAGTATTAGTGGTTAGTTCTCCTCTCTCATTTGTGATTTTATATATGTGGGTCCTTTCTCTTTTCTTTTTAATAAATCTGGCTAGGGGCTTTATTTATATTTTATTATTTATTTATTTATTTATTTTTAAAGATTTTATTTATTTGACAGAGAGAAACACAGCGAGAAAGGGAACACAAGCAGAGGGAATGGTAGCGGGAGAAGCTGGCTCCCTGCTGAGCAGAGAGCCCTATGTGGGGCTCGATCCCAGGACCCTGGGATCAAGACCTGGGCCGAAGGCAGACGCTTAACGACTGAGCCACCCAGGCGCCCCATATATTTTATTATTTTTTTTAAAGAACCAACTCCTAGTTTCATTGATCTATTATTTCACTTCTTTTGTTTGATTTTGGTTTCATTTCTTCTTCTTTTTCTAGCTCCTTTAAGATTGGTTGTTTACTTGAGATTTTTCTTGCTTCTTGAGGGAAAGCTGTATTGTTACACACTGCCCTTTTAGGACAGCTTTTTCTGCATCCCAAACATTTTGGACAATTCTGTTTTCATTTTCATGTATTTTTTCATTTCACTTCATTTTCATGTTTTTTTTTTTTATTTCTTTTTTTATTTCCTAGTTGATCCATTCATTGTGTATAGCATTTTGTTTAACTTCCATGTATTTGTGGTCTTTCTAAATTTTTAGTTGTGGTTCACTTCAACTTTCATAGCATTGAGGTCAGAATATATGTGTGGTATGGTCTCAATATTTTTTTGTACTTGTTGAGGTCTAATTTGTGACCTACTATGTGTTTTATTCTGGAGAATATCCCAGAATGTGTATTCTGCTGCTTTAGGATAGAATATTCTGAATATATTTGTTAAGTCCATTTTTTTTTAGTGTGTCCTTCAAGGCTCATTTCCTTGTTGATTTTCTGCTTAGATGATCTGTCCATTATATAAGTGGGGGTGTTAAAGTCTGCTATTATAATTATATTACCAATGAATTCATTTATATTTCTTATTGTTTTGTATATTTGGGTGTTCTCATTTGGAGGAATAAATATTTACAATTGTTAATTAAATCTTCTTGTTGGATAGTCATCTTTATTATGATATAGTGTCCTTATTTTCTTCTTATAGTCTTTGCTTTAAAGTCTATTTTGTCCAATATAAGTATGGCTACTCTGGCTCTTTTGATGTCCACTTGCATGATAAGTGTTTCTCTACCCCTTGGTTTTCAATCTTTAGGTGTCTTTAGGTCTAAAATAAATCTTCTTGTAGACAGCATGTAGATAGGTCTTGTTTTTCAATCCATTCTGACATCCTACATCTTTTGATTGGAGTGTTTTGTCCATTTACATTCAGAGTAATTATTGATAGATATGTATTTAGTACCATTTTATCACCTATTTTTCATTGTTTCTAGAGTCTTTCTCTTATGCTTTCTTGTTTTTGTCATTTTTGTCTTTCCTTTCTACTAATTTCTTACAGAGCTGGTGTAGTGGTCACAAGCTAATTTTTGTTTGTCTGGCAAACTCTCTCCTTCTATCCTGAATAATAGCCTTGCTGAATAAAGTATTCTTGGCTGCAGATTTTTCCCATTCTGTACTTTGAATATATCATTCCTCTCCCTTCCGGCTTGCCAAGTTTCTGTTGCAAGATCTGCAGCTAGCCTTATGGGTCTTTCTTGTATGTTAGGGATTTATTTTGTCTTGCTGCTCTTAAGACTTTCTTTAACATCATAATTTGCAAATTTAATTACAATATGTCTTGGTGTTGTTCTGCTTGTGTTGATTTTGATGGGAGTTCTCTGTGCCTTCTGAATGTGGATGTCTGTTTCCTTCCCCAAATTAGGGAAGTTTTTTCTGTTTTTTCTCAAATATGTTTTCTGCCCCTCTTTCTATATCTTCTTCTGGGACTCCTATAATACGAATGTTAGTATGTTTGATGAAGTCAGAGTTCCCTAAGTCTATTCTTGTGTTCCATAATTCTTTCTCTCTTTTGTTCAGCTTCATTATTTTCCATTATTTTATCTTTTATATCACTTATTCATTTATCTGCTTCTGCCAATCTTGTGTTCATTACATCAAGTCTATTTCTAATCTCGGTTATTGCATTTTTTGTTTCTGACCAATTGTTTTTTTTAACTCTCTCTCTGCTGTAAGAGTCTCATGGATGTCTTCTATTTTTTCTCAAGCTCAGTGAGTATACTTACAATTGTTCCTTTAAATATTCCATCAGGCATATTATATCTGTTGTGCTTAGACAAAATGGCAAGATGAAGGAATTTATCCCACATGAAAGAAAAAGACCATGGTGAGAAATCTAAGTCTCTTTTCTCTGTGTTAGAAAAGTCTGCTATGTTTCCTGTTCCTGAGGGTAATGGCTTTATGAAGATGGAAGTCACATAATGTCCAGGACCTAGAACTTCAGGGATTTTCCCTGGTGTGTTCTCTGTGTATTCTCCTGTTGTGTTTTGGCTGCTCTATCCTTCAGGCTGGTTGTCTGCAGAGATTCTCCTTTCCTGCTGTGGGCAGTGTTTGGTCCTTGGCGAGAATGTTGTGAGTTTTAAACAGATGTACTACTGCTACTTCCACTAAAACTGAAGCCCTGCAGAAGTCTCTGGTCAGGAGACATGATCTGGGCAGAAGGTTCTGCTGGTCTTCTGAGGAGGGGAGCCCACAGTGCTTGGACTAAAATAAACCTGACTGAGAAGGGCAGTCTCACCAGGTGCAGGAGTGTGGGACTTGGTATAAGCAGGTTAGGTAGCCAGTGTGGAGGCTGAGCTGCTTTCTGCTTGTTGCTCTGCAATTATGCTGAGGGGCAGGGGAGAAAAATGTTGCCAGGTGGCTCCTTTGTCTCCAGAGATGTGTCTCTGTGAATGCTGCCTCTCAGGGATGTGCTTTAAGAAGAGTGAACAGTCTCTGTGCTGTGTGTCCCAGGAGTTTTTCAGATGGCTGTTTCCAGGCAGTCTGCCACCTGGGATTCTTTGCCTGCCCTCTCTCTAGGAGTAGATTAGTGCCTTCAAGGCTCTATCCCAGCCAAACCACAGATTTTTAAAACTCCAGGCTTTAAGCCTCATTGGTTGCAAAAATTCATAAAAATCAGCCCCTCTCATTTTCCCACCCAATGACTTTGGGGAACTGTTCTTTCTTGTGTACTCCCCTGGGTGCTTTCTCATGCATACCTTTCTCTGTGACCACAGCTCCTTCCACTTTGCAACATCTGGAGTCCATTTCTCTCCCAAACCACATCTCTGTACTTCCTACTTTTTTCAATGTGGCTTCTCTCCTTTTAGTTATAGTTTGTTCTGTCAGTCTTCAGGTTGATTTCTGGGGGTATTTAGAATGATTTGATACTTATCCAATTGTGTTCAAGGAATGAAATAAGCCTAGAGTCCTCCTACTATGCTGGCATCTTAGCTACTCTATTACACTGAAAGCATTATAACACATTACTGTGAACAATTGTGTGTCAATAGATTTAGATAACTGAGATGAAACGGATACATTCTTAAAAACACACAAATTACCAAAACTGACTCATTAAGAAATAGAACTCAATATATCTATAAAAGTATTGGATATGAAATCAAAACTTCCCAACAAAGAAAAGTCCTGGATTTTTTCTTGACAAAACAACAAAAACAATTTTAAAAATGAGCAAAGGGACTGAATAATCATTTTTTTCAAAGAAGATATGCAAATGGCCAAAAGCACATTGAAACGATATTCCCAATCCTTGGTCACTAAGGAAGTACAGATGAAAATCACAGTGAAATACCACTGCACACAACTGGTAAGGCTTTAATTAAGAAAGTGGAAATTTAATTGTGGTTGAGGATGTAAAACAATTCAACTACCGTGGAAAACAGTTTGAAAATCCCTTAAAAAGTTAAAGAGAATATTTGGCAATTATACTCCTAGGGATATACCTTAAAAAACAAAACAAAAACAAAAAACAAATGTGTGTAGGAGCATTATTCATACGAGCCAAAAAATGGAAATAAGCCAAATATCCATCAATGAAAAAATGGATAAAGTACAGTATATACGTGCAATAAGATATAACTTATCCTTAAAAATGAACAAATTAACAACTTAGTGAGCCTTAAAACATTTTTTAAGGAGGGAAACCCAACATAAAAGGTTTTAATTTGTATAAGTCCTTTTATATGGTATTCAGACTAGACTAATTGATATACAGAAAGCAGATTACAGGTTACTAGAGGTATAAAGGGAGTGTGGAATGGGGAGTACAATTACAAATAATTATGTGTAGTATTTTTTTTAGATTTTTTATTTATTTGACAGAGAGAGAGATCACAAGTAGGCAGAGAGGCATGCAGAGAGAGAGGGCGAAGCAGGCTCCCTGCTGAGCAGAGATCCTTATGTGGGGCTTGATCCCAGGACCCTGAGATCATGACCTGAGCAGAAGGCAGAGGCTTAACCCACTGAACCACCCAGGTGCCCCAATTATGTGTAGTATAATTAATCATATAGGATGTTTTTAAGGCATAATGAAAAAGTTTTAAAACTAGAGAGATCTGGGGTGCCTGGGTGGCTCAGTGGGTTAAAGCCTCTGCCTTCAGCCCAGGTCATGATCTCAGGGTCCTGGGATTAAGCCTTGCATCAGACTCTCTGCTCAGCGGGGAGCCTGCTTCCTTCCCCCTCTCTTTCTGCCTGCCTCTCTGCCTACTTGTGATCTCTCTCTCTGTTTCTTTCTCTCTCTCTGTCAAATAAATAAATAAATAATCTTTAAAAAAAAAAAGGGAATGACATTTAAAAAAAAGAGATCTACTGTTTCTACAATATTGTAAATACATTAGACATAATTGAATTATAACTTAAAAATAGGTACTATTTGTGATGTGAATTTGACCTATTTTTTTAAATCACATGATACGCAATATTTATTCATTATGCTTTCCACTAAGTTCAGGATGAATTGGAATAGATTGAATGTCCTTCACAAATTATCTCTGTTCTTCCATATCAATTGTTTAATTGAGCTTTGGAATCATTTCTAAAACTTCTAGTGAATTTTTCCCTGAAATCAGAATTTTTAAAAGGTAATATGAATTCTAAATGGTATTTTATTCATTCATTCTATGTACTACAGTAATTACATACCTGAGACACCAAATGCAATGGAAATCAACACTGGTCATTGGAACATAGCTACTAGAGATTATTTATATACTAGTTGTCCTTTGGTGACAGTCAAGAATCTTAAAATTGGATTTCAGTTATTATGTATTTTTTAATGACTGTTTAGGTCTCTAAATATGAAGCATTCCCTTAAAAATTTAAGAGTAGCTAATATTGAAAGCTTACTGTATCTGAGGTGTTGTTCTCAGCACTTAGTGTTTCTCAAATTATTTAATCAATAAAAGATCTAATTACATATTTATAAGTAAATTTTACTAAAAAGTAAAAAATAAGAAACTTTGATAGTTTCCTTCTATAAAATAGGATCATGGATAAAACTTAGTACACAGAATTTTTGTGAAGATATAGTGAAAATTATAGGAGATATAATAAGCAAAATATTATAGTTCAAATAGGAAGATGATGGAATAGGAGGATCTTAAGCACACATCATCCCATAGATACAATGAGATAATACCTATAATATTAGTGTAAATTACCCCCAAAATGACCCAAAGATTGCCAGAACAAACTCTCCAGGGCTAAAGGTAGAGAAGAAGTCACATTGAAGAGGGGAAAAGATGGAGACAGGGTCAGGAGCTAAACAGACCCAAGGGAATGTTCACAAGAGGGAGGGATACAGCAGGCACAGAGAGCAGAAAAACAAAGCAAAACAAAAAACAAAAAGAAAGAAAGAAAGAAAAACAAAGCACTACAAAACAAAACAAAAGACCATAACAGTAGGCATCCTAGGCACAGGGGAACCCTGTGTCATCCCCATGACATTTGGCTTTGAAAACCAGAGGAGCCAAAAGTTCCTTAGCACTTACAATCAGTGGAGCTTAACACCTAGAACTTAAAAAAAAAAAAAAAAAAAAAAAAAAAAATCAGCAGGCTTAGTTCTGGGAATGCAGGAGGGCCAGAGAAAATAGAGCCCCTACCCTTAAGGAACACCACAATGAAGAGTCCCAGGTAGATAAAGCATAGAATCAGTAGTTTGAAAACTGCCTGAGATATATGGGAGGGAGATTCATTTACTAATCTGTGAGTGTGACCAGGAGGGGCAGGGATCCTTGGGACACTTCTCCAGGAACAAAGATGCTGCCAGGAGCAATTTCCTCCCTGGAACCCAACATAGATTCAGGGACATCTGTGGGAACTAGCACAGCACAGTGTTCTCCACCTAGCTTACTAAAAGCATGTCCCACCAATGCATAATGCGTGCATGTGCACCCTTCAACCTGGACAAATTGGTACGAGTTTTGGGCAGCTGTAGATCCCCTTTACCAGTGGAGCAGCATGGACCCAGTTGGCATAGTGGACCACACCCCAGCATTCTCCTGGGGACCTGTCCCCTCCAACCCTGTGTCAGGAATTTTCTAAAGTACCTCCACATCCTGTCTCACACCAGATCTATGCAAACCTTAACACTATTCACCCCACTCCAGTTTTCTACAGACTTGCCCCCTCCAATATACCCTTGATTATATCTCATCAAAGTGGTACCACAAGCCTGGAAGTGAGCAACAGTCCTGATACACTCCAGTAACTCCAGTAAAAGAGTGTTACTCCAGTAACACTCCAAAGTGACTCCTGCCTGAGGGAAAGGAGAAAACATCCAAACACTCCTGTCCAACTTCAGACCCAGCCATAGGCAGGGGGCAGGCAACTGGTTGGCATGCAGGCTGAGCCCACCAACTGAAGCTTCTCACAGGACACACAGAGAAAGTACCCTGCATCTCTGGCAAACTCCTGATCTGACTCAACTGAAATCCAAAGCAGTCACAGACGGACCCACTAACAACATAGAGGACAAACCTTGCCCACAGTATGCAAAGAGAACCACGGTAGATGACTAGACTGAAGGCATATCAGGGCAGCCACTATGGTAGAATGCATGCAACACATATAGGAGATGCCCATGAAGTATCAGGTTCTGGTGAGTAGGGAACATTACACGGCAGGGCATCATAGGACCAATTCTTCAAGAGCAGGAGATTTAGCTGACTTTCCTAACACATAGAAACAGACACAGATAGAGAAAATGATGAGACAGATGAATATGTCCCAAATGAAAGAACGGGGCAAAAACCTTAAGAGAGCTAAACAAAATTAAGTAATATGCATGATAAAAAATTTTAAGTAATAGTCATAAAGATACTCACTAGACTGGAGAAAAAAAATGGAAGACCTCAGTGAGACCCATAACAAAGAGATAGAAAAAAAAAAAACATTCAGAGATGAAGAACACAATAACTTAAATTAAAAATACACTAGGGAGGAGATTCTCGAAGATGGCGGAGGTGTAGGAGACACAGAGAGCCCTGGGAATCAGAAGTCCAGCTAAAGAGGAGGAAATCACTCTAAAAGCCGGCAAACGCAACAGCAGAGAGAAGAGAATAAGAACAGCAATTCTAGGAGCAGAAAATCGACCACTTTCAGGAGGTAGGACGTCTGGAAAAGGTGAATTTAAAGCGACGGGAAGAGAGACCCCGGGGGGAGGGGCCGGCTC